>JAVSCE010002729.1:115000-320829 GCA_032199065.1 Smutsia gigantea | reverse complement strand
GAGTCTTTAGGGTATTTTATGTACAGTATCATGTCATCTGCAAATAGTGACAATTTGACTTCTTCTTTACCAATCTGGATGCCTTGTATGTCTTTGTTTTGTCTGATTGCTGTAGCTAGGACCTCCAGTACTATGTTGAATAACAGTGGAGAGAGTGGGCATCCCTGTCTTGTTCCCGATCTTAGATGAAAAGCTTTCAGCTTCTCGCTGTTAAGTATGATGTTAGCTGTGGGTTTGTCATATATGGCCTTTATGATGTTGAGGTACTTGCCGTCTATACCTATTTTGTTGAGAGTTTTAATCATGAATGGATGCTGAATTTTGTCAAATGCTTTTTCAGCATCTGGAGATGATCATGTGGTTTTTGTTCTTCTTTTTTTTGATGTGGTGGATGATGTTGATGGATGTTCGAATGTTGTACCATCCTTGCATCCCTGGGATGAATCCCACTTGATCATGGTGTATGATCCTCTTGATGTATTTTTGAATTCGGTTTGCTAATATTTTGTTGAGTATTTTTGCATCTACGTTCATCAGGGATGTTGGTCTGTAATTTTCTTTTTTGGTGAGGTCTTTGCCAGGTTTTGGTATTAGAGTGATGCTGGCTTCATAGAATGAGTTTGGAAGTATTCCCTCCTCTTCTATTTTTTGGAAGACTTTAAGGAGAATGGGTGTTATTTCTTCTTTATATGTCTGGTAGAATTCAGGGGTGAATCCATCAGGCCCGGGGGTTTTGTTCTTGGGTAGTTTTTTGATTACTGATTCAACTTCGTTGCTGGCGATTGGTCTGTTTAGTTTTTCTGTTTCTTGCTTGGTCAGTCTTGGAAGGTTGTATTTTTCTAAGAAGTCGTCCGTTTCTTCTAGGTTTTCCAGCTTGTTAGCATATAGATTCTCATAATATTCTCTTATAATTCTTTGTATTTCTGTGGGATCCGTCATGATTTTTCCTTTCTCATTTCTGATTCTGTTTATGTGTGTAGATTCTCTTTTTCTTTTAATGAGTCTGGCTAGGGGTTTATCTATTTTGTTTATTTTTTCAAGGAACCAGCTCTTGGTTTTATTGATTTTTTCTATTGTTTTATTCTTCTCAATTTTATTTATTTCTTCTCTAATCTTTATTATGTCCCTCCTTCTGGTGACTTTGGGCTTCATTTGTTCTTCTTTTTCCAATTTCAGTAATTATGTCTTATACTATTCATTTGGGAATGTTCTTCCTTCTTTAAATAGGCCTGGATTGCAATATACTTTCCTCTTAGAACTGCCTTTGCTGCGTCCCACAGAAGTTGTGGCTCTGTGTTGTTGTTGTCATTAGTCTCCATATATTCTTTGATTTCTGTTTTGATTTGGTTGTTAACCCATTGATTAATTAGGAGAGTGTTGTTAAGTCTCCATGTATTTGTGAGCCTTTTTGATTTCTTTCTAAAATTTACTTGTAGTTTTATACCTTGGTGATCTGAGAAGTTGGTTGGTAGGATTTAAATATTTTTGAAATTACTGAGGTTCTTTTTGTGGCCTAGTATGTGGTCTATTCTGGAAAATGTTCCATGTGCACTTGAGAAGAATGTGTATTCTGTTGCTTTTGGGTGTAGAGTTCTCTAGATGTCTGTTAGGTCCATCTGTTCTAGTGTGTTGTTCAGTGCCTCTGTGTCTTTACTTATTTTCTGTCTGGCTGATCTGTCCTTTGGAGTGAGTGGTGTGTTGAAGTCTCCTAAAATGAATGCATTTCTGTCTATTTCCTCCTTTAATTCTGTTAGTATTTGTTTCACATATGCTGGCGCTCCTGTGTTGGGTGCATATATATTTATAATGGTTATATCTTCTTGTTGGATTGACCCCTTTATCATTATGTAATGTCCTTCTTTATCTCTTGCTACTTTCTTCGTTTTGAAGTCTGTTTTGTCTGATACAAGTACTGCAACACCTGCTTTTTTCTCCTTGTTGTTTGCATGAAATGTCTTTTTCCATCCCTTCACTTTTAGTCTGTGTATATCTTTGGATTTGAGGTGAGTCTCTTGTAAGCAGCATATAGATGGGTCTTGCTTTTTTATCCGTTTTGTAACTCTGTGTGTTTTGATTGGTGCATTCAGTCCATTTACATTTAGGGTGATTATTGATAGATATGTACGTATTGCCATTGCTGGCTTTAGATTCGTGGTTACCAAGGGTTCAACGGTTGCTTCTTTACTATCTAACAATCTAACTTAACTTTCTTATTAAGTAATTGTAAACACTGTCTGATGTTTCTTTATTTCTCTCCCTTCTTATTCCTCCTCCTCCATTCTTTATATACTAGGTGTTTTATTCTTTGCCTTTTGTTAGTATTTGGATGGTCTGCTTTCTTTGCTATGATTTTATTTTCTCTGGTGACATCTTTTTAGCCTTAGGAGTGCTTCCTTCTAGAGCAGTCCATTTAAGATATCCTGTAGTGGTGGTTTATGAGAGGCAAACTCTCTCAACTTTTGTTTTTCTGGAAATTGTTTAATCCCTCCATCATATTTAAATGATAATCGTGCTGGATACAATATTCTTGGTTCGAGGCCCTTGTGTTTCATAATGTTAAATGTATCATGCCATTCTCTTCTGGCCTGTAAGGTTTCTGTTGAGAAGTCTGATGATAGTCTGTTGGGTTTTCCTTTGTAGGTGATCTTTTTTCTCTCTCTAGCTGCCTTTAATACCCTGTCTTTATCTTTGATCTTTGCCATTTTAATTATTATGTGTCTTGGTGTTGTCTTCCTTGGGTCCCTTGTGTTGGGAGATCTGTGGACTTTGGTGGACTGTGAGACTATTTCCTTCCCCATCTTGGGGAAAGTTTTCAGCAATTATTTCTTCAAAGACACTTTCTATCTCTTTTTCTCTCTCTTCTTCCTCTGGAACTCTTGTAATGTGAATATTGTTCTGTTTGGATTGGTCACACAGTTCTCTTAATATTCTTTCATTCCTAGAAATCCTTTTATCTCTCTCTGCCTCAGCTTCTCTGTATTCCTGTTCTCTGATTTCTATTCCATTAACAGTCTCTTGCATCTCATCCAGTCTGCTGTTAAGCCCGTTGATCGCTTGTCTGATTTCTGCATTGTCTTTCCTCACTTCCCTCACTTCCTCCCTCAGCTCTTGCACATTTCTCTGTAGGTCCATCAGCATGGTTATGACTTTTATTCTGAATTCTTTTTCAGGAAGACTGTGCATTTCCATCCCTTCAGGCTCCCTCTCTGGGGTTGTCTGGTTGATTTTGGTCTGAACCATATTCCTCTGTCTTTTCATGGCTATAGAATTGGTCACTGATAGTTGCCACGTATGTCAGCTGGGCTCTTTAAGACTTTAAAGAGAAAAAAAAAGAATGAAGAAAGAAAAAAGAAAAAAAGAAAGAAAAGAAAATAGAAAAAACAAAACAAAAAACAAAACAAAACAAAAAAAACGCCCACTAGGAGTAGATTCTATGGGAATGCTGTAGGTGGCACTGTTGCCCCACTATTCCGCAGCCGTGGCCACTCCACAGGGCCCTTTATCGCTCTGGCAGGGGTGGGAACGAATAGGAAGGCTGTTGATCTCAGTGAGAAGTGTAAGTATGTCTACGCTTCCCCAGTCACCAGCTAAGGCATCTGAAACTCCCCAGGACTCCCAGCCTGCTGGGCTGAGTGTGCCGGGGCGATCCAGCTCCTCTGCTGGGCTCCTGTCTCTTTAAGACTGCTGAAGAAAGCGTGCACTTTTTTTTTTTCCCTCCCGGGAGCCGGCTGCAAGCACCCTGGCGCGTTCCCGCTCAGATCCTGCCCCTCTGTCTCTCCAATCTCTGCTGCACTGCGCGATGTGGGTCAGCGCTCCCCACGCAGATCACCGGGGCTCGGTACTTTGCGGAGTGTACTTCCACTCCCTCCTGGCTCTGAATCCTCTCCTCCCGCCGGTGTGCTGGTGTGGGGGAGTGCTCGGGTCCTGCCAGGTCGCAGCTCCATATCTTACCTGCCTCTTGGGGTGCTGAGTCCTCTCGGGTGTAGCTGCACGCTGTGAGCTTTCCTGTGTGTTCTCGTCTCTCTTTTAGGAATAGTTGTATTTGCTGTATTTTCATAGATAAATACAGTGTTGGGAGGAGATTTCTGCCACCCTGCTCACGCCGCCATCTTCCCGGAAGTCCCCCCATTTTCTCTTAATTGACACATTTTAACTTTCAGGTTAGGATGATTTCTGTCTTAACTCTGCCTAAGGAGGCTGATTCCATTAGGAAGTTCAGCTGGAGGAAATGAGTGTGAATTCCCACCCTTCTAATAGAAGGACTCTTTCTCTAGGCTGAAAAATGCTTTCCTCAATAATAAGGAGAACATTTCTGTTCTGTGGCCAGGAGGCTGTGTCCACCTGAAACTCCCATGACACTTGTAAGTTAAAAATAGAGCATAAGAAATTTGGTAAGAATCGAGGAAATAAAACTTCCAGTCTGTCAAAGCCAACAATAGTATTTCTGTTTGTTTCCGTCCTTCCCAAGACCAGTTATTCCTGAGGATTATCCAGTGTTGCATTCTGTTTTCATTGGTCCTGAGTAGATGGTGGCAAAAAATAGTTGATAGTAAGTCAGAGAAGTCTGTGGTATTATTTGTCATTTTCCTTCCAAACACGGACAAAATGTCATATGTGTGTTGTGTTGAAGACGCAAGTGAACATAAAAGGTGAAATGATTGTTAGTCTACATATCTTAAAACAGCTTCAATTTTGTTATGATGTCACATACTTTCTTCACATATTGAAAATGTAGTCCTGGAAATTAGATTTCTAATGAAAACAAAGACATCTTTCTCAATGCTAAATTATAGTTATCTTACAAAATTCCTCATCTTTCTTATGTGAGAAAGGTAATTTGACACAACATTTAATCCTGGATTCTTTGTCTTTGTCCTTTTCTCACCAGCATTATTTCCAGCTTTCTGATGAGCAGGAGTTTTATGATGTGGATATGCCAAGTACAAATAATCTGAAATAAACTTCCTGTCCAAAAATGCCTCAGTAATTTGTTATTCTTGAATTTTTTCAACTATTGTCTGCAGATAAATCACTCATTTATACAAGTTTTCCACGTATTTATTTTTAATATTATCTTCATAAATGCACTCGGACAATGGCTCCTAATTTTGTGTTTAAAAATTCTGGTCAGTGCGGCAATGGAAATCCTTAGTATTGAGTAAGTTATTGATAGCTCTGAAAGGCATGCATCAGTCTTCGTCCTTGACTGGTTTTTTGTTTTGGTGTGACTTTCTTTGTACAATTTTGCTCAGTTGGTTAAGAAGCACAGATTGATTTTTTTTTCTCTTGTAATTGAAATTCAGAAAGACAGTTTCAGTAGCTTGATTGGGTTCACAGCGAGTGCTTGCAGTGAGCAGGGGTGTGTTCAGTAAAACAAGCCAACATCCTCATTAGATTTGGAATCAGCCATCGAGCCCCTTTTTCATCCCTGTAGATCTTTGCTGCTAATTTACCAAGAGTACATTTCCATGATCTGAATTTTGTAGGCTGTTCCATAACTAGGTGGGGGCTCAAAGCTGACCAGAGTGGTGGAGGGATGGGTGATTGAAGGGACAGACCGTTTAATTAGAAATTAAGTGACAAATACTGGAGTTAGGAATGCAGAAGTGTCGTCTGCCTCATTCAATTTTGTACAGAATTTTGATTTTTATCCAACTGGGCCGTGTACATGGACTAAAAATTTCTATTAGGAAGAAAAATAACAGAACAGAATAAAGCAGTGCTTCTCTCCTTTGCTGTTCCCCACCTTCGAGCCTGCCCGCCAGCAGCACAGCTGGCCTTTCCTTAGGCAGTTTCTTCTGATAATTAGTCCATATTTCCGTTGCTTGAATGTGCAATGGTAAGAATTCCTTTGGGCTTCCTATTACCAAAGATGAGGATTTAACACTCTTACCTGCCCCCAGCACACATCCACTTTCCCCATCCGCCTTACATAGTTACACGTCACATTTTCGTTAAGCCGATATCCAGGATTGCGTTATTATGCCTCCATGAGTGGTGTCCACAGTTGAGCTGCAGATGGTACCAGGATGTGATTTCTTCTGCTGTATGATTCTTTTCCTCTGGTGTTAATAATGATACAGATTTCATTGGCTTAGTTTTCTGTACCCCAGAGGCTACATTATGCCTATCTCTCCAGCAGAATTAGAAATTTCATCTCTCCCCATCTGGTCACATACACTAGGGAATCTATCCACTTTATTTTCTTTTTTCCTCTAGAGACATCTCTCCTGAAGTCGCCCACCTCCCTCTTCCCTTCCGGAGCATTCCAGACCCTGCAGAGCCGGTGTCCTGAGGACCCACTCATTGTCTCTCCTGCATTGGGTCCCTATTGCTCAGCCCCCATGTTTTCCTTTCCTGGTTAGCTCTGTCATTTGGGGGAGCATATCCTCCAGTGGCTTCTTAAGTGAGGATACATCAAGTCAATATTTGAGAGCCTTTGCATATCTGACAGCTTCTTTTCTACGTATAGAATCCTGGTTTGGACTCCGTTTTTTCTGCATTTTGAAGATTCTGTTCACTGACTCCTGGCTTTCAGTCTTCCCACTGATGAGCCTAATGCCATTATGACTACTGTTTCGTTAAAAACATTTTTTTGGGGGATGTTAATGTTCTGAGCTTTCAGAATTATGTGCCTTGATGTGGGCTATTTAAAAAAAAAAACCTGGTTCGGACATTTTGTGGGCCTTCTCAGTCTAGGAAATCATGTTCTTCAATTATATGAAATTATATGGTTTATATAACTTCCTCCTTTCTGCAACCTCCTTTTAGAAATTCTATTATTTAGATTCTAGGCTTACCAAATTGGTCTTATTTTGTGATATCTTCTTTGTTATTTTCATATTTTCTGGGTCTGAGAGATATTTTGGCCTTTTCTTCCAACTATTCTGATCTCCTCTTGAGTTCCTCTAATGGTGCTGCACCAGCCCACATACGGGGCTATCATTTTTAATCACGCAGGTTGATTCCATACCTTGGCTGCTGTGAATAATGATCACATTCAGCACCTATATCCAGGCTGGTCGGAAGACAGACACTCAGGCAGCAGCTGGGAGGTTATGAAGTTGAGACTCTTCCTGGGAGACACTGGGTGACAGGCATTTTTGCCTGCTCCCTCTGGATGGGCCTAGGTGTAGAGCCATGGAGATGTGTTCCTGCACCTGTTTGTGCAGTGGGACTCACGAAGGCAAGCCCCATGGGCTTTCAGAGCCAGGTGATCCAGGGGCCTGTCTCTCTCAGGCAGCAGCTACAAGAGCTGGCATGCAGAAGTGTGCATGAACTCCTTCTGGGGGCCACTGGTGACTTGGGTCAGGCGAGAGGGAGATGGCAAAGGAGGTGTCTGCCAGCCTCCCTAGGCTCTAGATGCATGCTGACTTAGAAGGCCTGCCTCAGGCAGTGGCTGGACGCCTTTCCGGGAAGGACTGGGGGTGGGTGCGCCGCCCTTCGGGGTTCACTGCTGCAGCGCATACTCGCACACCCGTCAGCCACTGCAGCTTCTTTCCCAGAGTTTGTGCGTCTTGCGGATGCAAGCCTCCCTCGCTCTCAGAGCTAGGTGTTTGAGGCTTGTCCCTCAGGGAGTCTTAAAAGCTGGGGTGCTAAATGCGGGACCCAAAACTGTTGCTCCTAGAGAGCTCTGGTGGCCTTTGGGAGCTCCTGCCTTTGTAGTACTGTGTGGTGGGTAAGGTTTACGGCAGGTGTCATCGCAGCCTTTCCTACCTGTTTGCAGTGTGGGAGTTCCCTCATTCACCTGATGTATGGGCCATTGGGCGAGTTTCTGGCTGTCTTTTGGAGAATGGCTCCGCGCAGAGCTGCACCTTCAGTGTGTCCGTTGAGGGAGGGGAGCCCAGGAACCTCCTGTGTTTGAAAAGATGACAAGCCTTTTTCTTCTGGCCACAGCTGGAACTCCTTCACTTTAAACATGGAAAGGGTTTAGAAAGAACGGTTTTGTTGTCATGTCGTCATTCATTTGTTTTATCAGACCCTGGGCACCGTCTCTGAAGTGCTTGCTCGGTGAGGTGATGTATGGTGGTGATTTGTTCATCACTTCATGTTTAATACACTTGCCAACAAACTATTGTGCTTTATAGTTTCGCTTTCCTGCTGACAGCTAGACCTGATGGGGTGGCTGAGCCACTGCAGGGCATCAGGTGGGCCTTCCCAGCCATGCCCAGAGCAGGCTGCCCTGTCCCGCTAACGAGTCAGTCCCTGTTGGCTGTCACCTGGCAGGCAAAGCCATCAGTGAGCAGGTGCTGCTTAACAGACAGGCTCTTCCTTGTCAAACAGCCACCAAGGTTTCCATAAAAGCAAGTAGAAAAGAGCTCATAAAACTACAAATGGTAGGACTATTTCTTGACTTACTTGGGTTCTGGCACTTGGACCTTTGCACTAACCCTGTAATCATTATCTTTTGTAGTGTTCATCTTCTAGGAAAGTTTTAATTGCCCAGTAGGTGTGAGATGAATTGGCCAATACAGTTTTTGCAAGGTCTGCAGTCATTTCTCTATTAATGAGGCTTCCTAATACTTTTGAGAAATACCCAATAAGATGACAAGCCACTTGACTTTTTCCAGTTACCCGGGAATCATAGAGCCACGACACTAAAGGATGGTCTGAAACTCAGTTAGGATGGTCTCAGTCCTTTTCATTTTATGATATAGTTGAGAGGAGGATGAATATCAATTGAAGGATTTTTTATTTCCATCCCATTAGCCCAAATATTGCTGTTCCCATTGAAAGAGAGCTAATAAAATCTCTTTATTGATCCCAAACAACTGGTATGTATGCTCACATTTGGACTGGCTGTTTGGACATTAGATGGATTCTTATTCCCCAAGTAAACATTGGCTGGTTGTTCCTGACACAGAGGTGCAGGGCTGGGGTCTCCCCCTTGCCCTTTGCTAGTCATTCAGCGGAAGCGACGGGCAGCAGAAGACAGCCTCAAGGGTGTGTCTGTGCTTGTGGGTGCAGAAAACACCACCTTCTCTCCCAGAGCTGGTCTGCTGCGGGTAGAGTGCTCCTCCTGTCTTTCCAAGGTTTGAGATTTATATCCAGTCTCATTCAGAACACTAGACCATGACTAATACAAGCTCAGATAGTGCATTTAATTGCAACTTCTGCTAAATTATTGGCATAGTAAAAGGCAGTAGCTTGTACAGCATCTAGGAAGAGAATCAAATAGTAAGAAAATTACCATATGCCTAAAAGTGCCTTCGGACCAAAGATCAAAGGAATGTTGTCAATAAAATGTATCATGAATTCTATCTAATGAACTCAAAGTTGTTTGAGCAGATAAAATTAAGTAACGCCAGGTGATATATTTGGTTCATTCCAACTTAAATTATCTATGACTTGAAAAATCTCTTTATTATAAAATATAACATACATACATATTTATTACAAAAATATAACATACCTATATCACTTGTCATTTACGTTTTTGCCACCTCTGATGGTTAATTTCATGTCAACCTGACTGATTGGGATGCCCAACTATGGGATGCTCAGATGGCTGGTGAAACATTATTTCTGGGTGTGTCTATGAAGGTAGTTCTGGAAGAGATTAGCATTTGATCAGTAGACCAGTAAAGAAGATCCACCATCAGCTCTGTGGACATGCACCGTCCAATCCCTCAAGGGCCTGAATAGAAGAACAAAAAGGCAGAGGAAGCATTAATTCTCTCCCTGTTGAGCTGGTATATCCATCTTTCTCTGCCCTCAGATTTCCTGGTTTAGGCATCACAGTTCCTAGTTCTTAGGCCTTTGGACACCAGTGACCATCCAGTTCCTAGACCTTTGGCCTCAGACTGGGAGTTACACCATAGGCCCCCTGGTTCACAGGCCTTTAGGCCCAGATCGATTACACTACTGGCTTTCCTCGTTCTCCAGTTTACAGACAGAAGGTTGTGGGATTTCTTGGTTTCCGTAACTGATTAATCAATTCCTATAATAGATTATATACTATGTACATAATAGACTCTCGCTCTCTCTCTATATATACAGATAGTCACTGATTAACAGTGATTTATGATGTTTCAATTGTAGGATGGTGTAAAAGCGACATGCATTCAGTAGAAACCGTCCTTGGGGTTGTGAATTTGATCTCTTCCTGAGCTGGTTATGTTTGGGGTGTCGTCCCTTGTGATGCGTGGTGGTGACAGTGGGCTTAGCTCCCAGTCAGTCCCGTGATCATAAAAGTCAACCACTGATACACTGACAGCTGTTCTGTGCCCATACAACCATCCTTCTTTTCACTTTCCGCAGAGTACACATGAGATTTTTCAGCACTTTATTATAAAATGGGCTTTTTGTTAGATGATTTTGCCCAACTGTAGGCTAATGTAAGAGCTTTGAGCATGTTTAAGGTAGGCTAGGCTAAGCTGTGATGTTAGGTGGATTAAGTGCATTTTCAACTTAAGATGGGTTTGTTGGGATATAGGTTCTATTTTTCTGGACGACCGTAACACACCACCCAGCTTAGACCCTGGATATATACCACGGTGAGGTATTGCCAGACATTTTATTAATATTAATGCTGTCTCCCATGCACTGTGTGGACCACAGTGACCAGTGTCATGTTGCATAATCTTCCTATGTCCTCTGAGGCCACTATAAATCCATGGCACACATTTCAGAAATACTTATTCTTTATAATATCTTTATGTTAAAAGTAAGGCAGATGAGTAATTTCTGGTCGTCCCTCAAGCTCAAAACACGGAGAAGACACACAACACATGAGATAATTTTCATATAATGAGTTCCATAACATAATGAATGATGAAATAAAGATCATGTAAGTCATAGAAGCCAAGAAGGAAAGTGTGCCGAGGAAGATGAGCCAGTCAGCCTTGACGTACACTGCTGGCAGGTCCCGCAGAGCCAGGATGGAGAGGGAACCATTGGAGTTGGTACTATGGGTCATTAGTGACTTTTTCACATGCAGTGTCATGTATCCAAGTTACGGACAAGGACGACCTGTCGGCATGGCTGGAGGGACAATGAGATGTCAGTATTTGGAGGCAATGCTGATAAACTTCTTTTTAGAGTGTGCTATGAAGGAGAAGAGAGACGGGGTAGGGTAGGGTGGGTCAGTATGAGGGTCAGGGAGAGTTTTTTTAAGACAGGAAGATGTTTATGTACATATGGAACTAAACCATTAGAGAAAAAAAAATTGATGGGCTGCAAAATTAAATTCTGTGATACACAGAAAACCACGGAACAAATGCAAATGCGAGAGGACCCGGAGGTGAATATTATTATTGCTTTTCATGAATGTTCTGTTGTATCTAATTATGGAAGAACTCCACAGTCACCCTAGAAATCACAGAAAAAGATAAAGAAGTAAATCCAGATTACCTGGAAATTAATCATTCTGAAATAAGTTGTCTTAATATTTTACGAGTTCTACTCTGCTTTGTTTATTGTAGTTTAACATTCAATATGTAGTAGGAGACGCTTCCTTCATTAACCTCACAGAAACTTCTTATTTATCTACCTTTGTTTATTTTTCCAAGAGAAACTTGAGTCCATCTTATGATGCTATAAAAATATACTGTTGAGATTTTAGTTTAACTTTGAAGAAATCTGTAAATAAATTTATAGTAGTCAGTCTTCCTATCACCATACTTCATATTTTCAAGTCATCTTTATTTTCTCTTAAGACACGTTTTCCTAGTTTTCTTCCTAAAGGTCTTGCATGTATCTTGGTAAGCTAGTCCCAGGGTATTTTGTTATTTTTGTTATCATGGAATGCTTTCATTTTACTAATTGTCACAAAATAGTAGTTTATCACTGACAGTAGCTCAGAAATTTTAGAGTTTTCCTTTGAGAGTATGGGTCCATATCACTACAGCCAAAAGAACAATTGAAGTAGCCTTTATTTGCATAATTCTTCCGACCTATATCTAAAGCAAAGTTTACCCTTTCAGTGAGCTGTAAAGTCTATAATACAGCATTGTTAACTAGAGGCTCTGCACTCTAAGATCTCTAGAATTTGCTCATTTCACTTAATTGAAAGTTTGTACTCTGACCAGTGCCTCTTCATTTCCTCCTTCCCCCAGCCGCTGGAAACCACTGTTCCACTCTTTGTTTCTGAGTTCAGCTATTCTAGATTCCTCATGTAAGTGAGGCCATGCATTCTTTGTCCTTCCAAGTCTGTCTTATTTCACTTAGCATGGTGTCCTCCAGGTTCATCCGTGTTGTCACAAATGTTAGGATTTCCTTTTTGTTATAAAGCTGAGTAATATTCTATTGTGTCTGTGCACCACATTTTCTTTATCCGTTCATCCACTGACAGACACCTTGCTGCTGGTTTCCAAACTGACCCCCGAACATGGAGGGCAAGAGGGACTGAGGAAGGAGGCAGAATACTCCAGGTTGGTTGGTGGCAGGTTTAATAAGCAAGGACTTGTCTTGGGCTACAAGATGGGTAGGGCAGTGCACCCACCTGCCAGAATCTGAGAAGCTTATACGGACTCCATAACCGGGTTCATTCACGTACTGTCTAGATGGTCCCAGCACCACATGGCTCTCCCAAGGCCGAGTCCTTGAAAATGCTGCTAGTGTGGGCACAGTAGGCATACTGTACATTCCAAGGACAGGGGAGGGGTGAGGAGCCTCTGATTGCCAGGGTATAGCTTGCAGGTCAACTGCAGTCCCATCCTCTCTGTGACCTCCTCCCACAGCTGTCCTTCTCTGCCCGCTCAGTGGTCTTGCAAGGTAAATTTTAAATGCTATTATCTATTTCACAGATGAGGAAGCTGAGTCCTTATACTTGCCTTCAGTATATAGCTGGTAAAATTGAAAAATCCAGATCCTGTTTTACTTTCCAACTTTATTGGTCTATTTGCTTCTTTTTGCAGACATTCCCAACTCTTGGCTTGGTAGCCTGGATAGAATGCCAGGTTGAACTTTCCTTCTGGTTCCAAGTGGGGCTGCTTGAGTTCTGAATGTAAGACCTAGTTTTGTTAATAGATTAATTTTATGTTTTTGTATGTTATTCTCACAGTGATCTATATTCTGAAAGTAAAAAAACATTTTTAAGAATGCTCAGCTGATGAGTTATCTTCATTCTGGTCTTTTGTTAAAATACGTCCTCATCCTGAGTATCACTTAGCTCAAAGGACGGACACAGTGAAATCACCTGGGCCAAGCCCTGGGGGTTGTGATGGGGAGAGGCCAGGGAGAGCAAACATGGAGATGCAGAGTTGGACTCTGGCTGGTTGTGTGTGGGCCCTGACAGCAGCTCTTATTCTCCTTCTCTTCCAGGTTTCACCAGCATCTGTAAATCAATTGTTACCCCATCCTACAGGAAAGGAATGAAAGCTCAGACAGGTTATATTATTTCATCTATTAGATTATTCATTCGCTTGATTCTTGCATCCATCCATCTACTCATCCATCATTCAAGAAGTAATTACTATGTACAAAGCTAGTATCCAGTCTTGTTTTTCCTTGATAATAAGAAATACCAGGACATTTAAGGATTCTATAGTCTCCAATCTTTGGCTACTCTGTGTATGGTCCCTGGATCAGAAGTATGGATATCACCTGAGACCATGTTTAGCAATAGACCCAACCCAGACCTACTACATAAGAACCTTCATTTTAACAGAACCCCTCTTCCTCATGGAGATTTGAATCTACATCAGGGTTTAAGAAGCACTGTCCTGGGTGACCTTTGTCATCAGAAGCTTGAGACATGCTTTTTTGGGGCATTGTGTTGGAGGTTTCTGCCACCCTGAGAGGTGTAGGGATTTGTCTTTGCCCACAAGAAGCTCATTATAAAGCCTGCAGGATTTTCTTTCTGAAAGTGACTTCCAAAGACTGTTACTTGAGGAATCTGAGTCCCAGGGTGTTCCAACTCTGTTGTTAAGCCTCTGATTCTGTATTCAGACCCCTTTCTTCTGCTAGTCCTGCTCCAACTTACGTCTTTGTTCTACAGTGTTGCTGACCACACGTGGGGCCTTTTATGATACTTATTAAGAATATCGTAGGGGGCATTGAATTAAATGACAAATGCAGTCTTTGCAACAGCGATCACTTCCAAAATTTCACAGTGTGTTTTTTGAGGAATACCAGTGGGGGAAAATGAGTAATAATTTCCCTATTTCAGTGAATCTCTGAACTTGCTACCAGCAGGCAAAATCAATAACATAAATAACATTTGTGATGAAGCAAATTCTAGATGTGAGTGACTATATGCATATGCATGTATGTTGAGAGATATATATAATGTTTAAATAGCTTTGGAAAGATGGATTTTGCTAATTTTATGTAAAATACCAACACACATTTTTTTGCTAATTTTATGTAAAATACCAACACAGATTTTCCGTGAAACCTCAATAAGAAGGAAAATAGAATGCAAATATTGCTGAATGTCTTTTGGAGAAGATAGTAACGACATTGTGTTAAATATGTGTTAAACAAGTGACTCTAATATACTTTGGGTAACTAAATCTTGATTAATATTCATAGATCCACACTCCTTGGGTACACATTTGATTTTTCTGAACTCTGGCTTCTCTTTAATAACTAGCATTTTCACTTTTACGGCACTTTTCAGTTTTCAGCACAGTGCCACGTTTATCAGATGAGGAAACTGAAGCAGAGACAGGTTAGGAGGTTCACTCAAGGTCACAGAGCTAGCAAATGTTAGGGTTGGGATTTGAACCATATCTTCTGCTACTTCTCTAAATACTTAGCTCTAGCAGTCATGTAGGGGATGCTAGCTATAAGCCTGTACTCCAGAATGCAAATTATGTCATATTTTTTGGTTTCAAAATGTGTAGGCTGTTCTACATGACTTGATCACATTTTACAAAAAGCTAAACGGACAAAATTCAGTTAGAAAATTGTCCTGTTGATCAGAAAGAACTTAAATGAAAAGGCTGTGTTTATTGAGCCCACAGTCAATGGAAGGTCCACTGTGGGGCTCACAGGCCCCGCCTCCACATTTTCCCCTCAGTGGCTTCCTTAGATTGAGGAACCTGCATTATGACGTCCTTCCACACACAACCGAAAAGCTTCCCTCCCTGGGAATTCTTGAAAAGGAGACTGTAGACATGAAAGAATGGTTTCTGACTGCATAACCTAATGAAAAACATGTGAGATGTTCTAGAAATTAAAATAATTGCTCATTACCTTCTTGTTCTAAATAAAGGTTCGTTCAAATTTTCTCCAAGTTGGGTGATTTTCTTTGTCATATGCCTGAGGCAGGTCAAGAAACCCAAGCCACCAGGCTGTGGAGGCTGTCAGGTCACAGGGACTGTCCCCCATCACTGCAATGGGGAGCCTCTCCCAGGGCCTCTGCAGAAACTGGGCTCCCAAACAAAGTCACTCTACATCTAAATAAAATCCAGCTACAGCTCCTCAGCTCCATGGGGTGAGAGAATTTGCCTTGACTCTACTGTACCCCATAGCACTTGAGCAATGGTATAGCTCGTGGGAGGCCAAGCTGCCCATGAAATTTCCATGAATTTCAAGGAAACCTACAAGTCTCAGAGTGTCCGTGACCTCCTGGGTTGGCTGCTTTCTGTGCAGCATCTGTTCTTAATGGTGGTTTCAGGTCTTCCTCCATTCCGCTGAATTAGTTACCACTCACTGGCGCATTTGCAGTCCAGATCCCTGAATTTTGGCGACATTTTTATTTATTTATTTATTTATTTATTTTATTATTAAGGTATTATTGATATAAACTCTTATGAAGGTTTCACATGAAAAAACAATGTGGTTACTACATTTACCCATATTATCAAGTCACTACCCATACCCCAATGCAGTCACTGTCCTTCAGTGTAGTAAGATGCCACAGATTCACTGTTTGCCTTCTCTGTGCTACACTGTTTTCCCATGATCTCACACATCATGTGGACTAAACATAATACCCCTCAATCCCCTTCTACCCTCCCCACCTGCCCTCCCACACCCCTCCCCTTTGGTAACCACTAGTTCCTTCTTGGAGTCTCTGAGTCTACTGCTATTTTGTTCCTTCAGTTTTGCTTCGTTGTTATGCTCCACAAATGAGGGAAATCATTTGGCACTTGTCTTTCTCCACCTGGGTTATTTCACTGAGCATAATATCCTCCAGCTCCCTCCATGTTGTTGCAAATGGTAGGATTTGTTTCTTTCTTATGGCTGCATAGTACTCTATTGTGTATATGTACCATATCTTCTTTATCCATTCATCAACTGATGGACACTTAGGTTGCTTCCATATCTTGGCTATTGTAAATAGTGCTACAATAAACATAGGGGTGTATATATCTTTGAATCTGAGAAGTTGTTCTCTTTGGGTAAATTCCAAGGAGTGGGATTCCTGGGTCAAATGGTATTTCTATTTTTAGTTTTTTGAGGAATCTCCATATTGCTTTCCACAATGGTTGAACTAGCTTACATTCCCACCAGCAGTGTAGGAGGGTTCCCCTTTCTCCGCATCCTTGCCAGCATTTGTTGTTCTTAGTCTTTTGGATGCTGGCCATCCTTAGTGGTGTGAGGTAATATCTCATTGTGGTTTTAATTTGCATTTCCCTGATGATTAGTGATATGGAACATCTTTTCATGTGTCTGTTGGCTATCTGAATTTCTTCTTTGGAGAACTGTCTCTTCATATCCTCTGCCCATTTTTTAATCAGGTTATTTGCTTTTTGGGTGTAGAGGCATGTAAGTTCTTTATATATTTTGGATGTTAAACCCATATGTCATTTACAAATATATTCTCCCATACTGTAGGATGCCTTTTTGTTCTGTTGATGGTGTCCTTTGCTGTACAGAAACTTTTTAGTTTGATGTAGTCCCATGAGTTCATTTTTTCTTTTGTTTCCCTTGCTTGAGGAGATGCATTCAGGAAGAAGTTGCTCATGTTTATATTCAGGAGATTTTTGCCTATGTTGTCTTCTAAGAGTTTTATCATTTCATGACTTACATTCAGGTCTTTGATCCATTTTGAGTTTACTTCTGTGTACGGGGATAAACAATAATCCAGTTTCATTCTCTTGCATGTAGCTGTCCAGTTTTGCCAACACCAGCTGTTGAAGAGGCTGTCATTTCCCCATTGTATATCCATGGTTCCTTTATCATATATTAATTGACCATATATGGTTGGGTTTATATTAGGGCTCTCTAGTCTGTTCCATTGGTCTATGGGTCTGTTCTTGTGCCAGTACCAAATTGTCTTGATTACTGTCTCTTTGAAGTAGAGTTTGAAGTTGGGGAGCATAATCCCCTCAGCTTTATTCTTCCTTCTCAGAATTGGTTTGGCTATTCGGGGTCTTTTGTGGTTCCATATGAATTTTAGAACCATTTTCTCTAGTTCATTGAAGAATGCTGTCGTTATTTTGATAGGAATTGCACTGAATCTGTAGATTGCTTTAGGCAGGATGGCCATTTTGACAATATTAGTTCTTCCTAACCATGAGCATGGGATGTGTTTCCATTTATTAGTATCTTCTTTAATTTCTCTCATGAGTGTCTTGAAGTTTTCAGAGTATTGGTCTTTCACTTCCTTGGTTAGGTTTATTCCTAGGTATTTTATTCTTTTTGATACAACTATGAATGGAATTGTTTTCCTGATTTCTCTCTCTGCTAGGTCATTGTTAGGGTATAGGAATGCTACAAATTTCTGGTATTAATTTGTATCCTGCAACTTTGCTGAATTCAGATATTAGATCTAATAGTTTGGAGTGGATTCTTTAGGGTTTCTTATGTACAATATCATGTCATCTGCAAACAGGGACAGTTTAACTTCTTCCTTGCCAATCTGGATGCCTTTTATTTCATTGTGTTGTCTGATTGCCTTGGCTAGGACCACCAGTACTATGTTGAATAGTAGTGGGGAGAGCGGGCATCCTTGTCTTGTTCCCTATCTTAAAGGAAAAGCTTTCAGCTTCTCGCTGTTAAGTATAATGTTGGCTGTGGGTTTGTCATACATAGCCTTTGTTATGTTGAGGTACTTGCCCTCTATACCCATTTTGTTGAGAGTTTTTATCGTGAATGGATGTTGAATTTTGTCAAATGCTTTTTCAGCATCTGTGGAGATGATCATGTGGTTTTTGTCCTTTTTATTGATGTAGTGGATGATGTTGATGGATTTTCAAATGTTGTATCATCCTTGCATCCCTGGAATAAATACTACTTGATCATGATGGATGATCCTTTTGATGTATTTTTGAATTCAGTTTGCTAATATTTTGTTGAGTATTTTTGCATCTGTGCTTATCAGGGATATTGGTTTGTAATTTTCTTTTTTTGTGGAGTCTTTGCCTGGTTTTGGTATTAGAGTGATGCTGGCCTCATAGAGTGAGTTTGGAAGTATTCCGTCCTCTACTCTTTGGAAACCTTTAAGGAGGATGTATATTAGGTCTTCACTAAATGTTTGATAAAGTGCAGCAGTGAAGCCATCTGGTCCAGGCGTTTTGTTCTTAGGTAGGTTTTTAATTACCAGTTCAATTTCGTTGCTGGTAATTGGTCTGTTTAGATTTTCTGTTTCTTTCTGGGTCAGCCTTGGGAGGTTGTCTTTTTCTAGAAAGTTGTGCACTTCTAGGTTATTCATTTTGTTAGCATATAATTTTTCATAGTATTCTCTAATAATTCTTTGTATTTCTGTGGTGTCTGTAGTGATTTTTCCTTTCTCATTTCTCATTCTGTTTATGTGTGTAGACTCTCTTTTTTTTCTTGATAAATCTGGCTAGGGGTTTATCTATTTTCTTTATTTTCTCAAAGAACCAGCTCCTGTTTCACTGATTCTTTCTATTGTTTTTTTCTTCTCAATTTTATTTATTTCTGCTCTAATCTTTATTATGTCCCTCCTTCTACTGACTTTGGGCCTCATTTGTTCTTTTTCTAGTTTCGTTAATTGTGAGTTTAGACTGCTCATATGAGATTTTTCTTTTTTCCTGAGGTAGATCTGTATTGCAATATAGATTCTTCTGGCATGGCCTTTGCTGCCTCCTACAGATTTTGCGGTGTTGTGTTATTGTTGTCATTTGTCTCCATATATTGCTTGATCTCTGTTTTTGTTTGGTCATTGATCCGTTGGTTATTTAGGAGCATGTTGTGAAGCCTCCATGTGTTTGTGGGATTTTTCATTTTCTTTGCGAAATTTATTTCTAGTTTCATACCTTTGTGTTCTGAGAAACTGGTTGGTACAATTTCAATCTTTCTGAATTTGCCGGGACTCTTTTTGTGGCCTAGTATATGATCTATTCTTGAAAGTGTTCCATGTGGCCTTGAGAAGAATGTGTATTCTGCTGCTTTTGGGTGTAGAGTTCTGTAGATGTCTGTTAGGTGCATCCGTTCTATTGTGTTGTTCAGTGCCTCTGTCTCCTTACTTATTTTCTGTCTGGTTGATGTGTCCTTCAGAGTGAGTCGAGTGTTGAAGTCTCCTAGAATGAATGCATTGCATTCTACTTCTCCTTTTAATTCTGTTACTATTTGTTTCACATATGTAGGTGCTCCTGTGTTGGGTGCATGGATATTTATAATGGTTATGTTCTATTATTGGATTGACCCTTTTATCATTATGTAATGACCTTCTTTGTCTGTTGTGACTTTCTTTGTTTTGAAGTCTATTTTGTCTGATACAAGTACTGCAACTCCTGCTTTTTTCTCCCTGTTAGTTGCATGAAATATCTTTTGCATCCCTTCACTTTTAGTCTGTGTATGTCTTTGGGTTTAAAGTGAGTCTCTTGTAGGCAGCATATAGATGGGTCTTGTTTTTTTTATCCATTCAGTGACTCTATGTCTTTTGATTGGTGCATTCAGTCCATTTACATTTAGGGTGATTATTTATAGGTATGTGCTTATTGGCATTGCAGGCTTCAGATTTGTGGTTACCAAAGGTTCAAGGTTAACTTCCTTACTATCTAAGAGTCTAACTTAACTCACTTAATATGCTATTACAATCATAATCTTAAGGTTCTTTTTTTTTCTTCCTCCTTTTTCTTCTTTCTCCATTCTTTATATATTAGGTATCATATTCTGTACTGTTTGTCTATCTCTTGATTGACTTTGGGGATAATTAATTTAATTTTGCATTTGCTTAGTAATTAGCTGTTCTAATTTCTTTACTGTGGTTTTATTACCTCTGGTGACAGCTATTAAACTGTAGGAACACTTCTATCTTTAGCAGTCCCTCCAAAATACACTGTAGAGATTGTTTGTGGGAGGTAAATTCTCTCAGCTTCTGCTTATCTGGAAATTGTTTAATCCCTCCTTCAAATTTAAATGATAATCTTGCCGGATAAAGTATTCTTGGTTCAAGGCCCTTCTGCTTCATTGCACTGAATACATCATGCCACTTCCTTCTGGCCTGTAAGGTTTCTGTTGAGAAGTCTGATGATAGCCTGATGGGCTTTCCTTTGTATGTGATTTTATTTCTCTCTGTGGCTGCTTTTAATAGTCTGTCCTTATCCTTGATCTTTTCCATTTTAATTACTATATGTCTTGGTGTTGTCTTCCTTGGGTCCCTTGTGTTGGGAGATCTGTGCATCTCCATGGCCTGAGAGACTATATCCTTCCCCAGATTGGGGAAGTTTTCAGCAATTACCTTCTCAAAGACACTTTCTATCCCTTTTCCTCTCTTTTCTTCTTCTGGTACCCCTATAATGCGAATACTGTTCTGTTCGGATTGGTCACACAGTTCTCTCAATATTCTTTCATTCTTTGAGATCCTTTTTTCTCTCTGTGCCTCAGCTTCTTTGTGTTTTCTGTTCCCTAGTTTCTGTTTCATTTTTCATCTCCTCCACTGTATCCATTCTGCTTTTAATACCATCCATTGTTCTCTTCAATGATTGGATCTCTAACTGGAATTCATTCCTGAGTTCTTGAATATCTTTCTGTACCTCCATGAGCATGAGATTTTTTACTTTGAACTCCCTTTCAGGAAGAGTCATGAGGTCGATATCATTTAAATCTTTCTCAGGAGTTGTATTAATAATTTTACTTTGAACCAGGTTCCTTTGGCATTTCATATTTGTATGTGGTGCCCTCTAGTGCCCAGAAGCTCTACTTCCTGGAGCTGCTCAGCCCCTGAAGCAATGTCGGTGGTCACAGGGGAGTGGTATTGGTGCCTGGGGGAGGAAAGAGCTGTTTCTTGCTTCCCGGCTGCTATGCCTGTCTCCACTGCCTGAACTAGTGGGCCAAGCACCCAAGTATATGTCTCTATGCTTTGCGTTTGTAGTTGCTGTAGACAGATCTTCCCTCTGGCTGGCCTAATGGCAGGGTAGGGTTTGCCGGTTTGAGAGCCAGGTGGGGCTGGCCAGGAGAGAGGCACAGTAGGCTGTTTATCACGTAGGGGGTCCTTGGAGCTGTGTAGCCAGCCAGGGCACTGGAGCACCTGAAGATCATCTAAGGAGGAAGATTTCTTTTCCTCTTTAAATATGAGAGTCTATATGGCAAGGCTCTCAACCTGCTGGGCAGAGTGCACCCAGACAATTTTGTGTACCTGTCCTCTCTCCTGAGCAGTAAGCTCTGTGCAATTCTTGCCTGTTTAGCAGTCCTTTTTCTAAGACCTTCCTTGTTAGGAAGTCTCTCAGACTGCCCGCCTTTCTTTTGTCCCAGAGCAGCTGGGTATGGATCCCTGCTTTCCACAAGCAGCTAGAATCTCAGTCTCTCAAGGAATTCTGTTTGTCTTAGCTGTCCAACCCCGTAATCACAAGAGTGTCATGCAAGCAGCATGAAATGTAGGTTTGTGCTCCCAGAGAAAATCTCTGGAGTTAGGTATTCAGCAGTCCCAGGCCTCCACTCCCTCCCTGCTCCATTTCTCTTCCTCCTGCCAGTGAGCTGGGGTGGGGGAAGGGCTTGGGTCCTGCTGGGCCACAACTTTGGTACTTATCCTGTTCTGTGAGGTCTGCTCTTTTCCCCAGGTGTATGCAGCGTGGCACAGTACTCTTTCCTGTTGCTCTTTCAGGATCAGTCGTATTAATTATATTTTCCTATTATATGTGGTTTTAGGAGGAAGCCTGTGTCTCACCTCTCACACCACCATCTTTAATTTTTATGTGTGACATCTTTTATTTACCATTGTCTCCCCCTCTCTTTGCTTGGTCCTGTGGTCTGTGAGATTTGCATCCTGTTATTCTCCTGCCACAGGGCTTGGGAGGAGCCAGAGCTTGTGGTGTGGGTTCTGCCCACCATGTCTGAACCGGAAGGCCTGCCACTTCTCATTACCTGTCAGAGGCCTCCAGCAAGGAAACTAATTTTAAGGAATATTTTGCCTCTTGCATAAGAAGGCATCATTCTCATGACTCATGGCTGAAGCTGCTGATGGTCCAAGACTTACAATAAGTACCATACCACAGCGGGCAAGTAGAACAGAAATGAGCTCTAAACCCTAGTTTTCTGCCTCCTAGTTTGGATGGCAGCTCTTCCATAGTTATGAGGTTGAACCTAATTCCAAATGTTTAGATGGAAGGATTCCCCTGGCATGCACTATCTCAGGCTTGTTAAAATTTCCTCTTTCATTAATGATGATTTTTTTGGATATAAGCAATTACTGACAGTCAAATTCTGGTTTTAGTAGTACACCACAAGCACTAACACTGCCCTGATATCATTCTATCCACCCATTCATCCATCCATCTATTCAATACATATTTGTTTAGTGGCTTGGGTACCTGATATAGACTCCATAAAATAACAAAAGCACCAATAATAACATAACAGTTATTTTTAAATGTCTGATAATGTAAACATTCTTAGAAATAATCTGTTTTCTCATGTATTTTCACCAGTTCTCAATTGTCTTTTATAAAATTCATTAATACTGTTAATGTAGGGCTTATGTATAAAATTTAGAATAACCCGAATTTCAAAATAATTGGGATCTGAGTAAATGCTTTTCCTTTACTACTTTTAGGCTGTTTCTAAAACCTTTCTCTCTACTAGTTCCTTCCTGCATCCCAAAACTACATTTGTCTTCCAGCATGATGTTTCTCCAGGGCTCATTCTTTCTCCCTCTTGCTGTGCACACCCCACTAACCCCTCACCTCACCCCTTTCTCCACTATCCTAAGCTTCTGGAAGGTGGTTGATTATGGGGACAGCAACCTTGCCTTTGACTTGTAAAAGTTGAATATTGACTCCAGAGGCCTCATTCTACAAGTATTCCCATCTCTATATGGATGATACCTGGGTTTATAGATAAGGTACATGCTGACAAATATCAGAGGTAAAGAGGCTAGACTGTTTCTCCCACTGTCAGCTCCATTAACTGTCTAACTCTCTACTCTGTTCACCAACAATAGCTTACTCCCCCCCCATCTCTAGTTGTGCCCCAACGAGTGCCTTCCTTCTGCTCTCCACCTTGCAGCACAGTCATATCCTGTATTTTCCCCTGTTTTCCTCTGTGAACGTGTTCTTGTTTCCCTCACCCTTCTGGATCCTCGTGCTGAAATGATCCCCAATAACCTACCAATCAGCACATCCAATGGCTGGTCCATAAGCCTCTTGGTGGATCTGTCAACAGTCTTCACCATTGCTAACCACTTTCTTTGACATTGATTATCTTCTATATTACATGATTCCAGTTTTTCCTCCCCCTAACTTTCATATCTGCTTCTCTCACTTCTATTCCTGCTCTTCTCTGAGATTTTATCCCCTTGCTCTCTTCCATATCTCTACCTGCAAGGACCCAACACTACCCACACACCCTCACAGATGACTCCCAAGTCAATATGCACCCCAGCTTCCATTCCCAGCCCTTGTTCCGCATCTCTAACTTTATCCTGAGCATGTGAAATTATTCTATTTTTATCCCAACCCCAGCACATTTGAGCTTCAGTGCATATTCTTTTCAAAGACACTTTTCACCTTGATTTCCCTAATTCCTTTATTTTCACCATGTCCCAAGTCCCTTCAGGTTAAAACTTGGTTGTATTTGAACTCTTCTGTCTCACTCCACATATCCTGCTATTCAGTCTTACCATCTTCTTTACGATTTTATTCCACTTGACATTACTTCACTGCAGGTTATCACTGCTTCTCACCTGCACCAGGGCAGCAGCTTTCAATGTGCAGTGTCCTGCCCCCATGACACACCGACACGTGTGTCCTCCCTAACTTGATGCTTTCTTATGCCACCACTCAACCCTAGAATGTTTACTATTTCCCTGTTTTCTAAAAGGTGAATGTTAGACTCCCTTAGCTTGGTGTTCCAGGCTTCCTGTACCAAACGCTCCTTATCTCCTCTACTCCCCACCATAAAATATCTCTTGCAAGCCACCCTCTGAAGCTGTTCTGTTTCCCTAAGGCTCTGAGTTAGCAAATCCTCTTCACTCTTCCTAATAGGAATTTCCTTCCAAATTTTCCTCCCCGCCTCTCCAAGGCCAAGCATCTTTCAAGGCTCACACCAACCGTTCTTCAACTTGGAGTCCTTCCCTGGGCCTCCAGCACACGGTGGTGACCTCCTCTACTCCCAGAATAAGTATTCCTCCCATCCCTGCACATCACTGCGGTGCTTTTCACTTCCACTCTCCTTTCTATTGTCTCGCACTCTTTGATTCTGAATTTCTGTTTTCCAAGGGGCCATGGACTAGATTTTGGCCTGGACTCTAAGTGACAATTTATGTGTTTGTGCTTGTCCAGGCAAATAAAATACGTTGGACAGGCAAGTATTTACTGGCAGGTCTGGGCAGCACCAAATGAATCAAGTATACCAAACAATAAAACAGCCAATAAATTCTTTCACTTTATCTGAAATGTAGCTAGAAAAATTTTAATGGCAATAGTGAAGCTTTAGTGCTTCTGGCTTCTAAATTTTACTCATATCTTAAAACATACATCTCTTTGGTATGTGACTAAATATAAAATGATGGCAAGATCAGATGATGTTTAAGATCAATAATATGAATCTTGAAGGTTGGCCCAACCCTATAAATTGAGATGGCATTTTAATGGAGTAGAATTATTTTCCCTAAGGAACAAGCCTGCAAAGTTTGGTTTGCCTGGAGTTTTCTGACTTATGATGAACAAATGTTGTGGCAAGATGACTGATGTCCTAGTTTTATTATTCTGTTTGAAGTGCTTTGTTCTTTATAGGTACCAACTAAATAGATGCCTGTGGAATTTGCTGTTAGCTTCCATTTCCAGCCATGTTAGGCCTCACTGGTTTGAATGTAAAATGAAATAATTAGCAGTGTTTGTGTGAATAATGCAAAACCTTTTTCTCATGGAAGATTGAAATACCAGCCTCTTCAGAATTCCTAGCTCCTTTCATGTTGGGGTCATCTTGTGCCTCCTGCTCTTCTTCCTTGTGAAATTTTCATGTTTCTCTGAGTTGATGCTTCATTTTAACCAGCAATTCCTGTGGGCTGGAGAATGAAGGACAGCCTCCTCACAGGCGTGATGTAAATTTCTTCGTCAAAACTTAAGTGTGAAGGAGAAAATTCATTGACAGGAGGGGACTTAAGTGTATTCATAGCTTTTCTATAACTTTCCTCCTCACCTGAAACCTGTTGGCTCTAGGGTGCTTGATAAACAAGGCATGACAAGCCCATGAGTTGGGGTCTGTTCCCTGAAAATGGAACTGGATGGGAGCAGGCAGAGAACAGCGAAACAGAATGTGATGGGCTCACTCCCAGCCAGCATGCCCAGTGCCGAGGGAAGACAGGCCCTCTGTACCTCCATGGTGACGTCATGCCGCTGTGTGCCATGACTTTTCACAAGCCAGGGACGCTTGGCAGAATGAAGCCCATCAAGTTCAGGCTTCAAATGCATATTCCTTTTTGTGAGTTTCTGTGGGGCTGTGGGGCTATGCTGTATACCATGCTCCTTTCCCCAAAATTCACCATGTCTTTTCCCTGAATCAAAAAGGACTCTTTGGAAATTTAGCTCACATTCTGGTCATGTTACTCAGGTAATGTGGGATGGCAAGTGGGTCATAGAACTTGTGTTTTATTGGCCACAGTTAATAGCTCTAACCTGCTGGAGAGTGCCGTTCAAGATGAAGGTTCAACTTGAAGGGCTTTGGCCTTTCCTGTGCTTTAAGTATCAGGATCCCATGGATTTGTGCAGAAAGCAAAAGAAACATGGAGAATAGTCATGGGGGGCATTTGAATGAGAATGGGTTTATTTTGTCCAGTAAATGAAAAAGAAGCAGACTGGGCAGGCTTTCAGCTTCCAAAGGATTGTGCCACGAGCTCTGTGTCTGCGTTCAGAGTGGTGCCATCAACCCAGGAAGATGTGAAAATTTCACAAGGAAGTAGGGCCGGGGGCACAGGGTCACCCCCAGCATGAAAGGAGTTAGGAATTCTGAAGTAGTTGATATTTCAAATCTGTTTCAGGGAATCCTTTCTCTGTGCTTCCTTCTCACAGAGAACTGCCTCTGTTGGCCAATGCCAACCAGACTCTAGGGGCCAGGTGGGAAGATGGTCTGCTCCTGGACCCGCAGCCAGAGGGCTCCTCTACAATGGAAAGCAAGAAGCGTCTTGGGGCACAGGTTTTGCATAATGAAGCACTTGCTTTTCAGATATTACCCAATATAGAGGGGCTTTTCCTTCTCATGGCCAGAGGAAGTAGGCAACTGTTGAAGGACACAGAAAGGAGGACTGAAGGATACTGAAGTTTTGTGCAAATAGAGTGGCCTCAGCTGGGACAGGCATGTCCCAGTGCTTTGGGGGAAAAACTCAGTTTTGTGCAGCAGTAGAGATGGGGCTGTCCATTTTAAGTGAACTTTGAGGGAGACTGATTTTTCTGAAAATGGCAATGAAAGCCCAGATAGGAGGGCATGGCCCTGGGCAGCCCAGAGTGGGACCAGAACTGTGAGAGATGCAAAAGTGGACCAGGGGACAGGACCAGCTGTGGAGAAGATACCGCGGATTGGGCCAGGAAAGAGACAAGCAGGGCTCTACTCTAATTCCCTGACAGAGATGTTGGAAGTCAGCGCACTTATTTATAGTTTGTTGTGCTTATGCCATTCAAGGTGTTAGGGTAAGCCCCAGACTTTACTAGTTTATAATGCGGATTGTCATTAGCCATGGAGTCTCTGTGGTTCCCAGTTGAAGAAGTTGTGTAGACGTTGGTATGTATAGATTTTTCTGCCCTGACAGGCATGCGCCTGACCTCATGAAGAAGCAGTCAGAGCAGTTCACTCTCCTCCCACCACCAGTCCGCTGATGGCCCGGCCTGATATGCATACTGTCTGCTGCCTCCCCTGTGACCAGGACTGGATTCTCCCCATCCTGGCAGAGCCAAGCTCTCCTGTGTGCTGGACTCCCCATTCTCTGCTCTGGAATTTTCCTCCTTAAATTACTCCTTTCCCATACTATACAATCAAACTGTAATTTTTATAGGGTCATTTGCATCAGCATATTCAAATGCTGTCTTTTCTCCCTTTAAAACACCCTTCCCATGCGTAACCATCTCTCCAGCTACTACCCCACTGCACTGTGACCCCTGGGGCAAATGTCCTATGAGAATTTGTCTCTGTTTGTCTTCTCTTTGTCACCATTCATTCTCATTTGAGTGTTTCAAAGAAGACTTTGACCCAACTGAAACTGTCATTGTCCAGGACCCCAACAGCTTTCGCTTTCCCAAATCCCGTGGCCCACCCTAGTTCTCAGCAGCACTGGTGGGCCATATGTTCTCTAATGGGCTAGGTTTTATAACTTATCATGAAATACATCCCACAGGAGAAATGAAAAATCTGTCATTAAAGATAAAATAGATGTGATTTCAAAATTTCTTATAAATCATCAGAGTTTCAGACTCTCATTAGTATCTCAAAGCACAGTATGGTTGTTGATGTGGGTGGATATAAATCTGCCAATAGTCTCCCAGTAACTTTGAGTTTTGGGGACTGACTCGTGTCAAACCCAATTAGATCATTGCCCTTTGGCCTTCCCCTATATTTCAGTTTTCAGTGACTAGTTTCTTTACTGGAATCTTTTAAAGCCAGCTGTCCATTTCGTGGGGGTTTACTTACTGAGACTCGATTATACCCATAAATCTATTTACCACCATATGTAGGCTGTCCACACATCTGACAAAAGGACAGCATTTCTCGAGAGGGAGAAAAGGCATGAAGATGACCTACTAGCAGACCAAGAGGGGCTCATTCTATTTGCGCAATGGACCGTGACTATGCACATGTCCCATGTGACTGATCCTGGGCTGAAGGGGGCATTGCCATCAATCCACAGTCAGGCCAAAATTCTTTCTTTTTTGGATACAAATATATAATTTATGAATAGAAATTATAAGATTTCTTCTTTACGCCTGTGTCCTCTCTCTCAAGCCCTCTTTGCTGTGCACCTGCTTTGCACAGCCTGCTCTGAACAGCTGGGTGTGGGGCTGCCCGTTTTCCTGGATGTTGTTGCTAGGCCTCACCCTGCAGCCCTGAAAGGGATCTGCAGGGTTTGGGCTTGGGAACCACAATGTGAAAGTTCCCTTAGAAATCTGATATATAGTCAGATGTGAAAATTAGTATTTTAGCAATCATGGTCTTTAATAGGTTCCTTCTCTCTCTCTCTTTTTCTTTTTTAATTATACCCTGTGTAGTCAGGTAGGGCTGACATAACAAAATGCCACAGGCTAGATGGCTTGAACAACAGAAATTTATTTTTTCACACTTTTGGAGGCTGAAAGTACAAGATCAAGGTGTGTCACGGATGGTTCCTAGTGAGATGCTGCTTCCTGGCTTGCAAATGGCCGTGTCTTGCTGGGTCTTCACATGGTCCCTTTGTATGTGCATGTGGACAGAGACCTCTGGTGTCCCTTCCTCCTCTTGTTTGGGCACTAGTCCTCTTGGATTAAGGTTCCACCCTTATTACCTCATTTGACCTTTACTACCTTCTTATAGACCCCATATCTAAATACAGTCATACTGGGGATTACAATGACTTCAACATATGACTTTTGGGGAACACAATTCAGTCTATAGTTAAATAGTTAAATTTTATGTGTCAGCTTGGCTAGACTGTAGCCCCCAATTGTTCGGTCAGCTGTTGTCTTAAGTGGCTGGGAAGGTGTTTTGCTGATGCGATTCACATCCAGTCAGTTGACTTTAAGGAAAGGAGATTGTGCTCGATAATGTGTTGGGCCTTACCCAATCAGCTAAAGGCCTTAAAAATAAAAACTGATGTTTCCTGGAGGAGAAGGAATTCTGCATCAAAACTGTAACATACAAACCTTGCCTGAGTCTCCAGCCTGCCCGCCTGCCCTGCAAACTTTAGACATGCCAGCCTCCACAATCACATGAGTCAATTCTTCAAAGACTATCTGTCTATCCTGTTAGTTGGTTTCTTTAAAGAACCCTAACTGATACATACCACTTTTCTTATTTTAAAAGTAATACATATTCAGTTAATAAATTTTTTATTATAAGTATAAATAAGTACGAAGTATAAACTAAAAATCAACTATAATCCTCATGCAGAGAGATAACCATCCTTTACATTCTGCTGTGCCTTTTCCATTAACATAATAAAAAGCCCACAAAACAAGAAGTTGCCATTTTTTACGTTTGTTTGTTTAGTTATACCTTAAGCTTCCAAGTATGCGTGTTCCCTGTTATGTATTTATTTTACCCCTTTGCCTAATATACTATTTAGCATATTGTAGGTACTTGATAAACATTTTTGAATAAATGGATGAATAAATAGGAGAAAAGATGGAAAACAAGGCTATTAGATGACTGAATTCATTTGTGAATTGACTAATTTGGAGAACATTCAAGGTAAGGGTTATGAGTCAGCAGAGGAAATGGGGAAGGAGCTGTCCCCAGGAGGCAGGGCTGCTCTGAGACACAGCACCAGCCGTTCTTCCCAACAGGGAACAGCAAGGGTAGGTTCAGCTGCAGAACTTACAAGGTAATTGAGCAAAGAACATGGAAGAATCAGCTGAAGGTGCTGTCCCTGGGGTGAGGGCTGGGTAGGAAAGTAATTGCAAGCTGAGTGAAGTGATGAACTGAGATCAGAGTGCCATGGTGGTGGGCGGCAGAGATGGAGCAAGGAAGTGGTTGGGTTTGTGAGGTCTTGAGGTTCCTATTTTCAAAGGTGAAGAATTTCCAAGTGATAGCAAGATCCAGGTTGTGTCCATGGGAACTGACCATTGTGGTAAAATGGAAAAGAAGATCACTGGAGCCAGATAAGTGAACAAACTTCAAGGCAAGCCTATTGGATGGGCTTTCCAAGTGGCCTGGAGGCGACTCAGGTTGTTGACTCAGGGAGGAAGAACTGAGCAGGACCCCAACGTTAGTCTTCATTGAGCTTAGAGTGAGTTAGAAAGATGGAGAGGTGATTGGGAAGGGATAACAGTGAGTGAGAGCACCGACGATGGCCTGGGGAGTTTCCAATGTGGTTAGACAGTCGGGAGGGGGCAGTCTGGCCGTTAGGTCCTGGGGGAGTTGGGGGGCCTCAAACACTGTGGAGAACGTGCAATCTCTTAGGCACAACCAGTTTAACATAAAGCGGTTTGGTTATTTATTGGAATTGACTTCTACTAGTAAGTGCTTCTCTGACAGACTGGATCACAGGAAGTTTAAGGCTTTGTCTTGTTTTCTTTTCTGATGGGTAAAAGGAGTCAGACCCTATTTGGACACTTCTAGTCTGAATAAGTTACATTGATCAAAAGGATGGGAATCAGGTAAGAGACCAGAACTGTGGAGACCAGGGGATGGATCTTAGAAAAGAAAGCTTAGAAAAGAAAGATCAAAGAACAGAAAGAAATCATGACTTCTTTCCCCACTGCTGTATTGGCCAGGCAAGGCTTCCTCCACAGGTGGTATTTCTGGTAGCAGGTGAGGTTTACCATTGGGTACATGATGCTCTTCCATTGATCTACATTTTCAGTTCTTTCCGGGACACTTAAAATGAATAAATGCCATGATAATTTTGGTCAAACAGTGAACCAAGTACTCTTAAGACACAAAGGCTAATTTTAACATTTGTAAAATCTTTCTCTTTTCAAAAGATTCTATATTTAGCTAACTTAGTCATAGATCTACTTAGAAAAGGAATGTGCAATTTTATTATTTTTATTTCAGTGATTTTTTCAAAAAACTATAAGAAGTTTTTTCCTTAAGGAGAGAAAAAAAAGACCTCTCCTTGTAGTCAGCCAGGCCCTTTGTCCTATACTTGATGTTTCTGACAGTAATTTTCTGGGCTTATAATTTGCTAATTATAAAATGGCCCAGTTGGAAGTTTATGAATTGGATATTGGTTTTACTGCTTCATACACCATGATCAGGACTGGGCATTAGGAAAGGAAATAATACTTACTCTGACTGATTACCAGAGCATATGGAGTTTATTTACATTGCTGTGGATGCAGACATGGATGCTTCTACAAAATTTGCTTGGTTCGTAAAGTACTTCAACAGGCAGTTTTGTTATTTATTTAGTTTGAATTCTCTTGGAATAACCTACAACGATCACTTTGTGTGGTGATGGTGATAGACTTCTGGCCTATAAGACTTGATTTAGGAGTTCAGAGTCTTTCTCTGATGTGTTAGAAAGTAAAAGAGCAGCAGGTTTTATTTTCCTCACTTTAGAGTGTGGGGAAAGTTGATATCCCTGGAATTTAAATGTCAGTCTGGAGCCCAGATGTGCTGATTCTCTGTCCAGGCTTTAGCCATGAATCGGGGGGGTTCCTCGGAAGCAAAGCCTTACTGATGGCCATGGGATTTTAGATTCATGGGGTCTTCCTGCAGGGAAATCACTGGTTTAGGCTACAGCTTCTCTTTCTTTCTTCAGTTTCTAATCATCCTGCACAGATTGTTCATTGCTTTAAGAAACCCAGTGAAGAAAAGCATTTGTGCGTAATGGACTTTTAGTTTTCTAAGGCTTTTAGTAGTTCTTGTCTGGAATGCTGATCTTGCATAAACTCCTCTCATCTCTGTGAGTCGAGGCCCAACTGCTCCTTTAACTATATATGGACTTAGTCCTTGAACTATATTTGAAGGCTTTTTCCCTCAATAAGTGGTAAGCACGACCAACTATTTCAACTGATGACAAAAATTCCAAATGGTGACAGTGAATTGGTTCCTTGGTGTCACTACTGAAAGTAGTTTTGAATCATTTTATTTCTATGATTGATCTAATAGTAATTGCGCAGTAAAAATTGCAAAAAAATCATCCCATACTTGTATCAACGCATATTATATTCTTTCAGTTACTGTATAAGATGCATATTGTAGAGTATTCTACGAGAAATAAAGTTAGATATTTAGATGAGTCCAGAATATCGCTAATTTGGTGACATGCATTTTAAACAATCCTATTCAGACAGATGGAAAGTGATGTCCTAACTCCATGATGGCTTAAACCAAAAACTCTGTTTCTAAATCATGGGGGCTGTCCCCTACTTAGAATGAGCTGAGACTCTGACAGTTCTGCCCAGGTATGCCACCTTTCTTGGCAGACTGACTGTGGCTGTGGGCTCCTATAAGAGGGAAGTCCAGATGGCATAATGAGGCGACTGACAAGCCATAGAGACTCTAGGTGAACTGTCTTTGCATGATGACCTCATAAAAGGGATTCATCCCTTAACAACCTCCTTTAGAAATATTTTACTTCTGTCTGTGGTCATGTGGGAGCCTCTGATTGAAAATTTTATATCCTTGCCAATCTTTATCTCTTTAAGAATAAAAGAACATGTACGTGATGTTTGCTCAGTTTTCTAAAGCACATTTGGCTTTTGAGTATCTTGTTTTTAATAAATCATTGTACTTTTTTTAAAGACCAGAAGTGAATACATGTAGCAAATCCTCACTAGTTAAGATCCTCTTAAACTGAATTTTGAGCACTTGTAGAAAAGGATTGTGTTGATATGTATACTACTGAGAATGAAAAAGTGGACTACATAGGTTAATGATTGAAACAATACTTTGGAAATTTGCTTAACAAAATAAACTGTCCTCACATTCTGGAGAGACATTAATTTATGCACTCCAGATCACAGCCACAGTTACACAATTTTCTTTTGAAACATTTTTGCAAGAGTCAATTCAGTTTTTCCACCCTTTTTTGAAACTCAACAAAACTTCCAGTACAATCCCAAAAGGAAACATTAGCAACAGTATCCATCCCTGTCTTCCTGATAGTTTGGCTCTACTTTCAAACATTACATTAAGTACAGAAAGGCCAGAATCTCTTAAAAATAATATTTGAGAAAGGCTGGCAGAAACCCGTGAATTTGGAAATACCCTGATATAGAGCCAACATTTAGGAAAGATTAGAAAATGAGGGGATGGGTGAATTCAGTGAAGGGGATAAAGAGGTACAAACTCCAAATTATAAATTAGCCATATGAATCTAAGTACAACACAGAGAAAGTAACCAATAATATTGTGATATTTTGATATGGTAACAGAAGTTAACTACCCTTACCATGGCGAGAATTTGATTATGTGTACAATTACTGAGTTGCCATGCTGTACATCTGAAACCAATGTAACATTGTCTATCAACCATTTTCCAATAAAAACATTTAAAAAAAATAAAGAAAATGAGGAAACTTTAAATTTGGGAACTTTGCCAGCAGTTAGGGAAATTTCCTGATCATCTTACACCTATTTTCAACCCAGTTTTAATTATTGCACTAGAAGAAAAGTCATAACCAAAATAAGATGATTTGTTTTCCCACCCATCATTGTGTTTTCTTACTGGTAATAATCTGTGAAGATGATGTTCTTATTTTCCTAGCTATTTCCAGTAGAAGCCATCTTTGTGGTCAGATGTCAATAAGACCAATATTTTTGGTTGGAGAGTAAAGTCTGAGAGAAGACATGTTTTGAATCCTCAACGTTTCCTAAGTCCCACCAAGTAGTCATGGTGTCTGAAGAAAGCGCCTCCTTGGTCCTGTGAGTAGCAGCTGTGTTCTGCTTGCACTGATGACATTCTGCAACTGGCTGACAATGCAGGTCCGTGGGGAACAGCAGACACATATGAAGAGCTCCAATCCCAGGGGCCTGTCCCTCCCCCGATCCCAGAGAGGGAAGAATGAATTAGCAGCTGTCTCTGATGGATATTGTTAGAAAGACAGGAGCTCATTAGGAGATTAATTAAAGTCTGCCAAAACGAACATCTGGTAATAGTACTTTATGGCTTTTTCCTCCAAAGAGGGCTACTTTCAAACCACAGACAGTGTAAGAAACCTCAGTTTATGCTCATTTCCCAACATTTGTTTTCGGCTCTGATCTGCCGTGCATTTGTGAACAGCGCCATACAATACATGATTGTTCTTAGTTTCCCAGGGTATAATCAGTTTTTCCCTGTTCTTAAATAGTCACCCAGAGCCTATCTTCCATCTCTCCTGATGGTTCACTGTTGAATAACAGTGCGCTACATATCACATAAAACACCTCTGCTGGGCTCCATGAAAACAGGAAATGACAATAACAACACTTCAGAGATGACAGGGGACTCCCCAGGGAAGACAGGTACTGGGTGCGTGCAATGAATCTGTACGGAAACTCAGGGTTATTTACCGCAAGTAATAGAGGAAAAGCAATAGTCAACGTGGGAAGGAAGTGCTTAAAACAAGAATGAGGGAGCACAGGCTCACATAAATGCATGTGGGGTGAGAGCAGGCATGAGTTCTGGAAAAATGTGCTGGGGTGCTGGCCTGCCTGGTGAAATGGTCTTCAAAATTCCTTCTCTTGGGACTGCTTCAGACTGAAAAACATCATACGTTCACCGAGTCTTACATGTTCCTGTCCTCACCAAATCTTGGAGAACGTTTACTCAGATATGTAACTGTTTATGGCTTCATGTTTCAATATGTGTATGTTTGCCTTTGCCAGAACATATTCATCAGCTGAAAAAGTAGGGACCATACTCTACATCTCATACAGCCAGTGGGGCTCTTACCGTCCTCCCGCTCCCCAGCAACTAGCCCTCTGACAGGTTGCTGGGCGTGATGGTGGCATTGAATATTGTCATTGTCCCCCTCTGTGCTTGACTGGCAGACAGACATGGACCAATGATGTGCAGGGTCAGCCGCACCAGGAGGCAGGAGTGGGTCTAGGGCTCACGGGGTGTCCTGATCGTCAGGCCGGGTTATAGGTCCCTCATTAGCCTATTTTATGCATTTTCTGGAACTGCCCCAGGTCTGGACACAACCTGACAAGGTGCCTCCTAGCTGTGTGTGCTCTCCCCATTATCTGAACCAAACCTGTGACACCCAGAATTCCCGTCCTAGCCGAGTTGTAAAGGAAAGCGAGAGCCCTGCCTCGGCACCTGTCTGCTGTGGGATTCCCCGCTGAGCTGCTTTCTCAGGCTCAGTTCTTCCGTCCAGTCTGCCATCAGTGTCGCTGTGTGCCCCCCAGGCAGTGACTGCTGACCTGGGCTGCAGGTGCCTCCAGAGAACTGGTATAGGGGCCCGAATAACAGATCCTAGATAACAGGGGGACTGAAAACTGTAAAGAACGACACAGCAGTTTCATGTAAAATGAATGTGGATGTCGGCACCAGATGGAGTGCCTGCTGCAGTGGGGGCTGAGCCTCCAGTTTCAGAGGTGGCCGGTCGGCTGTGTCCTTGGCAGCAAAGGTGGATGGGATGAAGTCCCTCCCCTTAAACCTCCTTCCTAGTGGAGAGAATCAAGAGTCCACACATGCTTGCAACACAGCGAGGAAAGACTGAGCCAGAGCACACCTGGAACCCTGGCCTTAGTTTCCACAGACTGGGGGCTTAAGGAGAAGACAATTGTTCTTCACAGTTCTGCAGGCGGGGACCAAGATAGAGGGCCCAGCAGGGCTGGTTTCCTCTAAGGCCTCTCACTCGGCTGGTGGAAGGCTGTCCTCTCCCTGTGTCCTCACATGGTCCTCCCTCTGTGCCTGCCTGTGTCCAAATCTCCTCTTCCTATAAGGACACTAATCAGACTGTATTGGGGCCTGCCCCAGTGACCTGATTTTAATTTAATTATCTCACAAAGTCCTCTCTCCGAGTGCAGCCACATTTTGAGGCCCTGGGTTAGGACCTCAATATGTGAGTTTTGAGGGGACTCAATTCCACCCATAACAGGCCCAGAGAGTAAACACACAAGGGGTCCAGGACAGTTGTCCTCTAAAGGAGGGGCCTCCAGCGTAAAATGTGGCTGCAGTTTTCATGACTGTTCCTCCACCATTGATTCCCATCGGCCCTTTAAATACTACCTGACATAGAAGATAGGTGATGACAAGCTGTTCAATTAAAATCTCTCCAGGCTCATTCACTTGGCAGCACCGAGAGTGAGAACTGAAGCCTAGGCTTGGAACTGGCATTATGCCCAGCACCCCACTCCAGGGCCATTCTGGCTTCAAGGATGAAGAAATCGACTCAGCCCTTTAGTGGGAACAATTGCAGTGTCTGATTGCAAAGGGCACGGGTTGGGGGTGGTGGGGACATATCAGGTTTGCAAATTACCACCGAGATTATGTGCTGTTATAAATTAAAGTTTGTGCCAGTGACTGAGTGATGTATAGTATATAGTATTTTAATGGATTTGCTATCAAATGTAACTGGAAATAATTTCATAGGTTGTTAAATTTCTTTCTTTTAACACACCTCAGTCAGGTGAGGATTTACTCTAATAAAAATATCAACTCCAAATCTTATCTGGACAACCACAGTTATATTTGTTTTTCATAATTGCAATTCAAATAAATAAGAAATATTCAGGTAAAGTTGACATCACAGAACACAGGAAAAGTTTGAAATGAAAAGTGAATGTCTCTCTCTTTCTACAAGTTCCTCTTAGTGTAAACACCCTTAGCAGTATGAGATTTTTTTTCCCAGAAAACAAAGAGAAAAACAGAGACCTTGCTCTTTTGCACTGGCTGTTTGCCCTTCATGTATCTATTTGTCATTTTCTGTCAGTACAAATAAAGCTTTCTTACTTTCCCTGCACTGAGGAGTCTGATATCTGTCTTTTATCACCATGTATTACCTTGTCTTCTACTGATGGATTTTGCAGTTCTATCCGCCTTTTGCTATTACGAACAGTGCTACAAGGGATGTCCTGGAGCATACATACCTCAGCAAAAAATTTTAAAGCAAGATGTACATAGGACCAAATTTGATTGCTAGGACAAAGGTTGAGTATATTTGAAATTGTGACTTATTTGCAAATCAAGCTCCAGAAATTTTGTACAACTGTGAAGTTGTCTATTTCCTCAAGCCCACATCCGCAGCAGGGACCATCAATATGTTCCCCTTTTGACAATCCAACAGATTAAAAAAGATGACACGTCATTGTTATTTTCGATCTGCATTTAAGTTTGAATTAAGAATTTTTTGATGGTTACTGGTTATTGGTCAGCTCTTTTTCTGTAAGTTCCCATCAAAGCCCTTTGCCATTTTTTCCCACTGGACCTTCATTTTCTTTGCCTTATTCATCTGTATAAGCCTTTTGAAATTTGAGAAAATTAAACCTGTGTATTCAAAATTGCTCACTGTTTATCTTTTGCTTTACTTACAGCTTGTAGTGTTTCAAATTGTGTAATATTAAATCACAGAAAAGAATAGTGAATGACTAACAATTTTGCATAGATTTAAAATCCAAAGTTTAAAATTTTAGTGATGTCAAGTTTATTAATAAGGTTTGTGAATTTTGCGTGCGACTTTCAAAAGCCTTTGTTACTGTCATATAAACTTAGCTGTGAATTTTTCTTTCTAGATGTTTTTGTGATGTCAGTTTTTTAATTGCTTTTTAATTGAAATTTACACTGATGGAGGGAGAGGAGGTCGAACGATTACTTGAATAGATAACTAACTGTACTGATACCATTTATTAAATAATTCCTCTTCACATTGATTTAAAATGATTCTATTATCAACTGAATTTTCATGTGGTAGAATACGTGGTCAATTCTGTACTCATTTTAATTTTCTTGCTAATTCAATTTTTTTCAGCATTAAATTGCTTTCATTTAATTTTAGCTCAAAGGAAGGGCACTGGCTGGTGGAGGCCTATGTGCTTGTCAGGAGGCTAACCGGGAGAATGGGGGCATGAGGGGTGGGTGAGTAGAATATGGCTAAAAGTAAGATTCAAACAAAAGATGAAATGCAATTTGCTGTTTTGGATTTCTAGGGATTATCAAGAAAGATATGTTTTAAAGTATTCTTACAAAACATTCTTCAGAGAAGGACTGTATTCTGTTTACACACACACACACACACACACACACATCCATATACACACTTGCTTTTGCTTTAGCAAAACAGAATCCTATACACAGTTGCAAGGAAAATGTGAGGCCAAAGCACATGTGTTGGGGGATCATTCATGTGTTTGCTTCTCATGTAATCCACACCCGGCTCTCTGGGGAGTCAAGCTGAGGAATGAGGTCCAGCGGAGGGGAGACCCAGAGCCACTTGACAGAGAGCTGCGGTGCAGACGGAAAAGGGGACCATGAGTGGGGTAACGTGGGTGCGCCGAGATGGAATCTAGGGGCTTTCCCTGTTCCATTTGCTTTCTGTGCCCCATGAGAAGACTTCCTGTGGCTGGGTTGGGCGGTGTCCTGAGTCCCCCCCCAGTAGGGGAAGGATGGTGGTGGTGTGGACCCTGCCTCGGCCTGACCGTGAAGCCACCCACGCGGCTCTCCGTGGCCTCCTTACGGCGCAGGGCAGGCTCATGCCCCAGGTGAGGAAGTTCAAGAGGAGTCAGTGTGGGGGGTCCTGAGAGAAAGCCCCAACTGCCACTGGATATGCATGTTAAGAGAGAAGTAAGCATGTACCACGTCCACCTCCCCAGGTCTGAAGGACATTCGTTTCCGTGTCCAGCATCCATCATCCTGACTAATGCGACCCAACACGGCCTTTGAAAGAGTCACGCGTTTTAAATAGACATTTCAGGGCAGAGCTAGCTCCTCAAATGTCATGCATGAGCTATAGCAGCTGAATGCTAAAAATCTGCTCATAACCGCACAGCTTTGAGGGGGCGTGGGGAGGCCATGATTTAGGGCCAGCACTCTGTCAGGAGTGAAGATCTGGACCAGGAATCAAAGGTGAGGCGTGACTCAGCATCCCTGTAGGTTAGAAACACTGTTTTAAATCAGAGCACATCCTGACCTTCAGGTCTCTTCCCTCCTCATCTCCTCCAAGGCTCCTGGACACAAAGATAATACCTTTGGCTCCATCTATGCTTTTTACTCAATGCTGAAGTTTCCTACAAGCATCAAGCATTCCAGCATTCGAACGTGTTTGTGATGGTTTGAAAGTGTGTGTGTGTGTGTGTGTGTGTGTGTGCGTGCGAGTTGCATGTGAAGGATTCGGGGCTGATGCTGGAGAGGATGGCACTCAAAACGAGCGGGCAAAGACTCTTCCAGTTGTGGGGAAAGGGAGGCTTTTGTACAGGATGGGTCGCAGGGTCTGGGAAGAGAGTATTTATGGAAGGTCCTTTTGGAGAAGGAAAGATGGAGCAGAGGAAGGAAGAGAAGTCAGCATCTTGTCTGGGGGAAATCACATCAAAATCAGGAAACTACCAACATAAATCCGTAGAACAGAGTTGGTAGCGATCTCTGAATGGACTGGTTTCTCCTCTTCCATGCTGCCTTTCAGTGCCTTTGGGTGGAAGAAAGAAGGAGAGTGGTTGGGCGTTAGGACCATGACGTTCCTGAAGTCATACGTGCATGTCATGTTCTCTTCACCTCCTTTCATCCACTCTCTTCTCCCAAATTTCAGCCCCGACAACTAAGTCTGATATCCTTTGGCAATGACTCAGAAGCCCAAGCAGGAAAAACCCAGCACCAGCCATTGCATACATTTGCACCAAGAAACATCATTATTTTTGTCATGAAGCTTAGAAAATGTACCCTTCACCAAAAGCCTCAGTGAACAGAAAAATAAAAATCTCTAATTAAAATTTGTACAAGCAACAGCTGTATGTTTCAGTTGCCCAGGGAGCAGAGAAGCATCTCCCTCGCTGTGGGGCTGCAGTGAGATTAATTTGTCAGCCGTGGCCACATTCCTAGAAGGTCAGATTCTAGGGGTCACCTCCTCCCAAGAAGATGAAGTAGATAAAACGCTTGACTTGGTATGTGAAGTTTGTAAATGACACAATGGAATCGTATATCAGGACACCTGGATATGTTGCCCCCCCCAACAAAAAATCATTTTTTCCTCCATCTGATTTGGTACTTGAAATTGAAGGAGCAGAGAAAAGGAGTTATTTTGGTGATTTTAGCGTTGCCCCTCTAATTAGAGCATGAGGGATATTTTATGAGGAAAGGATGCTCAGTTGGGATTCCCATTATGTAAAGATGGAAATGTGGGCATCGTGGTGGACAGGCAGGAAAGGGTACTGGGTAAAGGATCCTGACCTCTCCTGCCTCATGGCAGATGACTGGCAGTATAGTCTCCTCTTATTTCTCCTTTCCTTCTGGAAAGACCCTCAGAGTGGGAGTTGTTGAATTATTGTTGCTCTCAAGTAGACAAGGCAATTGCAATAACTCACATGCTCATACTATGTGTACAAATTAATTTTGTTACAGCAAAACTTGCTGCACAATGCCTCTCCCACTTTTGTGTGAATACAATCCCAAGGAGTTCTTGCTAAAATGCAAATTTTAATGCAGTTGGTCATGCATGTGGCTCGAGGCTCTGTTCTCAAGTGACACTGCTGATCTGAAGACCAGGTTTTGACTAGCAGGGCTGGAGATCCTGGCTTCTTGGCCCTCGGGCCACTATGGCCTCTCTAACCCCCAAGCCATAGGCAGTTCATAGGCATGTGTGTCTGCACACTTCTCAGAAGATGTAGTTGGCTTTCCTCAAACTCTTTCAGAGGGTCCACTACCTCAAGCATCAAGAGCTCCTGTGATAGCAGAAACGCAGAGGAGAGGTGAGCTAATCTCTGGTCATGCCTGATAATCGCTATGCGTCACAAGGAGAAGAGACTCATGACATGCTGATAGGGTAGCAAACACAGGTTTACTGACTGAAGTTTGGAAGGGGACAGTACATACGCCTTCAGCTAGCTATTGGAAGGCCTGAAGATGAAGCAAAATCAGGGAAGAAACGATTGCCTTTCCTATCAGAAGCTTGTGGCTTGTGAAACAGGTTGAGCTGCTGGTAAACCAGTGGCCGGGGGGTAGGTCTGGCCGCAGAGTGGACTTAGGCTGCTCCCTAAAGGTCCTGGTGGGTGTGTTAGTTTCTCAGGCTGTGGAAACAAAACACCATAGTCAGGGCAACGTGAACAACAGACATTTATTTTCTCAGCTCTGGAGGCTGGAAGTCCCAGATCAGCGTGCCAGCAGGGTTGGGCTCTGCTGAGGCCCCTTCTTGACTTGGAAATGGCACCTTCTCATTGGGTCCTCACATGGCAGGGGTTGGGGGATAGGCAGAGGGCAAGATCTCTGTTTTTCTTCTTAGTCGTCAATAACCCTCTTGGATCAGGGATGCACCCCTATGACCTCAATTAACCTTAATTGCCTCCTAAAAGCCTTGTCTCCAGGCATGGCCACTCTGGGAGTCAGGGCTTCAGTGTATGAATTAGCCCACAGCAGTGGGTATGCCCAGGGTGGGGCATTTGCCCCTCAGAGACCCATGGCTGATACCTTGCATAGTCCAGGGTGAGACCCATCCACCTGACTAGGAAGCACATGAAGGAAATAGTTGCAACCTGGAAAAGAAATACCACCCAGAATTGACAGGTGTCAGTCAGACTCAGGAGTGCACTGGCCAGCTGCTGTTGGCATAGTCTCTTGGGGGATTTTATTGGCAATCAGTGGAGATAGTGGTTAATCCTGGAGGAGGAAATGGAAATTCAAGAAGGTAGCACTTAGACTAGGAGAGAGAAAGATTATTGTCCAGGATGACGGATCTTGCTCCTGGATTCTAAGGCCTGGGGAACTCTGGAGGATTCCAGAGGATGGTGATGCCATCATGTGGTGAATGCCCCCTTCCCATGAGAATGTGTCCCAGAAAGAGACTAGAATTGAATCTGAGGTCAGGTGGGTCCAGGTGTCCCAGAGTGGCCTCTGCTAGTGGCAGTGGTAAGTCCTGGCTTGATCGGTAACTTTTGTCCCCTCTCCCCCGCAGGGTCCCCTCAGTCTTATGAAACAATCGGGGCAGAGCAAGGACGTCATGAAGGTCTACAGCAGCGCCCTGCTGGGGAAGTTAAGGTAGGGAGCCTGCCACCTTGCTGCCAGGTGGTTGGGGGGCACTTAGAAATAGCAGGTGGGGGAGCACGGAAGGGGGATGATTCTCATCAGCTCATGGAGGTCTCAGGCACTCATGATTCAAGCATTAAAGTAGCTGCAGCCAGGACCCTGAGAAAATAATAAATATGGAGGAACGGAGATGCTTCTTGCATAGTTGAAGTGAAATGGGTTAAGTTGGGAAAAAATTGGGGTGATGAAAGGGGAGTAACTTCTTCACTCAGTGGATCAGCTTTAGGGTAAAAGGGCTCAACATTCTGAAACCTAAACAGGCCAGAAGTCCCACCTATATCGAAGAAGCAAATGCAGAAAAAGAGAATCCATACTTTCAGGCTTTTGGGTGTTTCCAGCCCTGCAGCCAGCAGCCCACATCTGCTCAGTAAGAGTGAAGGAAGGAACCCAGAGGGGTTTGCCTGGAGCTCCTGGGCTTGTACTTCATGTGCTGAGGTGCCATGTCGGGGGAAACTCTGTAGATAGAGCAGCTGGTCCAACCTGTGATATTTCAGATGAAGAGACTGACAGGGAAAAGAGGTGAAATGATTTCTCCAAGACCTCTCCAAGGACCAGAAGCAGACCCAGAACTTTATGAGACCCCCAAGATTCTGGATACACCAGGACTTTTGTAATATTAGCTGGATAAAGAAATCTGAGTTCCATGAACTTGTCCAGTTCCCCAGTCTGGCGTTTGTTTTCTGTGTGAGCCACTCTGTTTGGTTGTTAAGTCCTATTGATTCAATGTCCTAATATTACCCTCTCCACACTCTGAAACTAACTCCTTCTCTTTCATGCACTGCTCTCTTTCTCTTGTATTTTCAAACTGTTTCTTAGTACTGGATATTTTTCCTAAATATATTAGTATATATAAGGTCCAAATATCATTTAGAAATCCTTTGTGCGAATGTGTCTCTGGGATGGCATGACCTCTTCCACAGCCAGGCTTCTGAGAAGAGCAGCAACACTTCCATCTCTGTTTGCTGTGTTTTGTCCCCATCCACTCCTTCCTGGCTTTTGTCCCTGTCACTTCACTGGCATTATGCTCTTAAAGTCACCATAGCCTTCTTTGGGCTAAATCCAATGCCTCTTTGCAGGCGCTGTTTTTTTTCCTTGCTTAGTAACATTAGATGTGCATATCCATCCCTCCTTGAATCTCCTCCCCTGACCTCCATATTGTCACTACTGATCTCCTACCCCTGGGGCTTGTCCTTTACTCAGCTTGATCTAAAGGCCTCTCAAGCGTTTCTGCATTTCAGTCACCATTTGTTGCTTTGTGCCTAAGAAATCTGTAGCTTTATTGGGATTTCTCTCCTGAATTCCTGATCTGGCATTTAACCCTTTATTGTGTGTTTCTGCTTGGGTGTCCCAATGACCTCTCATTCTCAACCTGTCCAAAGTCACATCTTCAGACCTACGCATCTTCCTCCTCACCCTTACCCCCGGTGGGCCTGATTCCTTCTAGTGTCCCTTGAGTAACAAGACAAAAGACTGGGCCTTCTCCTTGATTTCTCTTACACCCTACAAGCACTAGCCAAATCCTATTGACTCTAGTTCCTGTGTATTCCTCTGGCAAACTGTATTTCCGCTATCATGACACACATCACTCTGCACTTAATTTCCTGTCTAGTTGTCTGAATTTCACCGATGACTGTGAGCAAGTTCCATCTCGATCATCTCTACCCCTTCATTTTCTGCCTTGGTGCCTGGGGTATAGTGGGTACTGAGGAACTGTTTTGAAAAAGTTAGTTAATGCTCTTATGTTGCTTCCCATAAACCTGACATCAACTAATTCCAAAGAAAGTCAGCAAAACAAAAATGAGGCTAGTAGAATCTCCAAGGACACAGCTAGATGTGAAATTACCTGTCGATTTACATCCCAGGAAGACTGTTCAGTTTTCCATTTCATGCTGAGATATGAATTAGACTTTGTTGCAAATAGGTTGCTCATTAAAGGTGTTGCTCACCTTATTGAATTATTCCTCTGTGGATGCTGAGCCCAGCAAACCGGCTCCCTGAGGGGTAACGGCTCGGGCTCACCTGGATGTTAGGAGTTTGGGGTCCGGCAATTAACTAGAGCACTTGTTTCTGGCACTTTCATGGAATCGTAGTCATTCCGCATTTGATGTGGTGTCGTTGTGACAGCAGATGAATGGTTGCTGACTGCCCGGCGGCAGGCTGTTCTTGATGGAAGCATCGGTTATATTGACCTCAAGAAACATCCAGGAAAGTGAGAGGCACTGTGCTAGGCACTTTTCAGGGGAAAGGGAAGATGTAAACTGGTGGGAATCATATTTGAACTCCAGTTGCTTACAGCCTAACTAGGAAAGGAGGGATTGTTAGTGTGCATACAGACATTATTGTACAGCGTGTGGTAGCGATCATGAAATATTCATGGCGTTTTGGAAATTCATGGCAGGGGAAAGTACAGAAGAGAGTGGCAAGTTCAAGAGGGTCCTCACAGAAAACCAAATGTTTTGAGATTCTTGAAGTGGGCTGGATCTCCATGGCTGGCCCCTTGGGGAAGAGGTGGTCATTGTGGGCAGAGATGGCAAAAAATCACAGATATAGGAAAGGTGCTAAAAAACTGAGTCTGATTCAAACTCAGATTACAACAGGGAAGGCACAAAGACACAGTGGACACAAATGGAGTGTCTCGCAGGATAGATGGAGCAGCCATTGCAGGAAATAAATCTCTCAAAATCTCATATTTTATCTTAAAGTGTCTATTCCATAATACATAGATGTCTTTACTAGAAAAAATGATTTTCTATTACTTATCATTGACTAAAATAGGTACAACAGGAAGATTCTGGGGTGCATCCTGTGGTGCTGATAGGTAAGGGCCTCCAGTTTGAGAAACATGATACTATACTTACCTACCTAATTCATCTGTAAAGATCAGTATGTGTTTCAACCGACTAACTTTACAAATATTAACTCATTTAACTCTCAAAGCAAACATATGAGGTATTGTTATTCCCATTTTAAAGAAAAGGAATCTGAGACTGAGAAATAATGAAGGGCTGGCTCAGGATCATATATCTAGAAGAAGGAGGCTTGGGATTCAAACCTGGGCCACAGAACTCTAGGGCTGTGCTCTGACCACCAACTAGAATGCCTCTACTGAAATTATAGAGAACTTTGAACTTTATTTTGGAAATTGAAATGAGCCATATAACTAGACTACAGTATGTCTAGTGAGTCTAAATTTGTCTCTGGTATGCAAAGAATATTTTTCCTAAAACTGTACATACCTGCATATGCATGTACGTATGTGGTATGTGTGTATAAACACATACATTACAATTTTAATGAATTGACTTTATTAGTAATGATGGTTTTCACTCCAAATATGTAACATTACTTCCAAACGTAAATACCATCTCAGCAGAGTACTTTGGCTCAAGCAGTTGGCTACAAACGTAGGATATGCACAAGGTAATTTAACTCTAAAAGCGCAGAAGAGATGCTCAGTATGTGCAAAGTCGTGGAGCAGAATGCTATCCCCTGAGGCCTGTCAGCACTGAAGATGAGACCCTTGGGTGGATGCCTGCTGGGGATGACCCAGGTCTAAGTCTCTGGGTGGAGAGAAGACATGTTCCAACTTTGATTTGCCTGGGGAAGGTGCCAGCACATGGAATGTGATCTTCATGGTCCTATTTTTGCTGGAAAAGGTTCTTAAGAAGCTCAGATATTCTAGCCACGAAATTTCTCTAGATTTAAAGCTGGAAAAAGATGCTGCTGACAGGCCATGGCACCCCAACATGGTTTCTGTGCAGAAGGTGGACTTCAGATTTCAGATGATAAGCCCTCTTCATGTCCCCATAACACCAACAAGATTAGTCCCCTTGAAGGGAGGTTGGACAGATAGTTACTCTCCAGCTACTACATGTAGTTCAGAAACAGACGGTACTTACATGAAGAAAATAATCATCCAATGATGGGGTCAGCCTTCATGTTGTTTTGTGCAAAATATTTCACCAAAAGAGTGTTACCACACGTGTCATCATGTTTGCCTAGAAGTTCCCTGGAACTGCTGGTTCTGAATCCTCAGTAGGCAGTGAGTAGAGTTTATTTAGTTTTCTCATCATTTCTTCATTCCGTACATATTTATTAGCACTATCCATGGTTCAGGCACCATTCTAGGCACTGAAACATGGGGAGGGAATAAGGATACTTAATGGAACACTGACTCCAGGACAGGAGAGAAGCAGTGTATGACTATAATTACAGAATTGAAAGCAAATATATAGTACAGTCACCTTTTGTCACCAAAGATGTGAAGAAAATATCCAAGGAGAGATGACAGAGAGTAATGAGGCTGGCTTATGGCTGCTTGAGTGGAGTAGACAGGGAATACCTCTGTAGAAGCAGCATGAAAGGTGAGGTGCACAGGATAAGACAGGAAATGTGGAAAAGAGAATCCCAAGCAGAGGGTGAAACACATACAAATGTTCTGAGATAGGAAAAGCTGAGCTTCCTTGAATAATAGGGAGAAAGGGGAACGTCCAGAGGAAGGAAGGTAAAAGAGGAGTGTGGAGGGGCTGGCAGAGATCTAGGCCCTACAAACTGGCAAAGAATTGGTTCCTAGATTTTTTTTCATACCTATGTTGATGACTTTGAAAATGTCATCAGTCCTCATGGATTTTTGTCATTATTTATATACTGTTAATTGTGTCTTCTTCAGTCAATTTTGCTGAGACCATGGAAAAAAAAACCCTTGGTCATTTTCCTAATTAATTTTTATCAGAATTAGGCTATATCAGGACTTCACTTTGACTGTACTGTGCAACTGTTACATTCATTTTCTCTCTCCTTTGAAAGTTAAGAATTATTGCTTTCAAATAAGTGGCAGAAGATTATTAAAGTCACCCCAGAGAGTGTTTCAAATTTGAGACGTGTGACAAGAACAATCCAATTCCCTTTAACTAGGAAGGAGGAAAAGTTAAGTGCTCTTGGACATTAATTATCACCATGAGAAGACAGAGGGCTCAGGAGGTCAACCTTGGCCTGGAGGCCAAGGTCACACAGGGGAAGGAGAGGAAACGTCCTGGGACTCACGCATGGCCAGACTTAAGCTCCTTGTCCCCACCAGCAGGGTGCGAGAGTTGAGATTTCTCCAAATCCTTGCCAACATGTGTTCTTTTTTATTTTTGTCATAGTAGGGCAACGTGACAGGTATGAGGTGATATCTCACTGTGACGTCGATTTACATTTCCATGATGATCAGTGATAATGAACACCTTCTCGTAGGTCTGTTGCCCATTTGTATGTCTTTATTGGAGAAATTTCTGTTCAAGTCTTTTGCCTGTTTTTTTAAAAATTTGGCGGTTTTTTTTTGCTATTGAGTTGTAAGTATTCCTTATATATTTTGGAGATTAATCTCTTACCACGTATATGGTTTGCAAATATTTTCTCCCATTTTGTAGGTTGCCTTTTCACTTTTGTGTATGGTGTCATGTGTGTCCAGTTTCACTCTTTTGAATGTTATATCCAGTTTTCCCAGTACCGTTTGTTGAAGAGTGAAGAGACTGTCCTTTCCCCGCTGTGTATTCTTGGCACACTCGTCAAAGATCATCTGACTATAAATGCATGTGTTTATTTCTTGGATCTCTATTCTGTTCCATTGGTCTATATGTCCATTTTTAAACTGGAACTTTTAATATTAATAACAACAATCATGATTCTTCCGTGTGTTTGTGTGTGAACGTGTATTTCAAAATGGAAGTAGGTCAGCTTGTTATAATTTTAAATATAGTACCTGTGAATTATAAAAAGTTGATAAAGAAGAAAATTAAAAGTCCCAATAACTCCACACTAAATTCAATTAATAATGTCTGCTTCTGCTAAGAGATGCCTGCTATGAACTGTGAAGAAGTTCACATAATATATTTTCTGCACTATCTCATTCTATCATCTGACAACTACGTGAAGAGAGTATTGGTGTCTCCACTTTATGGATGCGAAACTGAGACTCATGGATTCAGTTGTCCTATATTCATTACAGAGTGCTAGAATACAGGTGAAAAATAACAATTTCCACAAAAAAAATTTTTTCCTCATTGTTAGGGAAAAATGGGGAAGAAGGAATACTTTATGAAAATAATTAAATATTTAAATTTTTAATTGGTCAAAGAGTTGGAGGCTTCTAGCTTAAAGAATTATCCTATGAAGCACTAATCACAGAAACTTTCACAGTGAAGAACCCACTGTATTCCTTCATGTTTCTTTCATTTTTACAATGGTTATCATTATTCTGGCCATGAATAATGTCTTTTGGACAAGATTAGAGAAAATAATTATGGTTAAGCTACATGTGTAATTTCACTTATGTTGAAATAATTCCAAATTTAAATGTAATGGCTTACCAGTGTGAAATATTAGGTTACCAGGAGCAAATGGATATGTGTACACACTTGATATCTTGATAGGGAGATTAAAAGAATGACTTTTTATATTCTCCTGGCTTTGACTAATCAGATTTTCATCAGAGAGTGAAACTGAAGGATACACGCTACTCTAAGTTTAGTCTGTATGAATAATGTAACTTAGGTTTTGAAGGCACTCCAATGGACATATTTCTCACAGATCCCAAACACTATGTGGTAAAGAAGGCAAGGAGGCAAGTAAGTCAATCCATAGGAAATGAACATTTTAAACACTGGTACATCAAAGATGCCTTTGTGAGTTGTGTAACTGCCAAATCTGAGGATCTCTTGGCAATGATTTAATTATTGATTAGCTATACAGTGTTATGGGGGCCGCCAACCCGACCATCCCATAAAATGAAGGCTTGCAAAACAGAAAAGACATGAAGAAAAAAGCCATCTGCTGTCATTTAAAACGTCATTTGGTAAATATGAACTTCCCCAAAGAGAAGACATACTGTACTTGACTATTTGTGGTGTTAAGTTGTCCTTTTTTTGGGAACTGTATCTTTGGAAGAAAGAGCTGTATAGGGACATGGTATTTATTTTTTTAGCATTTCTGGTTTCATGATGAATAGAACTGAAAATGACCAGGACTCTTTATTCTAGTTCAGTGATTTTTTCCTTTGTTGATGAAGATAATCTTGTCTACAGGTTTATAATTCAGAGCCATTAAACATAGTTCTGCTACTTTGAAAAGCCAGTTTTAATATTTGATATTTTCTCAATTAAGAGCAGAAAGATTCCATAAATGTTGTTCATTAAAAATCCCAGACAGTTAAAGGCTAAAAATACTTCATATTTTTCAAAGTAATCCTGTTTGAGTAACTTGTCTTTTTTCCTAATGATTCAATTTTATATGTTCTTGGTTGTATTTTTTCCTTATTACTAATTTAGATTTTACAATGACAATTAATAAGTTTTGCACAATCATAGGAAAATGAATGCTAGTGCATTCACAAAATATATAGATTCTTAATTATGGACAACTGTATTAGTCGAATGCATTTGTTGCTTTGCTAATTGATTCTGGACTCCTGCCCCATAACTGACGGGCAAGCATTCCAAAATGTTCAAATGGATCATACTCCAAAAGTTTGTATGGGAGTTTCTCTTATGCATAATAATTTCCTTGTGAGGCCAACATAAACAATCCCATGCGCCATATCGTTTACCGGGAACCTAGGACTCCACAGCCTTTGGGCAAGGTGGGCAGCTGAGGAGCGGCTGGGGAGGTGGGCAGGCAGAGGAGGCATAGCAGAAATGCTCACCCAGGAGGGCTGGTTGTCTGCCAGCCAGCCTCCCATCCCTCCTCCTTGTAGCACTCCCTGAATGTGCTTGGCTCGGCCATGTGCCTACTCCAGGTGAGACACCTCTTCTCTATCCTGCTGGGTACCTGGGAGGGAACATATACTGCAGGACTTGCTGATGAGATGTGAGAGGGAAATAGAAGGGAGGCTTCTGGAAAAGAGAAACCACCCCTCTCTGTGTTTTTGTGCCTCTTGAATGTGTATCTCTGCAACTCCAAGTGGAGCCATGGCAGCTTTCCTGACTTGCAGGATGAGGGGGCCCCTCAGCTCACACCAGCTCTTCACTACCCCCAGATTCTTTGCTAAAGGAGAAAAATATACCTGACTCATCTACCCACTGCCATCCAGCACTCTGCTTCTTGCAGCTGACAGCCTTCCTATGCAATGCCAGTCAGCCACAGATTCTCGTCCTCCTTTCTTCTCCTTTGGTTCCTTCTTCCTCTTCCCCTCAGCGATGCGTGCATGTGCACATGTGCGTGTGTGTGCATGTGTGTGTGTGTGTGTGCATGTGCATCCATGCATGCAGGCACCTCTGTTTAGGTAGAGGATGTGGGGAAGCACCGGGAGGAGGATGGGAGATGATCTGCTCCATGCCCTTTGCCCTTAACCTTTAATAACACTTCTCTCATTTTTGAGAGAAGGGAAAATAAAAGGAATGGGAATTTGTTTAGAATTGGGGAAGTTTGCAGTGGTTAAGGGAGTCATGTAGGACAAAGGAAACCCTGGTATCCTCCGGTGAGGACTGGGAGTTGACAGCAAGTGTCCTGGGAGGACACTCACATCTATAGAAGGAAACCACACATTGGGCCTAAAGAGCTCTTTGGAATGCCTCTCATAAAAGTCGGTCATCTTGAGATACTATTTTTCCCAAGGAATCTTACAGCCGTGAGTGTCAGTAGACAGGAGCCAGCCTGTTTGCCGTTCACTGCTAAGGGACAGTTGCATTTTCCCACCTAAACTGGCAAAGGTCGCATTCACATGCAATTGGAATTCAGGAGAAAAACCCAGCTTGGTCCTGGTCAGAACTAAGAGGGAGGCCTTGCAGGGAGCTGCCGGCCATCCGGCTGCACCCTCCGTCTGGCCAGGGTTTCCAAAGCGAGATGTCCAGATGGCCAACGCCTCCCTGCAGTCGGGTCATTCTAATCATGAGGGGCTGATTAGTTTTCTGGCCTTCATAGGCTGGGTCTTCACACAGCTCCGGAACAATCCCCTGGTCGGGAGGAGATGCAAACCACCAGGAGCCACCTCCCTCCCAGCCACCTTCTAGGGGATATGGCTGAAAAGACAATTTCTGAACACCTCTAACTGGAAAAATATAAGCACATGAACACAAACACAGACTTAAACATTCATGGCTAAGTGAACCCGAATCTGCCCCAGGACATCTTCCCTCTGCCTTTTCCAGGAACATTTTTGTGAAAAGTGGGAGAGTATATGTATAGTGGTTTTAAAACATTGCAGGTAAGGAATCCTGTTTCTATTTCAAATCCCCAGTGAATAATATTGTACAAAATGGAAAGTCTAACCTGCCAGCTCCATTTTAAATATGAACCAGCAAAGCCGCCTGCCTGTGTAAGTGGAAAAGTACCAGTGTGGAGAGTTGAAATCTTTCCCTGAAATATAGAAGCTATGACCTAATTGTGAAGTATTGAGTCTTACAATTATTTTTTCTTATCTCTCTAGCTCTCATTAAAAAAAAAACAAAAACTTACACTGTGTCCTTATAAATCCTGTCAAAAATCCATGGATGCTAAATTAAACTAATTGCTTTTCACATAAAGACCTGTTCTTTTATTGCAGCAAGTGGAGAACTTGTAAAAGGGGGATGGGTACCAAACAAATACATGGTTTTTCTGAAATGAAATGAACCACACTTGATCTGTTGTGGATCTACGAAGGCATTGGCAATAAATGTATCCCTCTAGTGAGCCCTCCAATGGGCCCAGGCCTCCCAAATCTCCACCTGTGCTCATCCGGTTTGTAATTCTCTCTACCACTTCCGCTGCACCCGAAGCTTTCCCTGATCTCCTCGAGCTATTTCTAGTGTTGCCAGGCGGACTTCTGGCTCCTGGAACCGTCGACAAGGTGTCCCTCCCACTCCTCCTTGTCCCTTCCTCTTCTGAAACACATCTGTCTCATGTTCAGTTCAGCTAAGCTGGTGGGAGGTGTTCCAATGTTTGTTGATGGACTGACTAATCAAAATATTAACTGAAATACCATATTTATGGTCACACTTCCATGTATGATTTATACCAAATCATGCGAGTGCATTTTATTTATTTATTTATTTATTTATTTTGACTTCTAATGTTTTTATTATTTTTTTATCTATTTTTTATTAAGGTATCATTGATGTACACTCTTATGAAGGTTTCTCAAGAAAAACAATGTAGTTACTACATTCACCCATATTATCGAGTCCCCCCCGTACCCCATGGCGGTCGCTGTCCATCCGTGTAGTAAGATGCCACAGATGTCAGTGTAGTAAGGTGTCACTGTCTTCCCCATGACCTCCCCCACACCATGTGAACTGATCATAATACCCTTCAATCCCCTTCTCCCTCCCTCCCCACCCCGCCCCTTTGATAACTGCTAGTCCCTTCTTGGAGTCTGTGAGTCTGCTGCTATTTATACAAGTGCATTTTAATAAGGGCCTTTAATACTTGATATCACAAAGGCATGTGTGGAACATCAAACCTGTGGGCAGGAGCAGTGTGGGTCATGGCTACCTGAAGAACTTACAGTGGCCCTGGTCATGACTTATCCCCAGGCTCAGATCCTGGCTGAGGGGAGAGCCTAGGAAGGCCCAGGCCCATGGAGACGACATAGGGGAATCTGGACTCTTCCAGGGTGGTGAAGTATCACATAAGGTAACAGTGCGAAGACCTTGCTTCACCAAAACTCATCAGAGAGGAATAGAGGGAACATTTTGATCAGCTCCTTGAGAAGGGGGCTGGGGCCGCATGGGGACTGCAGTGACATTGCAGGGGGCTGGTGGGGGAGGATCTCAGGTGGCAAGTGGAGCCCCGCCCTGGTTTGTCTTTCTCTTCTTTCCCACATGGAGCTCAGCTCCACCGCCACATTGACAGCAGCTTCACATGTGTGTGTGTGTGTGTGTGTGTGTGTGTGTGTGTCTTTGAGGAATATTACTTTGAAAGGCCCACACCATCTGTTTGTCTCGAAGGTCTAGCTCTCTGTCTAGGACTGCCCATAGAAATGTGAGAGAAACAAAGATGTGACTTCTGGGATTTGCAATGTATACATTTTTCTCCTAACTTGCAACCAAAATGCAAGAGGAAGAACATGGAGCTGTTGGATTTCCCGTCATGGCTTAATGACAGTAAGTGGGGGAACTTTTCTGACCAGCAAAGCGCTTTTAGTGTCTGGCTTTCTCCACATGAGGTTATGTCATCCAGCAGAGTGCCGAGGCCCACAGTGACAGATCTTGTATTTCCGTCCCCTTTTCCTGTTCCCCTTTCTTCTTTGAAATGACAAATTAAAATATTTGTCCTGGGAAGATGTAGGCCATTTAAAAATGAGTATTTGGGTGAATATATATCTTACCCTGATGACTAACTTCTTCCCAAAACTGTGCGAATATTTTCCAGTTTTCCCTCCTTAAATAAAGCCATCCCCATCCTCCTTGTCGTCCTCCATCCCCCTCACACAAAGTCCTCTGATCTACATGAGAGCAAGGCAGAGTCTGCCTCGTTTCCTATTTCTATTCAGTGTCTAGCAGAGCTCTAGTGTGTGCTCAGGAAGTAAAAACCACATGAAGGAAGGAAGGAGCTACTCTCCACGCTCCTATACTCCATTCATATGAACAAAATTGCATAAAATAGTGCCTGATAAATAATGTCAAGGCAAATACCCATAGAATTACTACTCAGATTATGACATAATTTTGTCAGCATCCTGGATAACCACTTAGACCCCTTCCCAGTATCCCCTCCTTTAAAGTTAATTGCTATCCTGAGCTCTAAATTATCATAACCTACTCTTACCTGTTTTTAGATTTTATATAAATAGAATCACACAGTATGTATTCTTCTGTGTCTGGCTCACTTTCTCAATATTATATTTGTGAATTTCATCTGCCAAGTAGTAGATATTTTTTCTTTTTGTTTCTTATAGAATAATTGCAAGAATATATCCTAATTTAGTCTACCCAATGCATCACTGAAGGGCTTCAGGGTCATTTCCGGCTTGGCACTGCCTGCTTCGCTTGCTGTGACTCATTTGTTCATGTTTTTTTGGTTGCATGTACTTGCATTCCATAGGAGTAGAACTGCTGGGTGATAGACACATATGCTTTCAACTTTTGCAGAGAATTGCAAGTGCTAATGTCAATTTACGATTCTATAAGTACTTTATGAGAGTTTCGATTGCTTTAAACTCTCACTAAAACATGACACCCTAGAATTTTGAATATGAGCCCTTCTGACAGGTCTGGTGACAGCTCACTGTGGGTTTAATTGCATCTTCCTGATTATAATTTAGCTTGAACACATTTTTAAGTGTTTCTTGACTATTTTGATTTCCTCTTTTGCAAAACTGTCCAATAGCTTGCCTATTGTCAATTGGGATAATCATCTTTTCTCATATTGGTTTGTAGGAGGTCTGTTATTCTAAATGTGAGCCTTTTCCAATGATACTTGTTGCAAATATCTTGTCTCTGTGTCTTCACTTTCTAAAGTGTGTCATGTTTATCATTAGAAACTACTATATTTAGTTGAAATTGTCCACCTTTACCTTTATAGTTAGTGATTTTAGAATTCTACTTTAAAGTATTTCCCTATTCTGAAGTCCAAAGACATTCTTCTCTAATAATTTCTAAAAGTGTGTTTGTTTACCCACTTGGAATTGAGTGTTTTATTCAGTGTGAAATAGGAGTCAAGTTTCATTTCAGATGATTGTACAATCGCCTAGTGCCATTTGTTGAAAAGTCTCTCCGTTCTCCACTTCATTGTCTTTTCCTCTTTGTCAAAAATCAGTTGTCCGTGCATGTGCGGGCTGCTGTGGGACTCCATTTGCTTCCATTTACCTATTTGTCTGCAATTGTACCAGTACGACATAGTATTTCTTATTACTGTTTTATCTGGTTATATGGTAAACTGATTCTCCCACTTAGTATTTTTTTTATCTTCGATATTCTTAGTCCTATGTTTTTTCCATAAAAAAATTAAAATCAGTGATTTACACCTATGCCTACAAAACCTCACTGTTACTTTTATTTGGATTGTTTTGATTCTATAGATTAATTGGGGAGAAGTTTCACCTTAAAAAATTTAGTTTTATAATCGATAAACATGGAATTTTCTTTCAAGTAATTATGTGTTCTGTAATTTCTTTGAATAGTGTTTTCTGTGAAGAAGTCATGTACAAGGTTGTTATATTTATTCCTAGGCATTAGATTAGATATTTCTATCATGTAGTTAATGGTACACACACACACACACATACACACACACAATTAAAACATGCAGTTCTGTTTATTGCTAGTTTAGAGAAAGAATTAGAAAGTCTGAATAGGACTATAGAAAATAAAGAGATTGAATTAGTAATTTAAAACTTCCTGCAAAGAAAGTTCCAGGTCCAGATGGCTTCACTGGTGAATTCAACCAAATATATAAAGAAGATTTAAAATCAATTGTTCACAAAATCTTTTAGGAAGAAGAAGAGGCTGGAACACTTCCCAACTCATTCTTTGAGGCCACAGAATGGCCTGGAATTACCTGGATACTAAAAGAAGACAAGGACATCATAAGAAAAGAAAACTGTAATATCTATCCTGAATATAGATATAAAAATCTTCAACAAATACTAGGAAACTGAATCCAGTAACATATAAAAATAATTACAGCATGGCCAAATGGATTTAATCTCTCAGGAATGCAAGGTTGGATTAATATATCTGAAAATCAATGAATATATCAGATCAATAGAATTAATAATAAACCCACATGATTATCTCAATAGGTGTAGAAAAAAAACATGAAAAAAAACCCAATATGCCTCCATGATAAAAACACTAAAGAAGCTAGGAATAAAAGAAAACTTCCTCAGTCTAATAAAGGACATCTATGAGAATCTCACAGATAGCATCACACTTGGTGGTGGAAGTCAACGTGCTTTCCCCTGTGATCAGGAGCAAGACCAGGATGTCTGCTCTTATCACTTCTATTTAACATTGTAGTAGAGTTTCAAGCCAGACCAATCAGGCAAGGAATGAATGAATGAATGAATAAATAAATAAAATGTCAATCAGCCTGGAAAGTATGAAGTAAAAGCATCTTTCTTTACAGATTCCATAATTCCATATGTGGAAAATCCTAAGGAATACATTAAAATACCATTATGACTAATGAATGAATCAATACAAAAATAACAATTATATTTCTATACAGTAGCAACTAAAACAATTTAAAGATGAAATTAAGAAAATGATCCCATCTACAATAGCATCAATAATAATAAAATACTTAAGAATAAATTTAACAAAGGAAATGGAAAGTTTATACTCTGAACTGTATATCATTGTTGGGAGAAATTAAGGAAGTCCTACATAAAAAAGACATCCCATATATATTGATGGGAAGACTTAATATTGAGAGGACAGTACTCCTCAAGTTGTTCTACAGATCCAGTGCAATCCTTATCAGCATTTCAGCTTGCTTCTTTGCAAAGACTGAGGCTGATCTAAAATTCATATAAAAATTCAAGGGACCCTTGATAGCCTAAACAATCTCAAAAAATAAGAACAGATTTTGAAGATGACACTTCTTGATTTCAAAGTTTACTGAAAAGCTACAGTAATCAAGACAGTGTGGCATAATACTGACATACTGACATATAGAACAATGGGATTGAATTGACAGTCAAATCAATGAACAAACCTTCACATTCATGACCAACTGATTTTTTACAAGGATGTCAAGACCATTCAATAAAGAAAGAGTATTTTCAACAAATGGTCCTGGAAGGAAAGCATATCCACATGCAAAAGAATGAAGCCCAGCAGTTACTTCACACCCCATATCAACAGTAATGTGTGGTGAATCACAGACCTAAATGTAATAGTTAAATGTGGAAAAATCAGAAGAGAATTTAAATTTTATCTCAACGTTATTATATAAAATTGGTAGAATGTAAGAATAGTGTGCGCACTTTCTGAAGAACAAACCATTTGTTGATAAAGATGTCATGCATGTGCTGGGTATAGCTGGCCATGAAAAAGGCTGTTAGTGAATCCAGTCACACTAGTAATTGTTCGGCTATGTTTGTGTTCAATGATAGGTGTAATTTATGTGTGCTGGTTTTACTGTATTTTAGTTACACTTCAGGGCATTAATTGGGGATTTTGTTTGAAGTGTAATGCATTATAATTTTCCCATTAAAACTAATTGGAAGTAGACTCATTATTAGCATTTTTGTAAGAGTTTCTGATTATCAGGGACACATTATTGCCACTATGCAGGTGATACTTGGATTTCCTATGTCCCTCTAGAAGCTTAGAAATTACATATTGTTTCAGTATTTTTTAGTTGTTTCCTCAGAGGTTGCAACCTTCAGCCCTGACTCATCAATGCCACTATTTTTCGTGCTTCACCCTCTTGCCTGATAATGCAGGGACCTTAGGAATCCTTATTTCTATTTTGCCATCTTATTACTTTAATTCCATTGACTTTGTGTTTTAATTTTACACATTTTTAAGCTCCTAGATTTGTTAATATTTTTGACTATTCACTGTTTCTTTAGTTTTGCCCATGGGCTTACCCTTTTTATAGATTTTCATTTTTATTCTTTCCTGCATCTCTGCATCTTTAACTTTCAACTGAAATAATTTTTCTTCTACCCAAAAGCATTTAAAAATATTCCATCTTGCAGGTCTGTTAGGAATGTTTTTAAAAATTTGTTATCTGAACTATATACTTCAAAATATTTTGCATATGGACCTCTAGTTTGTTCTGTTTTTCTTTTCACATTGTGAATATATCATTACATTTTCTTCTGTTTTTTTGTTTGTTGTTTTTTTCCGTTCCTGCTATGAAGTGAGCTGCAAGCCTTATTGCTTCTCTTTGAAGGTAATCTCTTTTCTCTGGTGCATTTTAATATTTTCTTTCTGTGTTTGATTTTTTTCAGCTTTACTCTGAAATTTGTGTCTCTCCTTCTTTTTACTTGTCTTGTTTGGGAATTTAAGGGCTTTTCCAATTTGTGTCCCACGTCTTCCATTAAGTTATGAAAATGCTCATCCATTCTTTCCTCATGTATTGTTTCTGCCTTCTGTTAAATCTCTCTCTGGGACAATTATATATTAGATATTTTCACTTACTCTCTCTTCTTTTTTTCATTCTGTGCTTCATGCTAGATTTTTTTCCATCTCATTTTTCAGTTCAATCATTTTCTCTGTAGCTGCATCTGATTTGCTGAGAATCCAACCAATGAATTCTTTAGTCATATTAGTTTTCATATCTTATAAATCTTAGTTTTTTCATTTTATAGTTTCTATTTATTTTCTCTAGTTCTCATTCTTTTGTTTTATATCCTTGAAAATGTAGGTCTGTTTCTATTGTTCATTTGTTTCTTCGTTATAATTCATGTTATTTGTCTGATTCTGTGCTGGACATTTTTGACTGCATACAAGGCATTGTATACAGAATTGTACAAATGTTTTTGAGGCCTAGAAAAATGGTTCTGTCCTCCAGAGAGTATTTAATTTTTTAATTAAAATTTGCTTTTGGTAGGTATTGGCATTAAATTCTGGCACTGCCTTAACCCGATCACAGGGGCTAAAATGATTCAAAACTTGGCTAAATAATTTGCTAAGTAAATTTCCAAGGCTCACTCAAAAGTTTTACCTGGAGCTGTGTCCCATAAGTATCACAACTTCAATTTTAGATAGCTTGGCAAGATCCTTCTCCACTATTTTTAGGACCTGATATCCATTTTTTCCCATAGTCTTGCAATGCTGTCCGAAGTACTATGTATATCTTTAGCACTTTTTTCCTACACTTTCCAAAATTTGGATGATGGCATTAAGTGAAATTGTACCCAGAAGTTTCTTCTCCTGTATCTAACTTCTGAGTATATCTTATCAGCTTTCTCTACTGTGTTCCAGCAAACTTTTTAGATTATGTCCAAGTTTTCTGGCTGTCTTCAGCAGAAGCATTGGTATACATTTTCTAGTCCACCCTCTCTTCATTCTTAAATCCACACTATTCTGAATTTTCCCACCGTCCCTCCACCAAACCTCTACAATGTCATCAAAGCCTTTGTGTCAGAAGCTCTGATGGGCATTTGCAGTCCTTGGCTTTCTTGAACACTCGCAACCATTGGATTCTGTTGTCCTCTTCCTCCTTCTTAAAAAAATTCCCTATTGATTTCCTTCTTTATCATCTGATGGTTCTCACTGTGCTTTGCCAGTTGTCACCTCCTCTTCTCAACAAACACACCCTTTCCTGAGTGAGCTTATCCATTCCACTAACTTAAGTTAGCCACTATACATTGATGACCCTCAAAGGTATGTCTCCAGAGAAGACCTTTTTGTGAGCTGAAGTATGCCACACAGCTACACAGAAAATGATTGCTTGCATACCTTACTGGCATCTCAATCTAAATGTGACCAAATGGCATCACCTTTTCCTACACTTCACAGGCATCCTTAATTCTTCTCAGTTCTTTGTTTCACATTGTCACTCAGTTTCTAACCTTCTGGTATTTTTCTTCTAAACATCTCAAATATTTCCATTTTTTCTTTTCCCCATTGCCTCTGCCTTTGGCCAAACTATAATCATGTCTAGCCTTCCTAACCCAACATTTGTTCTTGCTGCTCCAAACATATTCCCTATCTCTGATCTCTGTCCATCATGGTGAACAGTGGGGGCTGTCTACAACACAGTGACTCAGGTAACCAGACTGACAGGTTCCATCTGGACATGTGCTTGAATGATAATAGAAGCAAGGACTGGGGAACATGGCAAACTTCACACTGGCTCTGGAAAGTTATGCCCCAGAGTGGTTCGTGTCACTTCCATTCACAGTCTACTGGATAAATTGAATCATATGACCACACCTAACTTCAACAAAGAGACATATATAATCACCCCCATTATTAGGTGAGCACATATTAGAGTATAAGATTTTCTCTCTTTGTCTCCTCTCCCTATCCTTCCCCACAACATTGACATAATCAACTCTTACTTCACATGATTGTCCAAATATTGCTTCCTTAGGAAAGGGTTTCCTTCTTCCATAGACGGGGCCAGTTGCAACTATTAAATCTTCATTCATTACAGAACCATTACTTGGTTTATGCCTTTTGCTCCTACCGTGTTATAAATTCAAGAGTGCCGAGTCTGCCTTATTTGCCTCTATGTCTCTTGTGTCAAGCCCAGGACCTGGCTCTTAGATGGTTTCATTAAATAGCCATTGAGTGGATGAATGAATGGCTGCAGGCAGTCAAAGGGAGAGAATGGTGTATAACTTAATCAGTGAACTTGATCAATAGTCGGCTGTAGGTCTACCAAGGGGAGATGGAAATAACTCCTTTTCGACTGGAAAAAGATTGCTACTGATGCCAGTGTAACAAAGATCTAAATTTTAGACCATATATAACAGGCTGGTTAACTTCTCTGAAAATCTATATTCAACTCTAAAATGGAAATACTGTCTGTACTAGTTAGTTCATGCAGGGGTTGTGAGCATAAAGGCCATATTGTGTCAAGTTACTTTTTAAGGATAGCAACTAAAAAACAAGTGTTTTCAGGGAGTTCCTTGATCATTAATTCCCCCCATTCTCTCCATTTCTCCTCCTCTATTTCTGTTTCTTCTTTCCCTCTTCTTCCTCTTCACAATATTTATAGCTCACCTACATATAAGGTGCTTGTTCTGTTTGAGGTACTGGGTAACCACAATCCTTTGTCCAGTTTTATCCCCATGAGTTAAGTACTGTTTCTCGTCCCACTTCTCACCTTTGTTAAATAAACAATGGTTTAGTTGATAATCCTTCATTTTCCTGGGGTTCAGCTGCCAACGTAAATTATTAGTGGGAATGGCACTTACGACATTTTTTTCTCTGTGTAACAACAATGGGATTTTGTTTATACTCTGAGATTATAGACATTAATGTAGGAATCCTATTTCTTGTCACTATAATAATTCGTAGAGACAAGATGGGCCAGGTTCAAATCCTGATTCTGTTATCCATAGTAACTGTCTTGGTTAACTTGGTTTTTGGCTAAGTTAGTTTACTCTCCAAGTGTCAGTTTCTCCTTTTTTTTTAAAAAATAGGAATGAAAATAACTGCCTTGTAGATTTTTTATGTGTGAAGATTAAATAACATTGAATCAAAATGCGTAGCATGGAGCATACCCATCTTGCAGGAATGTGTGAGATAACGGTGCCCCACATCTGGCAACACTTGCCAAGGCACGTGTCTGGTGGCATGACCACCACTGCACTAGTTCATGTAACTGGAAACATGGCCGATGGACTTACCATCTACTCTTCTCAGTAGCTCTAGATATTTTTGCTTTAGTAAAATTTGTTTCTGAAGAATTTGAAAAGTATGAAAATTTAATTCTTGAGACTTCCATGGAAATGGAAATACTGAAAATGACATTTCTCATTCATTTGTTCAATTAACACATACCCTTGCCTGCTCAAGTCACTGGGCTGGGTACTGAGGGGGATTGCCAGCAGCATCTGTCTGGGTCTGACCCGGTCTCAATGAGGGGATTCAGCATGTGCGTGAGAGGGGCAGCAAGAGGCACATCATCGTTATGCTCCCAACCCCATACCAACATTTCCTGTTTTCCAAACCCTAGACATACAGGGAACAGCCAATTTTATTGTCCATACTACTGCCTTATTTTATGATTAAAGTGGGTTTTTTTGTCTGTTCAGTTAAAATGCAAACTCAAAATCAAATGTATTTTCATACAGTTTTGGAGGGTAAAACTAACCATACTTAGTCTGGAAAGATTTACCTTTTTATTTAAGATAAAAGACTGGGTTTAGCATTGAAGAAATTCAGTTTTTCTTTCTTCTTTATCAAAATGCACTTATTGTCCTTTCAGATGGGAGACAACCATAAATTTACAGTATGTGTGTGCTTACTGGGTCTGAAAATGTTGTCATTATTCATATCTTACTGTAAGAAAGACCTTGTCTGGAGAGAAGGAAAACAGCCTTAGGCTGCCAAACCTGGTTGACATAATTATTAGCTAAATAAAGACTGAGATTTTCTTGTTGCTAAAACATAAATCTGAATTTATTATCATACACTTTCAGTATCTTGTAGTCCCTGGACATCATAGTATGTGGAAAAGTAGACATTTAATTCTCTTATTGTCACCATGCATGCCAGGCACTTGTCATTTCTCTGGACTCGAGGTCTAGGCATGAGGTACCACCCAGGCATGGAGGTACCACCCAGGGCAGTCGTCACACTGTTTTTGAAGACAGATCCCTTTGATCTTGGAACGTAAAAGTGATTGGTGAACTGCACAGTGATTTCATGAAATGTTTGTTTCCCTTTATTTCTAAGCAGAGGGTGGGAGAAAAATGGAAAAGCAAAACAACAAAGCAAAGAAGGGTATTGAATGAATGAAGACATTCCTTCTTCCCATGAACATACAAGGAGTGCCCGTTTGTGCCAGATACAGTGCATAGTTCCTGTGACACAAAGATCAACCAATATACGAGTCCCCTGCCTTCTAGAGGCTCTAGAGGAATTGATAGTGATTTAAGCCAGTGACAAAGACTGGTTGATGCCAACTGGATGAGTTCTTCTGCTTCTTGGGGGCCCTGTCTGTCTTCTCTTGGAGATGCATTTATGGGATCCAAAGATTATCCTCCTTTGTGCCCATTTACTCTTGCATGCCCTTCCACATGCCTCTACACAGACTTCTTTGTGCCCATCATCCAACCTTCCACTTCCCAGGTTGCTGACCAGTGGTCAGGCCATTCACCACTGTCCCACTAGTCTTGTGTATATTCTACCTCATGTCACCTCTCTCTAGGCACACAGACAGCCAAGTGCATTGCCACCAGAAGGATTTTCCTCTCCGTCTTTCACTTGAGTGAGGCTGTAGTCAGCTGCCACCTACTCTTGGCTTGCGCCTATGTTCTGAGTCAATCCACCCATATATCCAGCCAGGGTTCTGCATTCTCCTGCTGGTCATACAGGGTATTCGGTAAGCCCATAGGCTTGAGATGAGTATGTTCTCTTCTGAGGAAAGTGTTACTGTGTTTTTGGCTGTACATGAGATAGTTGTATCATGTTAGTCTAAAGCATGCCTTTATTAATGTCTTTGCCTGGAAATGAGTTATGGTTTACAGAGCAGCACATGAGTGCCAGGTGGGCTAGGGGTGGACTGTGGCAGATTTGAAGGTGTTCCTTTGACCAGACTGAAATTCCCAGAATTCCCTTCCCTACATTTCCAGTTGTGATGGGTCACAAGAGGTGTTTGGGGGCCAAATCTGGAGGGTAGCAGTGAGGCAGCAGTCGTTTGCTTTTCATGCGGAGAGGCTCGTGGCAGGCGCCTGGGTGGCACACACCGGTTTTGTAGCACATGCACACACACACGCTGCTGCCTGCCTGCTGATTCAGCTCGCGTGTGGGGAGCACCCAGAGCCGCTGCTCGTCCTTTGGTTCATCCTTCTGGGGCTCATCTGTTTGTCTTGACTAATGTATTAGTTTTCTATAGCTGCCATAACAATTCACCAAAATGTAGTGACTTAAACCAACATAAATTTATTATTTTACAGTTGTGCATATCAGAAGTCCAACACATCCCACTGAGCTAAACTCAAGCTGCCAGCAGACCGCATTCCTTTCTGGAGGATGTGGGAGTGAATTTTCTGAGTGGCTGTTTCATCCCGGGCAGCAGCTCCCACGTAGGGCTGTGTGTTTTCTTGACACCAGGGCAAAGAACAAATCATGAACATTCACAAGGACTTTTTTCAAGCATTTTTGGGCAGCAATTTGTTTTTCTTTTTGCAATGATTGATTCCAAATAACCCCAAACTATAAAACAAATTAAAGCTGAGGTGTCTCCTGAAATTCCATCTCTCCCCACCTTGTTCTTTGGACACGTCAAGGTAGCCCCAGCTTTGCACCTTTGCACTTATTATCCTTTCCTGGAGCACCTTTACCCAGGCACGCACACTGCCTGCTCCTTCCCTTCCTTCAGCGATCTGCTCAGGGCCCCTGGGCACCTGCTCTTTCCCTCACACTGACTGACCTTTTCTACAGCACTATTATTGACATGCTGTGTATTCAGTTCAGATTTGGTGGATTCCCATCAAGATGCATATGGCAGCCCACACCCCATATGTGTAAATATCTTAAAGCCATAAGTCAAGCTAACAAAAAGTTAAATGAAATATGTTCTGCTATCCTTTCTGACAACTGTACCATTATAATGAGCAAATAAAAAATACGGTTTTTAAATCACTGAAAGTCATCCAAAATGAAAGGCAACTGAAGTTTCTGATGATTATTTGTATTTGGATGTTCAGTTCATGGAGCAGTGCAGATTGCATTAGTAATAAAATAATAATGTGCACATACAATTTGTAAATTACTATGTATTTATTCCATATAACATATTATTCTAAATATCTGAAGTTATCTATTAAAATGAAAAGGTAAATACAAATCACAATGGAAAACTCATAATTTTAAATAAAAAAATCCTTAAGGTCTATTTCTTTAATTTTGTCATAATTTAATGACATCTCATTACATAGTTTTACAAAAGTGAAACTAGTGCTCAATGTCCTTTTTGTTACCAAAGTCATGATCCTGCCCCATTTCAGGGTCGATAGCTAGACCCCCAGATGGACAAATACAACAACATGGGTCTCAGCCACCAATGCGAGTGTTGTGAAAACTGTTTGTTCGATGAGTTCCCGGACTGTAAATCAGAACACGAAACACGACAATAGGATTTTTGGCGCAATCGGGAACCACACCTGAGATGGCAGAGGTGGGCACGGCTTTGATTCACTGGTAAACTTGTATTTTCTCTTCCTTCTGCCCTCCAGTCCCCTCTTCCCTCCACAAACTGGTCTCTGCCCACTGCTGGCTTCATTTTATTGTCTCCCTTGCCAGTTGCAGAAGCGGCCCTCATTCATGGCCTGGCTTGTTGACCACCCCACACTGGGTGCAGCTCTCCAGGGAAGGGCCTGTCTTGGTCTCCATGGCCAGTGAACCAGGCCTAAGCTCCGAGGCAGGAGTGACGTGGACTCACCTTGGTGCTGGATCACACAGGTGTATTTTATTAAAACCTGCAAGGTGGGTATTGACACATGAAGAAATGAAGTGCAGAGAGGCTACCCCACAGAGTAAACCACTCAGCTCCGAGGGACACAGCGGGGCCTGAGTCCGCACCTGCTCCCCCCACTGAGCCTGGCGCTGCAGGGACCATGGCTGCATTTCTGAGGGGCAGAAGCAGATGCCCCAGCTCTGTGTTCTCAGAGCGTCTGCCTCCCTCCAGGCAACCGCTGCGACCAGGTCATCAGCTCTGTTCAGGAGGATTTGTTTACCTGTCTGGGTCCCCTCTCCTGCCCCATAAACTCCTTGGCGCTGGGAATGAGTGTGAGAGATGCTCGGGACATACATGTGGCACTGTCTAGGCGGGGTCTCTGTCTCTTCAGTGCAGCCATCTTCATAGTGCTGGCTGGAAGAGGGTATAGTACCCATGTAATACCATGGCCGGCCATTCCTCTCGCGAAGGCAGAGGTTATAGCACAAACACTGGGAGAAAGATGTTCTATTGCTCAGCCTGTTTTTAGAGGGTAAATAGTCAGGTTTGTCAAAAATCACATACTGAGTTCAACCAAAAATCAAACTCCAGTGGCCACTTGGAGCCAAGACTTAGAATGTAAGAGAGAATAGTAATTGGATTGATTCCTTAGTCAATTCCACAAAGGTTTTTGACACTGCTGGACATGGCTTCATTTGCAGCAACGGAGACATGAATCTCACAGTCTCTATCCTCAAGGCACTTGTTTTCCAGTAGAAAAGGAGGACAGTGAGCGCAGGACTAAAACAGAGCAGCAGACACGATTTGCCTTTCATCTTTCTTTGTCCAGCACCTGCTCCTCTGTCTGGTACAAAATGAGCATTTACTGTATTGATAAAGGATGTAAGAATATCGACACCATACATGCATTATTTTGCAAAGGAGAAGCTGAATTCACAGAACTTCAACTAATTGTGTTACTATAATTCAACATGATTTCCAAAGAAAATGTTTCTGTCATTTGCACATAATAAATATGCATTATTTTTAACTGTTATAAGATCATTGATTTTGTTAGTCTTTCCCACATTGGAAATTTTCAAATCCAGATGGATATTCGAATTTTTTCATAGTATTATCTAAAGGTTGGTTATCAAAAACAGGAAGCAAGCTTGTAGTTTTTATTATTTATGAATGATATGACTACTAGGGATTGTCCTAGGACAATTAAACATGTAACCAATAGCATTTCAACTTCAGACACATGTGCTGATGTGAGTATTATGATCAAATAAAAACCGGTCACGTTTCTGAGTTCTCTGTGGTATGAGGTTAACTATTTGAAGAAGACATTTGCATCTCACCTCAGCCCACGTGTCTGTTACCTGTCAGCAGGCTGTCCTCACGAGATTCTGTTCTTGCCATGTCTCTGACAGCCAAGCTCCGTACAGCAGTCAGCCCCAAGGGAAAGGATTTTGGGTGATCATTACAGGGATTGCTGTGTCTTGACACCTACTGTATTGAAGTTATAATTTATCTTTGGGGAGAAAATGGTTTCTGACAGCTCTTCCTAAAAAGTTTCAATTTTGTATGGCCTTGGGCTTATTAATCTCTCCAGGATGTAAAAAACCAGAACTCTCTTTATGTGTTTGCATCCAAATATTACTGCTATCCATGTCCTGATTTCTGATAATGTAAGAAGGACCTGTGTGCAAAGACTTCTCTCTAGGTTTTCTTAACTCTTGGAGAAAGCTGGATGTCTCAGGAAAGCAGACTCTCCTCCCAGCTAGAAGGGAAGAGCCCTAGGTGGTGCGGGGAGAGGAGCCATCTCCTGCAGCCCCCACAAGATTACATCCTGAGAAATGACTGCCAGTTTCTAAGTGTAAAAACAGTTAATATATTTCTCCCATGTAGAGAGGACATTTTAACAAAGCATGAGAAAGCAGTTGCACCATAAAAGAAGTGTGCACTTTGACCAAAGCATCGGGAAATAGATATTTGGAAATGCTTTTATCAGTGTAATCAGAGCCAGGGCAGTGGTGTTGATGAAGCTATGTCACTTTACAACCATTTATGTCCACACACTTTAAAAATCGGAAACATTTCTGGCCTGTTTGACAATCTTTCAAATGATGCCTTTCAGTGAGTTTCAAATCTATGTGTTTAAAACATTAAAAATATGGCAAATTCTAATTATTTTACAAGAGCAATTGATTGACATGACACAATCTGGATGTTCAATAGGAATTTTAATAAAACTTTTGCATAATTGATTGATGGATTGCCAAATAAGGATTATGATTCAGTAAACTCAGTGTTATTTTATTGGAGATTGTATAGTCTTATGAGGTTTCTTTTTTCAACTAGGCAGCCACTATGCCAAAAATCAACATACCTGAAATTAGAACTAGAATTTCATATCCCTTTGTCACCAAGTGAGAAACCAAGATCCCTAAATATAGTGAAGATAATTGGCAGCATCTTAATAGGTTTTTAAATTTAAAATCCTAAATCTCTATACACTTTTGACTCAGCATTAATATTTCAAGGAATATATCCTAAAAGAAAATTGCACAAGTATCTATATATTTATATTCAGTGGACATAATTGCAGCATTATTTAAAATAGAAAAGAAAGACAGAAAGAAAATAATTGAATGTTTGACAAAAAGGTAATTATAGAATGCATTTTTAGTAAACATGTGCCTGGGTAATTTATAACTTTTGAAAAGAATGACATATAGACACAGCCATATAAAAGATTTAAAGTGTGTAATCATTTAAACTTCAGTGAAAAGAGTGAGTTACATGTCAATATGTGTGTCTTGTATTCTTCTTGGTGTATGTGTGTGCACATGTGTGCTTCTGTATGTGAATAGGAAAATATTGGGGAGAGCTACCCTACTGCTTAGTGATAGATACGTCTTAGGGTTAGGATTAGTTTGGCATATTGGGAAGGATTGGATTTGACAACTAATAACTGTTTTAAATTTCAGTGGCATTGTGCATGCAGAAGCCCAGGTTTGTGTATTTAAGAGCATAATGGGGACTTCCACTTGTATATCAGTGAACTAGGTATTCAGTTCAACCCTCCCACTAAGGAGTACTGGAACAATATAAGGCAAAGTATAAGTTAAAAAATGTACTTAAATGCAAAGCAGACTTAACAAGGTATTGAGTTACTGGCCAAGACTAGGAGAAATCCAGAAAGGTAAGCTTGGCATTGGGACTGCCTTAGCCCTGCAGCACTTGTCAATATAGAACACGTGGTGCAAAGGTTACACAGTTCACTTGCCAGCCTCAGGCCAGGAGAACAAAGGCTGGAGTTGGAGGTTCACAGAGGTGGGGTCTTGGTAAACCTCCCGTGCCTTTGGTTGAAACATGAAAGTGCACCGCAGGAAACCAGTGTTCCACAGGCTGCAGCCCCACACTGAGTCATCTGGGTGCTCAGAAAGCTGTCCCTCTCTGAACATGGGTGGGGTTGATCCTAGATTGCTACCACCCCAGGTGCCTAGAAAAACTTAAAAATCCTCTCTGGTGGAAGATGACATGATCCTAGGCTTCCTATTGGCTCTATGAGGAATGATTATAGGTAAAATGCCTGGCACAAAATCAAAGATAACTGGCACACAAGGAGGAACCATATGAATGACAAGAAACAGAACATGAAAATCTATTGGAAAAGGTATTGAAATCGGCAAGCACAAGCTTTTAAATAACAATGTTTACTATTATCAGTGAAGAAAAGGAAAAAAGGATAAAAAAACAACAGGTCTGGAAACAAACAAGGAACATTGCAATTCTGAAAAAGAACCAATAGAAATATGAAAGCTGCAAAATGTAGTAAGTTTAATTAAAAACTCAGTGAATGGATATAACACCAGATTAACCACAGCTGAGGAGTTAGTGACCTGGAAGATGGGTAAGAAAAAATCCAAAGTTAAGTACAGAAAGCTAAAGGGATTAAGAAATACAGAGAAAAAAGGGAAAGACAGAATACAATGAGAAGAAATAATATTCACTAAACTGGAGACTCAACAGACAACAGAGACAAAAGACTGAAAATAAAATAATAAAATTGATGAAAACCAAAGATAAAAGACTTAAAAGAAGTTAGAGAAATAATAAATATTAACTTTAAAGAACCCACATCTGGACTGAATCCTGAGAACAAAAGCAAAAATTAAAACCAGAAACAATGGCTATTTTCATTATGCTGACATGAAATAACTGCCAATTAGAATTTAATTTTTAGCAAAAATAAATCTCTAAAGTGAAGGTGGAAAAAAAACATTTTGAGGCAAACAAACTGGAGAGCATGTTAACCAGTGGAATCACTCTAACAGTATTTAGAAGTTTTCGAAGGCTCTCTTTAGGTAGGATGAAATTAATCCCAATCTGAAAGACCGGAGAAGCAGGAAGAAATGCAATTCAATGAATAGGGTGAATATGGGAGTAAATCTAAATAAATTGTGACTATATAGAACAATACCACTAATAACAGTGTCTTGTAGAGTTTAAATAAATAAATGTTTAATATACACAAAAATAACGTATAAATATGAAGGGGCAAATGGAGTTAAAGTGTTCAAAGTTCTTTGCATTGTCTGGAAAATATCCCTTAATGTTTGAGTTTAACAAAAAAAAAAGGCATGCTGCAAGCTCTAGGGTAAATCCTAAAATCAGTGTATCAGTTAAAAAGTGCCGCATAACAAACAGCCCCACAACCCTGTGGCTTAAACACACTGTTTATTGTTGCTGAGTGTCAGTTTGGCTAATGTAGGCAGGTTCAAGGGCAGCTCTGCCTTAGGTTATAGCAGTGGCTTGGTGCCTCTGCTTCTCATTTCAGGTATGGGGATTGTGAGGCAGTTCCCTTCCAGGTGCCTTTTGTCCTTCTTGGTCCAGAAGGCTGGCCTGGGCATGCCTGTCTCACAGAAGGGCACACAGAAATACGGGATGCCTCCTAAAGCCTTGTATTGCAACCGGCACACGATCATTTCCATTCCATGCTTTTCATCTCAAGCAAGTAGCTTGGCTGACACCAGTGTCAAGAGTCTGGGAAGTATGTCTCATCCCTTTCATGACAGCAGCTGCAGAGTTAAAGACAATGGGGGTTCACAGAGGGAGGATTGAAGAATTGGGCCCCAAAGATGTAATCTGCCAGTAAGAGCGAAAGAGTGTATAGTGCCCAACACAATGCAAAGTGGAATAACAAAAGTAATTATCAACAAGTCAAACTCCTGGGAAAAGTTTAGATTTGTGGTTACCAGAGGTGGGGGTGAGGGAGAGGGGAATCGGAGAAGGTGGTCAAATGGTGCAAACTTCCAGTTGTACGATAAGTCCTGGGGATGTAGTGTACAGCATGGTAACTATAGTTAACACTCTGCCTGGTATATTTAAGAGTTGCTAAGAGAGCACATCCTAAAAATTCTAATCATGAGGAAAAAAATTTTGTTTTGATATACACATGAGGGAATGGATGTCAGCTAAACTTACTATTGTGCATCACTTCATGATATGTGTGAGTCAAGTCATTGGGCTGCACACAATAAATGTATTCTGGGCTGTATGTCAATTACCCCTCAACAAAGCTGGAAAAAAGAGACCAACTTGGAAAAGGGAGGAGGAGAATAAGAACAGAGAAAAACTTAGACAAATAGAAAGTTCACAGTTCATATGGTCCACTGAACATCAGGCATTACATTGTGCATTAATGGGTTAAGTGTTCACAATAAAGAAAAAGACCAAATAAGAAAACAAAACCCAACTATTTGCCATTTAGGAAAGAGCATCTGAAATATAAGGACACAGAAAAATTGACAGGTAAAAGAACAAAGTATAGTGGATCCAGCCAGTATCAGAAAAGGTAGGTTTTGAGGCAAGAGCATTAATAGAGATGAAGAGGGCTCCTCATAACAATGATGGATTGATTTCAAGAAAATTTAAACAGATAAATACTTATGCACCTAACACCATGATAAAACAAAGAGAAAATGTGGACGTAATTACAGGAAAAAATTGACAAACCTAGCAATTTATTGGAGTATTTTAACATAAATTTTTCATTCACTGATAGAAAAGCAGATGAAAAAAATCATTAAAGATGTAAAAAAATCTGAATAATGTAATCAACAGAAGTGGCCTAACTGCCAAATACTAAATATCTCACCACAAAAGCAGAGGCATATTTTGTATTTCAAGCATACATTTATCATTTACAAAAACTGACCCAAATTTGAATCATAAAGCAAGTCTCAAAGGGATTGAAATTACATAGCAAATAGTTTTGACCACAAATCAAGTAAATTAGAGATCAACAAAAATATATAACTAGAAAATTCCCTTATATTTGCATTAAGATATATACTTCTAAATAACCCCTGATATAAAGAAGTAACCACAATAGAATTAAGATATTTTACGTTGAATGAAAATAATACTATCACATTCAAATTATGAGACTCAAATTCATCACTTTAAATGAATTTATTGGAAAAAGAGGCTGACAATTAATGAATTAATTACAAAGTAAGAATTTAGAAGAATAATATCAAAATAAGCCCAAAGAAAGGAGTAATGGAACTATAAAGATAAAGACATAAGCAAACAAAGGTACACGTTTGGGAGAATCAACAAACCTAAAAGTTATTTATTTGAAACCATTTATAAAATTGATGAAACCCTTTTGAGAATGATGAAAAAACCAATATCAGGAATGAACACCAAAGGGAGAGTAGTACATTACCTGCAGATGGTAAGTTTGTAAAAATTGTGTTTAGAATAAGAGTGTGTAAAGACATTTGAAAATTTAAATGAAACATAATTTTCTAGAAAAATGCAGTTCGGAAAACTGTATATGAAAATGTCAAATATCTGAAAAGGCCTCATCTTGAACTTGTACTTAAATCTATTCTTAATAAAACAGAAGACTCAGATGACCTTGCCAGGAAGTTATAACAAATGATTAAGAAGAAATTATTTCAATTTTATACAAATGTTTCCATAGGATACAAAAAACCCCAGAACACTCATCAACCAATTCTGTGAAATTGGCATTACCTAGTGAGTGAAATCCAACAAGGTTATTGTAGCAAAGGATAATTATAGGCCACTTCACATGAACCCTCCACGCAACAGTCACGGAGTACATGTCAACGACTGCACCTAAGTCCTAAGGAATATGATTTAAATTATAGATGCCAAAGTTGTTGAAGTAGCCACTAGGAGGGTAAAGATATGGATTAATTTTAGCTTTTGGTTAAGTTACCGTGAAAATGATAAATCTGAAAAGTATTCTACATACATAAAAAAATGAAATGAAAAAAAATGCAAAGAGAAGGGAGGAAACAGAAAATCAGGGACATTGAAAGCACAAAATAGTAGAAATAAGTCCAAATATATTCTTCAATAAAAATAAGTAAATAAACATGATCGTAATCTCCAGTTAAAAGGCTGAGATGGCCCAGTTAGATTAAAAATATTAAGTCCAACTTTTCACGGAAGACACATGGATGGCGCAGCAAAAGGATGGAGGAGGTGGTCTGGGCAAACGCTGTCCAACACAACGCTCATGTGGCTAAGCTGACGTCAGTCAGCTTAGAGTTTAAGGCAAAAAGCTTTCTTGGGGTTAGAAGAGGCTCATTAGACAATGATAAAATAAGAAAAGAAAATTCTAAGTCTTTTTGATATTAGCCCAAAATGCCCTTTTAGTTCCTAAAATCAGCCTATTCTGGAGACCAAAGCCAAGGCAGAGCCAGGAGTTTAGGAGTTTTGGCAATGGTGGAGAAAGGGTTGTTTCTCCTTCACCTTTTATAGGAGATTTCAGGTGCAACCGGAAGGTGTTGCCAAAACGAACCATCTGAATGGGGCCTCTGAGGAAGGGGTTTGGTAGGGGCTGGGTTATAGATGGAATATCCAATGGCTGCATTACTCAGAGTTCTTTGTTTCGGGCAACGTTTGTTTCAACAAATGCATACAATGTTATGTGCAGCACCATTCTAGGTCCAGGGCTGCAGGTAGAATGAAGACGAGTTTCCTTGCCACCGGGACCCCCATCCAAAGGGGACAGACACCAAGCAGGAAGCGTCCGTCAAAGCTAAGGAACGCTTTGCCCTGGGTGAAATGGGACTGCGCAGGAGGGTTTTCAGAGAGGAGAGGCCTTCCCTGACTTCACCTCCACTGGACCAAGCTGATTTCTGCGTGGAGAGCTCAGAAAGGCAGCAATGAAAACGCACCTCAGGAAGCACAGTGTGGGTTCGGGACTCAGGCTCCCAAAGAGAGGGGGAATTGATAGGATTTGGGATATTAATTACCAGCTTAGAGCTAATGTGATTTGCTAACGATTGGAGAAAGGGTGTGGGTGAAGGGAAGAGGTGGACGTTGTCGCAGGTTGGTTCCCTGGGCATGGGCCCTGGACTGTGGGGCTTGACTGCAGGGGCTTGGGGTAGGGGAGCGCTGGGAGGGGCCGGACCGAGACCCAGGGCAGCCGGCCAGCAGCTGGAGCCCTTCAGAACTGCCATAGCTCAAGGAAAGTGGCTGGAACTCTGTACCCCACGTCAATGAGTCTTTGGCTCTCTGGATAAAGGCAATTCTCAGAGAAGGTCTCAGCTCAGCTGAGAGTCGCCTGCTGACACTCCCGGTGGCAGGGGGATGTGTGGGCGGTCAGCAGAGCATCTGCTTCTCACGTGTCCCTAGTTCTGTGGCCCGCGGTAGGGCAAGTCTCCTTTAGCTGAACTGGGGAAACATCCAGATGAGTCTGTCTGGGCTGAATTTTCTGTGTCTTCCATGCACATTTTTTCAAAAGCCTATTTTCTTTCTGTGGCCAACATGGTCTAGAGGGACCATGATTACTTTGAATGTTTGTAAATCAAAAGTGAAAAGAAGAAATAAATCAATCTAATTATTTTTTAGTGACAAAGTTGATTTAGAATTATAAAAGCTCATTTTGTCAGAGGCAGAATAATGATGCAAAAAGGAGACGTGCCCTGAGAGTGACAGCACCCACAGTCTAAATGGTGTGAAGGAGTCAGGAGCACTTACTTTATGAGTAATCGTCTGTGGAGAAGACAGGTGACATTATATCATGTTATTCTCTCTCCGTACACTCTAGTGAATTGTTGTTGAACTTGTAAATGAAGACATGCAAATATTGTTAATGCCGTGACAGCCCTGAACAGTGCCTGGCAATGTCTCCACCCTGAATTGGTTTTTCAACTCTCATTAGTTCTCAATTTCAAGTTTTATGAGCTTTTAATTAAACTATTAAGTTAAATTGTTTTTTGCAACTAATTTCTAAGTAATTCCCTCTTTTGAGTTTCACACTGGGCCTCCCGGGTGCCTATTTATTTTACCAAGAATTGTTCAAATGATAAAAAGTTAAGTAATTCACAGGATCCATTTGCTCTTAGGGAAGAATTTTGGATGGCAGGGAAAAATACACACTTCTTAAGACGTATTTCTGTTTTTTTGTATGAACCAAAGCAAAGGCAGTTTTAGAGAAACCTTCAGTGCAGGAGTTGACAAATAAGGGCTTTGGTATCTCACTTGCTGGGGTCCTGGATGAGACCTTAAAATTTCTTCATCAGGGTCTAATTTTAACTTGTTCCTCTCACATCACCAAGTACAGTGAGCAGGAGTGGCGACACACCCTCCCAAACTGTTTGATGGATGAGATACGTGTTTTCACTTCCTGACAACAAGCCTCAGGTGCTTGTATTCTGTGTCCACAGTGGGGAGGAGGGCAGTCTTCGAAAGAATGAAATTCCACATAGGGTCATATAAACAAAGATAACAAGACCCAAGAAAACTGGAGTAGAAGGTTGGATTTAGAGCATATGGGCGTATTTCTGGCTAAAGAGAATTCATTTATTGGGCTATGACGGTGTATAGAGAAACTAATATACGCACGTGGCTGATTGTATTAGGGCCCTAGAGAGAAGAACCAATAGGATCCATCTATCTGTGACGTCCACATCCATCCACCTGCCTAGTGTTATTTTAGGGGATTGGCTCATGGGATTATGAGGGCTGGCAAGTCTGAAATCCATAGCAGGGCAGCAGGCTGGGAATTCAGATAGGGTTTCCATGCTTCAATCCTGAAGCAGAATTTCTTCTCTGTTGGGAAACCTCAGTGTTGGCTCTAAGGCTTTCAGCTCTTTGGATGAAGTCCACCCACACTGCGGAGTTAATCTACTTTACTCAAAGCCCACTGATTTAAATGTTAATTACATCAAAGAAATACCTTCGCAGAACATCTAGACAAGTGTTTAGCCAAACAACTGGGCACTATGGCCTAGCCAAGTTGATACATGAAATTAGCCATCACATTGATTAAATAATTACACTAAGTAAACATTTTCATTTGTTGAGTTGATTTGATTTTTGTCATTATACCGATTTTGCTTAGAACAGAGATTTTCAGACATGCTAAATCATGTGGTCATAAATGTGAAATTAACTCACTCTTTTGTGGGTGCGAATTTGCAGGGCTGCTGATGCAACAGCATGTACACCGAAGATTTGGGGCATATGCCCGAGCAGGGGTCAGGGCTCCTGACAGAGAGCTCCAGATTCTGTCCTCATTCTCTTCCTCTGGCGTGGCATGATGCAGATGTTCGGGCGATCAAGTCATCAGCCCAAAGCGAATTGTTGGGAAAGGAAATCTCCCTGCCTTCTTAAATCCAGGTGAGACAACGTGGGTGGGGAGCTGCAGCCGGGGGCATTGGCTTTCCAGGCCCGAGCTGCCCTGTTGGTCGCAGTAAGGATGATGTTCCCTGAGGGGGTCTCACCACCTTCCCACCAAGTCCCACCAAGCATCCACGGGCTGCTTTCCGCTGCAGCTCTCGACCTCTCAGAGGGCGGTTCCCCTGCAGGGGGGTCATCTTCCCATCCTGCCCTATTGCTCTGTCTGCCTCTTGCCCATTATGATCTTTAGCTTTCAATCAACATCTTAGCCTTACTTTCCTTGCAGATAAAATGGGAGAAAGAATAGACACTTCATTTCAGGCTTGCTGTGTGATTCCCAACACAGTTGAATGCATGTTAGCTGTCATCAGAGCTGGCCTTTGGTCCTGTGCTACTTATCTGAATTTCTATTAAAGAACTATGAGAAGAGTTTAGAGGAGAAGGGATTCCCATTAATATAAGCTATTGTTGATGGCTATGCAAATGGATGGAGGCTGAGGGGTAAATGTTTGTGTTCCAGAGAAAATAAACAAGTCAACAAAAAAGAAAAAGAAAAGAAAAGAAAAGAAAAAAGAGCAGCCCATCAACGGCTTGGGCTTCTGTGGAGATCCCACCTGAACCTACTCTCTCACTTCTCCGGTTGGGTTTCTGTAATTGCTTGTATGAAATTATCAACATTGTAGCAGAAAGGAGATGTATAAAACTTAAAAAACTTAAACTTTTCTCAGGACTTTTGTGATCAATGTACATGTGATGATAAGTCATTCATTCATTCATTCATTCATTCACTCCAGCATCCAGCACAATATGGTGTGCCTACTGGGTGCCAGGTACATGCCAGACCAGAGGGCACGACAGCTGAGTAAAAGGAAATGGGCGCTGTCCTTCAAGAATTTACAGTCTAACGAAGGGACTTATTAAGTAATTTATACACACTTATATAAGTAAAGATTGTGGCAAACGTTAATTGAGAAAAACCTGGGAGATAGTGTGAGAGGGCAGAATGGGACCTGCTGTAATCAGGGTGAGGCAGGGGGTACTTTGCTGAGGGTGGGACCTTCAATTCGGATCTGAAATATGGATAGGGGTGAGTCCAGCCAATGGTGCACTTGAGGGCCCAGACAGAAGCAGGGAGGAGCTGGAATGGGGGCCCGAAGGCTGGATGGGGGTGGAGGATGGAGCAGCCAGAGGTGCGGCCGAGAGGGGTGTGGCCACGGTGGAGGGCTACACTCTGCGATTGCAGCTCCAGGGCCATGGCCAGCCCTGGATGGGGGCCAGTAGATGAGAAATGGCTGGACCTGTGGTTTTCAGAGGAGAGAGGAGACACACACATGCGTCTGGGGCTGTTTATGGAAACCCAGCAGTGGTTCATGCCTGGGGGCTTTGGCAATGTGAAATATTTGGACAGTCCCAGAAGCTGGAAGACAGAGGCTGACCACTGGCTTTTCTGCTCTCCATGGATGCATCCCTGAAGATGCCCCTCAAATGGTTTGAGTAGCTGTTTTCTCGTTTTAAAATAGTGATTGATAATACCCTAAGAATTGTGGGGGGTGGAGAAGTAATGAATGTGAGATCAAGTACACAGACCTTGGTACATTGTAGAAAATCGGTGTCATGTGAACAGGAGCACAAGTGGAGAAATGATGCATAAACACACGAAGTGTGCGTTGGAGTGTGTGGACAGCTTTATAAGAGATGGGGCTCAGTATTGTCACATCCCTCACATGTGACTTCTTTTCAAGGGACCTTTTAGCCTCATCTGTGCTTAATTGTTCTATGAAACTCTAACTTTCCTAAGTCTTCTTGACAGATGTAGAAATAGCCATAAAAATCAAGCTCTTGAGGATTTTCTGAGGCATATACATGATTTTAAAGACTGGTTTTAATGGACTTTCACAATGATGCTAATACTATAGACTACTGGCAAGCACTCTGTCCATTTTATTCCCATCCCCACGTTCTTGGGGTTGTTAGTGGGTCCAGTGGATGGTTGGGGAAACCAAGGTTCAGGGAGGTAAAGCGACTTGCCCAAGGTTTTGCGAATGAGTGGAAGATATTGGATGTAATTTGCTTTTATAAATGACAGAAGAGGTAGTTTGGGATACAAGGCTGGAAAACGTCCCCATAATAAAGACAGAATCCATGAGCTAAATTACCAAATCCGAGTCTACGACCTGCTGGCCCTGTATAGTTGTTAATCATCACATAAACACTATGAGCTATTTGCTCTGACAACCCATAATTTTCCTTCTAGAATGCGATTTTCAGTGTCATGTGTTCACCACACTTGAATATTTGTTGTGCCCCATTTGCTTTGGGTTAAGCATCCATGACAGACATCCAAATGTTCATTTAGGTTACGTAAAGCAGGCATTCTTTTAATTATGAACTGCTCTTGCATCATATTTGGAAATGGGCGTTTGAATTCACATAGCCTTGTTGATTTAAGTAAGCACTGCCCTCAAGGGTATGGCTACATTAAATTATTCAGAAGTAGGGACCAGGATCTTTGCTCAATTAAAAGCGCTGGAGTCAATTGGATGAGGACTCCTCTGAACACAGTCAGACACCCACGGAGTGGAAGGAACTTAGCATGCACAGGGGAACAATTCTGCTTCAGGAGTGCCCGGCTGCTCCTTACTCAACCAGAACACAACACTCCTGTGTCATTTCAGACCTTTTAAAAACCCAGATGAGGTTAGAAATTTCCTATGGGCAGTGTGCCCAGCAGCCCTAAGGTAGCACGTTTTCCTCTGTTTGTGACCAAGGCTGCACAGTTGGGTTATCTCGGGGACATGCACTGCTGTCCTGTGAGGTACTGGCTCTCTGGAAATAAAACAAGTTTCAAGGATACCACAAGGAAACACTAGTGGACCAGCAGTGGCATTTTATAAACCTCATATTTTCAGATTCTGGCTATCACAATCCATTGGAGCATCACACTTCAGAAGCGCAGTACTCGCTAAGCAAGAGGAAGTACTTCAAGTGGGCACTTAAAAACAGCCTTTGAATGGGCACCACGTTATGTTTCATATACCACCTCCCTGTAGCTCCAATGTCCACGAATAACATTTTCTTGTCTGTGAAAATAAGGACTTCTTAGTTACGTGGCAAATTGGGCAAAAGAGCGCAGCAGATAGTAGTGTTTTCTGAACAGCTGACAGTCCCTTTAAATGCATTCCTCCCGTTTTTGCGTGTTGTTTGGAAATCTTTGTGAATATATTAGGTATCTTCCTGACTTCTTAAGCAGATCACTGTGTATTTAATAAATAGATTTCCTTTTGCCTTCTGTGACATTGTTATGAGCATCAGTTGCTGGGCTGTTCTATCAAAGGAGAAAGCTAGGACATTTGGCTGAACCTTTATTGAGCCTGGGTCATACCCCACAAGGTAATTTATTGACAGCAACTGACTTTCTTGTTATTGGTAGTTTCCCAGAAAGTTTGCATGAAGACATTGGCAAGGGCGGAGTCTGCTGGACCGTTCTGTCCTGGTGACCTTCCATAGCTAAAGGACAAAATCAGAACCCAGTTCTTTTTTTTTATACCTCAGAGAGTGCTTGTGTATGATTGACAGCTCAGAAGCATGGCGTGTTATTGTCTTTGCCACAGCGCTGTTCCTCTTCAGTCCTGAAACCTTCATTTCTTTCTCACATCCTATTAGGCTGTTGGATGGCACAGTGTAATAATCAAGGGCATTCCTCAGCAATGTGACAATGTCGATGGTAGGTACCTTTTTTTCATACTTTAAAGTCAACATTCCTATGTAAAGACAGCTTTACAGATAGAAGAGTCTGTAGTTTTTTCTAAAATCTTCTCATATGGTTTACTTTCAACAGAATTTGAAACTCAAGTGGTGATAAAAATCCTTTTTAAGGTGACAGCAAGTCAGAATTCTCACCAAGGAATTGTGCATAATTGAGAAGTCAGTGTTTCATCTCAGGGCTGGTCTGCTCCGGCACAAATGAGATCAGTGAGACGGGGAAGCGGATAGAAATATTCCCAGACACGAGCCCCGTTCCTTGAGACCATAGCAAGCCTCGCTCCTCTCTGGTTCTGAAAAGCTCTTTCACTGTAGATAGAAGTGGTAAAACTGATGTTTCTGAAAACAGAAGGTAAATGTGAGGTACTGTCCTCCAGGCTTTGGGATGACACATGTCGCAGTCCCCAGGCTCGGTTGATGGGCTATTACCAGAAGAGAGCACCTGCCATACATTCCTATCTGCTTAAACCTGTATGCGCCACTAGTTTGTGGGGAATTTTGGTGAGTTTTACTGGCAAACTTGACATTCCGACAAATAGTCCCTGCATAGAGACAAGGCACTCAGAATAATTTTTAAATCTTAGAATTTAAAAATTGAGATCATCATCACCTAAGGCATGTCCCCGTTTGAATCTCCTATGTCATCTTTTTAAAAGTAATACAGCCCAGTTGAATAGATTTGCTAAAAATTTCACTAATTCTGCTTTTAAATTGTGAAGTAGAAGAAGAGAGGGGGCACAGGGGTGTCTGCCACAGCACCCTGGGTGCCCTCAGGGCATGTCTGGGGCAAAGCAGTGGCACTGGCTTATTTTACCCAGAATCTAAGGAAGATTTGGCATGCCCAGGGCCATGCCCTTTTAGATACTGGATGAGTCCGTCTGGACAGCAGTGTATTCCCTGCTCCCTTTTACAGGCCAGCCACAGAGCCCCTGCCAGGGCTTCCTCAATGCTCTGTGGTTCTTGTTCTGCCTTTCCTGGATCTCCGCCTTTGCCTGTTGACCTGAGGCTCCCTCCCCACCTTCCTGCCCGCCTGCTCCTGCCTGCAGCCCCTTCCAGATTGCTTCAGCCTCTCTCTTCCTCTGCCCCTTCTTCTCTGCTTCTTTCTCTCTTCCATCTCCTTCCCTCTGACTTCACCCAATTCTTTGCACTGCAGTCTCACCGGTCTCTACTTTGGGACCCTCAGGAGTGACGAATGCTCCTTTCTTTGGCAACAACTCAGTCAATCACCTGTCCACTACAGGATCCCAACCGCCACGGCCCTGGTTGCCTTCCAGCTGAAACACTGGGCCACGTAGTTGAAGGGTCCAGTTGAGGACTGTACTCATTTCCTGAAGGTGTACTAATAAATCACCCCAAACTGGGAGATGTAACACAGCAGAAATGTGTTCTGTCAGTTTGGAGACCAGAAGTCCAAACTCAAGGTGTCAGCAAGGGCATGTTCCCTCCCAAGCCCTGGGGGAGTGTCCCTCCTTGCCTCTCCCATTTTCTGGAGGCTACAGGTGTTCTTGGGCTTGTGGCTACAGTCCTCTAGCCTATTCTTCTGTCTTCATTTGGCCTTCTCTGTGTGTCTCCTCCTTTTCTGTCTCTCTAAGACATTTTTCATTGGACCCAGCCCCACCCTGATAATCCAGGATGAGTTCTCTCAAGATCTGGAACTTAATAACACCTGCATAGACTCTTTTTTCCAAATAAGGTCCCATTCATAGCAGCTGGGGTTTAGGACATGGACGTATTTTATTGGGGCTGACATTCAAGCACTAAAAAAGTGGAATTTGAAATAACCACGAGAATATTTTTTTACAGGAAAGGTATGTCTCCCATTTCAGTGGATATGGTTCTATGAACCTGGAGGCTGCCCAGTTCCTGGAGAGTGGTCATTCTCGAGGGCCATCCCAGTCAACACTGGGCAGCAGTAGATCCCTGAGGATCTTCCTCCTCTTGGGGTGGCTGCTTTATTCTGTATGGTGAGAACGCTCAGGCTGCCTCTTTGGGGCAGATCCACAGCTGGGTCCCAGCTTGGCTTCCCCTTCCATGCTCTGGATCCTCTGCTACCTTCCTGCTCCCACTTCTCTCCTCCTCTCTGAGGAACCCCTGGCTCCTGCCCTGTGTACATTGCAGCCAGCTACTTCTAGCCTCCAGCACCGGTGGGTCCCTGGGTTAGGCTCCCAGAATAAAAACAGTACTATTGATACTCACTGAGTTCGGGGCTTGCTTATTCTGTGCCAGACGTTTCTGAGTTCTTCCTATGTATCAAGTCATTTGCCACTTTCAGCAAACCTATGGACAGACAATTTCTTCTGCATTTTCTAGATGAGGCCCATCACTTGCTCTGGGCCACACAGCTGCTAAGCAGTGGCTGTGATTTGAAGGCAGGCACTCAACGCCACACCAGCACATTTAGGCCTGAGGCTGCCCTGCCTCCTGTTCTAGAAGCTGATGTTGATGAAAAAGGAAAGGTGGCGACTGAGATTGGAGTCCAGGAGTTCTTGGGGCCATGGCTCCTCCTGGCCAGCCCTCCGTTCTCATTGCTTGGCCCTGTAACCTTCACTCCCCCGGGTTTTCAGATGGCCATGTGTGCACATGCATGGAGCTTGGATGCCGCTTCATGTTTTCCCTGCAAATACTGAAGTCCTAGCTTGATTGGCCTCTCACCCCTGGCTTATTCTGCCTGTCCCCAGGGAGCATGTGTGTGGATCTCCCTGGCCTTCCCTGCGTCTTTGTCACAATCAGCTCGATGTCCTCCAGCCTGGCCCCTAACCCTGACTCAGCACACCTGCGGGCTCTGCTCACCTGCTACTCCCCATGAGGCCTCCTCACCACACCCTGTTTCCCGTTGCTCTTGCTCCCTTGCCCCACCCTGGCCCTCCTGACTCTCCACGTGCTTCTGTATGTTTCCCTTTTCCTCAGGAGCATGGATTTTGTCTGACTTGTTGTATCTCCAGCGTCTAGAATCCTGGCACCCAGGAGGCACTTAGCTGCATCTGGGCTAACATGTCACCAAGTATAAGTAACCTAAATGGTTTTGGTTAGGAGGGGTTTTCTGAAAACTGGACCTTGATCAGTGCCCACCAAAACTTATAAGGGAACTGACCTTTCATTGTGTCCAGGAGCAAAGAATTTGGTTGTAATGGGATTGGCTTTCCCTCATGACTTCCTTTCTAAGCTCTTAATGTCTATTTTAATAGAGGAATCTATGCCATCTCCTTGACAGAGTAGATGTCTCAGTGTCTGTGAAAAGTGCCAGTGAAAGCACACCCCAGAGAGTCTGAGAGATGTTTTGATGACTCAGTGGCTTGGGCTACAAATATGTTCCTAAAGTTTATGCAGTGAAATCCATGGCCTCATTTTCATGTGTGCCTAAGTAGAAGGCTGTTCTGGGCAAAAGGTGTAACAAAAGAAAGGTTGTAGGCTCAGATCTGTGAGAGTCTTTCAGAGCTGTTGCAATACATTTTTTAAAACATCATCTAATAAAGCAAAATGAAAAAAATGCATTTCTATGCAGAACAACATCCCTTTTGTATAAAAAAACATGCTAATATTAAGATGTAAGGAGATTTTAAAATTTGGGTAGAATATTTTGGAAATTTCCCACTGTTTCCTTTTCCTGCCAGGCTCCTCATGGCAGAACAGCTTTGATGGAAAGGACTGTGCAGTGGCTTACCAGCCCCTTCTGCTCTTGGTTGTTAAACAGTTAATTACTTTAGAATATCCATAATCCTTCCCAGGTGCCCAGACAGCAGCCAACTCTACTGATATGTTCAATCCTGCAGATGATGGCATGAATCCGAATCATCCCCGTGCAAGGGGAGACTTCCGGAACACCTGTGACTGCACTTACGGTTACACAATCCTAAGAGGGTGTCGATTTGGGAGAGGGCAGAGGTATTGCATTATTTTGACTTATCAAAAATTTGGGAAAGTCTCTCTTTGAACATGGTTTGCACCTGGTCTTACTGGGCCCCTGTGTTTGGGGTTCCACCAGGTTGCAAAGTCTTTCTATAGTTTTCCAGCATACATGCTTCCACCCTTCCTCAATCCCCCAGCTCTCACAAATACTTACCAGGTGCCAAGCATGGTGCTGAGTCCTTTATGTGGGAAAACTCATTTAAATAACCACAAAGGACCACCACTGCTTAACACAAGAAACACAGCCTGTGGTACCTTAGAACTGGATGGTCAAAATTGCTGCAAAGACCACACACAGGGGTGTCATCTGGACTAGGATGGTTTTCCTCTCTCTGGCAAGTAAGGGGAGGAAGCTTCAATATGTGGATTTTTGTCATCATTTACACGTTCTGTGAGTCAGTTGCTGCAAGAGAGGAAGCTCATATTCCTTTAATTATTGTTTACATTCTACTGAAATAGAAATTGATAGAAACGTAAATGTTTCCTTGTATGCAGGCCATTTCAGAAATTGGGTTAACTGTTTATCGATTTGCCAGTAATAATGTTTTGAGGAAAGGCTTCTGCTCATCAATGAAGGAGACATTTCAAAAATTGGGTTAGAGGTTGTGTGGCAACATCAGAATGATGAGGGACGCTGCTATGCCTTCGGGCAGACAGGACCGACTGGAAGTCAGAACCCACACAAGAATATTGATCTTATGCTGCAGAGACGCTCCCTGGAGAGGGGCTACAGGCTCTCGGGCTGGCTTTCAGCCCAGTGGCCTCCTCCTTCCTAATCCTATCTTCGAAGGAAAGGCCACCTTGGCTCCCTGCCCAGGAGGTGATGTAATTCACCCAGGACCTGTCCCTGGAGACAGAAGGGGCTGGCTCTGGAATAAGGTAAGATCTGGCATGTAGACCCGTATCCTGTCCTTTTCTTGGGGTCCCACTCCCCTAAAGCTTGTGAGGATAAGCAGCTGGTTCTTATAAGGGAATGGAAGCAGTTTGTGGTAAAGGCCTAGGTCCCCAATTAATGGCATGTGTGAGACACGGCAAGGCAGAGCTCCATTAAAGATGGAGGCAGGGTTCGAACAGACCAACCAGCCACCAGGCCCCTCAACACCTTCCCTAGTCCTGGAGACAGCTTTGGGTCCAGCCCATACAGTGAGAAGACACTGAAGTGGCCTCATGCTTCCTGACCCCTTGCCGACCAATCTTTGTTTAGAGCATGCTGGGCGCACCGAAGGGGCACTGTCAGCATGTCTCCATCAGCTCTGCGGTGCGGTGAGGAAAAAGTACATTTTTATCCATTTCAATTACAAGGATGCTGTAGATTTGGCATATTAAAGAAAGGAAATTGGGTCCTTTTTAATTAGAGGAAAAGCAGAAAGACCTTCATGTGAGAATGCTGCAGCCAAGGATATGTCATCTTTGCTACTCAGGGGCCGTAATTGCTTCTTCCCTGGCCGCCTGCCGATTTTAAAGTACTCGTGTACTTCATTTACCATGAAGCAATTGAACATGCTGTTTTGGCCATTGACTAGGAAAACTACCTTCAGATCAAAGTTAACTTTACTTCTTAAGAATCCCTTCTTAATGAATCCAGCTTTTTCTTCTTTGGCAACATGCTTTTCTATGCCCGCCTCTATTTCTCTTACACCATGTGCTTTATCATGTTATCGTGTTTAACTCAGTCTATTTCCTCATCTTTTGCAAACACAAGTGGTATGTAATCTGTTTAAGTTTAACTTTGAAGCGATACTTATTTGAACCATGTAATTACTTGTTTATTCTACAAAACTTTTTGGAATACCTTTATAGGCCAGGAATGGTGATGAAGAGGGACAGCTCAGCCCCCCAGTCAAGGTCTTAGTGGTGGAAATAGAAATGAAACCAGTCATCTCAGTGCAGGGTGGTGGATGCTGCAATGAAAGTCAGGGTCAGTGCATTTGAGTCAAGGGGTAGACCCTGCAGCATGAGGAGGTCAGAAAAGCTTTCCTGAGAGGCTGCTTTAGTGGAGAATTGGAAGAAACTGGGATTCAGTGGGCAGAGTAGCTGGGGAAGAATATATTTCAGGCCAAGGAAACAGGAATGTCTTGGATTAAGACAGGAAGGCAAGAGAGGGCCTGCCTCACTCAGGGAGCTGTAGCTGGAGCAGAGCAACCCCCAAGGAGGAGGGAGGCTCGGGGAAGACCTGGACCGCACTATTTGTATGGGAACAGCAGGATCTCATGGAGGGACTGTATACCGATTTTTGTTTGGGTGAAATTGCAGAAGATGAACTGAAGTGGACGGTGGGAGTGGAGACTTGACGGGACATCAGGGGATATCAGGATGACCTAGCCCCACACAGAAGACAAGTTCCCCCTCTACCATGGTAGGGTCATCAGGGCAGGAGGAAGCCTGTGGTGTGCAGGGGGGGTTCATGCTCCAGAGCTGGCTGAGTTGCAGTCGGAGAGCCGGGGTCCATCCAGGGTTCTCAGTAATGGCTGGTGTCTGGGAAACCTGATTTGTGCCAAGAGAATTCCTTACAGGAAGATGGTGAGGAGAACGGCATGTTCTGTTTGGTTACAGAGATTTGACATGACTAAAAAGTTTGAAAGGTGTGGCCACTAAAGGTAATTTCCAGGTAGCAAACAAAAGCCTGTGGGCACCGGGAGGCTTGTGTGTGAGGACATTTATTCTGAGCCACCCACGGGGGACCTCACTTCTGAAGGGTTCTGAAGTAGTATTTCTATGTAAAGATTTAAAGGTTGGGTTAAAGGAGAGAAAGCATTCAGAACTAAAGCACTGAAAACAGTGGGCATGTGTGAGCACACACCGTGCCCCTGTGGTTGAGTGCTGGGAAAATGCAGTGAGAGACAAGATCCCGCACTGGTCTGAGGAGGAGGAACTCCCAGGTCACGGTCCCACGAGCAGGAGCCCCTCAGGACCCCGAGGCACTGCACAGACCTGCTATCTGTTATTTGTTCTTTCCTTTAGTTTGAATTGCAGTTGGCCCTTGAACAACGCAGGGGGAAGAGGTCTGACCCCTCCGCACCTGCACCCACCGTCCATTGAAAATCTGTGAATGCCTTTTGATGCCCCACCAGCTTAACTGATAATAGCCTACTGCTAACCTTACTGATGAGAAATAGTAGATTAACACATATTTTATATGTTAAATGTCTTATATACTGTATTCTCACTATCAAGCTGGAGAAAAGAAAATATTTTCTCAAATGTCACAAATCTCCAAACTCTCTTCCAACATATTCATTGAAAAAGAAAAATCTGAATAAGGGGACCCATGCTGTTCAAAGCCCTGTTGTTCAAGGGTCAGCTGCAATTACAGTTTCAGAAAAGGAGTCTAGTAAGTGTATGTGCTACTGTTTTTAATATTCTGTTGTAATGATCCTATTTCATGGCTCTCCCAAGGGTGACAGTGAGCCAGCAGGGGCTCATCTGTGTCTTATGACACCTGGGAGCTGGGGAGGGGCATTGGGTGAGTTGAGTCTGGAGTGCTGAGTGATCAAAGCAAGAGAGGGCACTGGTTTTAGAGTCCAACAAACCTTGATTTGTATTCCTCCTCTGGTATTGATCTCAGTTTTGTTACTTCTTTGGTGCTCAGTTTCCCCATATATGAAGTGGGGATAGTAGTAATATTGTGTAAGATGCTATATGGAAAATAGTCCATGGAGTGCCTGGTATAAAGTCAGCACCTGCATTCCACTATCACTTTTCTGCAGCCAGGAGCCCGCAGAACCTGTGTGATAGTTCCCCTTGCTCTCATCCCTACATTCAATGCCAGAATCATCTCACCCCACCCCTGCAACCCTCAGTGGCTTCTGCCTGCATGTGACCCTAAGAACCCAAATGATGGTTTACGAAATACCCGCTGAATCACAGTGTCTTATGTGTTTATTCTCCTCCAGACAGGGAGCCCTGCTGACATTGGGTCCTGGCTCAGGGCCCAGGTTCTTCGTGCTTGTGACTGCTTTTCAGCTGGTCCAAATAGTCCACTGTGGTCTTATAAAAATAGTTTTAAAAACGTGTGTGTTCATGATAACAGCAGAAGGATTACTAGAAGATCATTGAACCCATACTTAAGCAGGCGATCATGACCAACTCCAAACATCTAGATGTATAGCTGCAAAGACAGTATTTGTTTCCTGTGGCTGCTGTAACAAATAGCCACTAATTTGGTGGCAGAAAATAACAGGGATTTATTCTCTCACAGTTCTGGAGAAGAAGTCTGAAGTGGTTATTGCTGGGTCAAAATTAGGGCTTGTGCTGCCTCCAGAGGCTTTGGGGGAGAATGTGTTGCTTGCTCCTTCCAGTGTCTGGTGGCTGCCAGTGTTCTAGGCTTGTGACCATATGGCTCCAGTCTCACCACCATGACCACATTGCCTCTTCTTTTTCGATATATATGTGAAATTTCGCTCTCTCAAGGATACATGTGATTGCATTTAGGGCCTACGTGGATAATCCCAGATAATCTCTCCATCCCAAGATTCTTAATCACATCCACAAAGTCCCGTATCGCCATATACGGTAGCAGTTACAGGGTCCAGAGATCAGAGACATTTGGGGGGCATTTTCCAGCCTGCCATGTGACCTCTAGTCGTATTGCCTGTGAGGCCCACACACGTAGCTCTTGTCTGACCAGACCTCTTCTCACAAGGACCCAGTTCTGGGTTTCCTGATGGCCTTCTTCTGTGTGCTCATCTCATTCTTTGGGTCAGAGCTGTGATATAACCTATAGAGAACTGGTGGCAGATGCAATGACTGACATTCAGGCCACAAGTGAAGATTTCAGCAGCAGTTTCTGTGCTCTGATTTCCACCCCACCCCCCTGTAATTGCACAAACAATTGCTTCTTCCTTTGTGCCCTTCTGAAGCCCCCCTGCCTGGTCCATGCCCATCTCTGGTGGCCCACCTGGGTCCAGCCAGGTCCTCACAAATGCTGGTAAGGTATGACTGAGTCAATGACAGACACACACACCACAATGTCTAGACTGATATGACTACCAGGAACAAGTCTGGTTCATCATTGTGTGTTCTCACCATTAATTTTTAGCAAATCAGGGATATGAAAGAAAAAGAATGCATAAGTTGCAAAAACTGTAGAAAAAAATCAATAGGCACCTCTCTTGCCTCTTTTTTTTCTGAGCTAAAACGATAGATTCTTTTATAGTCCTTAGCCAAAATGAACTTCCCCACAAAAATTATTTGTTAAAAGACTTGGTCTCAGCATAGTCAGAGTGTTGCATGATAAACTTGCATGTGCATATTTCATTATGTATTTGCAAAAACTACTGGCACAATATTTCTGTGTTGAGATTCCTCTTACCACAAGCAAGGAGCACTAAACTGCTGAAAATCTGCGTTCTACTCTGTATTTTATAACCATTTGCAAATGAGAGTGTGAGCTTTACCCATCATGGCAGTCTCAGTTTTGTGAATGTTTTGGTATTTAAGAGAAAGGCTGTGCTGGGGCCCAGTACCCTCCATCCCAAGTCTGGGAACTATTGTGAGCCCCAGTCTGCATTTCCTACCCCGGTGTTTCATGACTTGCTGCCCACATATGCCTTTCCTGTTAACTCTTCTTACTTGATCCCTGCTGCATCTGGGACCCTCCACCATCACCCTCCTGTTTCAGGGATAAGTCTGAGGAAGGGGCACCGGTCAGAGTGTGCACCTTTTGCCATGGGTGACATCAGAGCTAGCATCTCTGACAAATTAAGGGCTGCCTTAATTTGCACCCGGGAGGTGGTTATGGCACATTGACCCAAGACATTCAGAAAGAAAATCATGTACATAAAAATGCTGCCAAGGAGCATGGGGACTCCCTTCCAGAGAGAACAATGATATCACATGTCCTGGAAGCCATGGAAGGTCACTGGGAGAGGTCTAGAAGGTTATTGCTTTTGGAAATCAGCCTAAACCCTCGGGATGTGCCTCTGCACCAGAAGGAAGGATAAACGAAAGGGTACCAAGCGGAAGCAAGTCAGTAGATTCCTGGTGCTGTCCTATGACCCCGTATGTGCACAGCTTCATCAATTCCCGAAGAAGATAGCTTGCTGCATAGAGTTCTGTGAAACGCTAATAAATCCCTCCAGATATTAGGTGTGGCTTCTGTGATTTGATCAATTCTCTCAAAAATCAGGACGTTAGTACTGATTTTAAATTTCACAGGGCCCACAATATGGTCCGTAAACTCTGTATAGTTTTCCAGTCTTCAGTAGGTATGTTCATTTCTCTATTTTGACAATAAAGGAAGTGAATGACATTTTGAAAAGTAACATCTATTTTTAGGCACTGTAGATTTCTTAAATATTGACAAGCAGAAAAAATACTGACAGAGAAAAATCCAGTCTCTCATGACTGGTTCACTTCCGAAGAACTCAACAGTATTATAGAGAAAGACAGAAGTCACAGTGTCAGTACAAATACATTGACTTTCCATCTGGACTTGGACGTGTGTTTGAATATGGAAAGAGAACTAAAATCTTGTAGAATTTCAGTACACTGTGCAGAAGTATGATGATACTCATAAATCTTTTGGGTTTTATCATGGTATTTTAGTATTTTTTTAATTATAAGAAAAATCATGTTCAGTGTCAAAAAAGAAAATTCAGAAGGACAGAGAAAAAGACACAAACCAGCCATAATTCTGCCACTCAGTATCAACCACAACACGTGCATAGTTTTTTTTTTTTCAAGGGCAATTCTCCTAACAGAAACAGGGTAGGATTACACATTTTAGCATAAGGTTTCATGTTGGGCAAGCAGATAAGAACTGTAAATTCTCTAGGTTCTCAGGTTTTCCTACTTTATAAAATACATAATATGTGTTAGTGTATGTACAGAACAGTGTTAGTTTTTTCCAGCTGTAAAGGGCATATTTTTGCCCTCTTACTCTTCTGAAAGTTCTTTCATCCGCAGTTAGGGAGGCCTTTGGTTTTCGAGAACATGCACTGATTGGCATTCTATTATTTATCCCTGAGAGTGAGAGAAAAAAAACCTGAGATACTTAACACTTACAATATGTAAAAGAAAAGAAAAAAATTTGCAGCTATAATGCCTTCTTGAAAATAAAATTTCGGAATCAAAGGGTATGGAATCTGTTTAAAGGCTTTTGTCTCCAAAGGCCAAATTATCTTCTAGAATCATAACATCAATGTACATTTCTATCATTAGTGCGTGTGAGTTCCCAGTTCATTGCACCATGTCTTAAAAAGAAAATCTTTTAAACACCTATACTTCCGGCCAAACAATGCTTCATAATTTCTGAAAATATTCTATCTGGGCTGATAGAAACAGAAACACATTTTAGTTGGAACCAAGTTCTATTTGACCTTGAAAGACATTGGGTAGTGGCTTCTCTCCGCAGCTTTCACTCTCTGATGAGATTTGGCCCAGGTCATTTTGAAAGTTGGCTTCCATTGAGCCAAAGCAAGATGTGAAAGTTGGTGAAGTGATGGCAGGAAAAACAAATCCTATACACTTTTCATTATAAATTGGCTAGAGAAAAAGCCCCAGGGACATTATGCACATGTTTAACACTTTGATAATGCAAACTCTGCAGAGCTTTCCCACGCTGCCCTCCTGTAGCCACCTCGGCCACGGTCACCAAGCATGTATCAGCCAAAATGCGATGCATTGCTTGCTCACCTCTGGTGCAATTGTAGAAGTCAGCTTCATCGATTTGCTCTTCCTTGGTGATGAGGGCTCCATCCACAACTCTTCCATCTCTGGACAGTGTATGACGGGACAACCATCAAGCCATCCAGCTGCTGCTGACAGCCTCTGCCATCCTGCCAAGACTAATATTTGACAATGTCAAAACGGGATGTGGAAAAACAAACAAGGCTCTCATAAGGCTTCTAAATCTGCAACTCTTCAGCCTCTGGGATCTACTCTACTGCTAATAAAAGTCAACAGGAGAAATACATGCTTTAAAGGAGAGCTGAGCACTTCATTTAAATAAATTTAAATGAAAAATAACAACATGATTCAGGAGAATTGAATGCCCATTTCTCCCTATTCTGTCACCCATTTGCCCTGACTTGCTCTGTCTTCAAGGGATGTTACAGAATCTGCACCAAAATGTGTTGCATTGGAAATGTTACATATTGTCAACTTGTGTTGGATTATTCTTCCCAAGTCTGTAAGAAAAAAATAAGTGCTACAGTGACAGAAGAAAAACCTGACCTTTTTCAAAAAGAATACTTAGATGCTAACAAGCACTGTACTATAATGGTTATTTACATGAGGCAGTTTTAAGGACTGAACAGTTGAAATATGGTTGCTGTTAAACTTGAGTTCTTTGTAAGACACAAACCCACTGAACAATAAAACTGGTAGTTAAAACTTGTGATAATGATATCAAGTATGAATCTGTCTTTTGTTGATACCTATAAAACCAAAAGTAACCAGAAGAAGAAAAATAAAAGGTTTTATTAACATTATTGGTACTGATGACACTTTGAGATGGCTAAAGGACTCATATGGCATAAAAATCATAGAAAGCTTGAGGGCCATGAGGATGGAAGCTCTTTTGTTTACACTCTATCAAAATTTTTTCATCCAGCGTCCTGCAGGGACCCAGTGGGTACTAGGTAAAGACTTACTGGATGAATGGGTGAATGAGTGAATGAATCAGTGGGTGGTGCCTGTTAGGTATGTGAAGAGCAAAGGACCATAGGAAGTATTAGGTCTTCAAAACCCATGCTTGAAGAATGACAGTCAAGAGCTACATGATCGGCAAGGGATGGGCCTCTGGGGTGGGGTTGGGGGGAGGAACTGGATGATGTAATCATAAAAACCCATTGTAAAAACCATGAAAATCGTAATACTTCTGTGTTCTGGTAGAGAAGCAATACATACACCCACCACGTAGGTGTGTATAGCTCAGCTTTCTAAGAAAAAGTATACTGTGACAAATAATTTTAAAATACACAAATTATATGTTAAGTACTTGATTCAGCTACCAAGTAATTGGATATAAATGTTTAAGCACACACAAAACATGGGAAAGTTTGGTTCCTTTATCCAATGAACCACTCGTCACAAATATTTGCACCTCACTTAAGTACTGTTGTTGACAGCTTAGCTTTTGGAACGTTGACCTGCAGAACCATTCCTCAGATAACTACGGTAACCGAGGAGCCAGGCGAGGGAGGAAGCAGCATCCACTCGCTCCTCTATTAAATGAAAGAACAAGCAGCCTTAACGAGTTCAGTGTTTTCGTTGTATCAGCTTTGGAATTCAAGTTGCTGAGCAACTCCTTTTAGAAATAACATGGTTTAGAAAAGTGTTCTGTGTCATTCTCTTCTCTGGACAATAAGGACCTGTTGCCAACTGACAGCCTGCCAGGGGAAGCTACAGTCCTCTCCGCCACTTGAGGCCAGTGGATGTACACTTGCAGAGACAGACTATTCTCTAGGGTCTTCCTCCAGTGAACAAAATTCCTCTCTAGAAACGTGGCAGAAGGGGCCCCGAAATGGGACTGCCCAGGGATGTTCACTTTCCTCCACACCATATTAATATCCCTCTAAAAGAAATAAGTGTGCACATTGCTGAAGGCTTCTGACATGGCTGTCATTGCCATAAAGACATCACTGAGCTGCCGTGACTATCTAATAGGAACTGATTTATTTCTAACAAGTTTTCTGCCTGAAAAAGAGGCTTGTCAATGCCCTCATGTTTGCATATCTCATCCCCCCAAGTCCCCACTGTTCATGCAGGTCAGTTTGACAATCTTTCCACGACAAATATTTTCTATGACTGACAACTCAAATAATTATCTCTAGAGATCTGAATGTTAAGGCTAATCTTGGGGTTATCAGAACATTACCCGAAGTGTCTGTAGGCTGTTTTTTTCAGAATCACAGTGTAGATTTAACTAACAGTGCTTCAAAAAATAGCCCTCCATTCATTTTAATCTTCAAAACAAAATTCATATACAGTTGGAATATCCTGTAATCAAAGTGGGACTTGCAAAACCAGAATAAGCAATTCTGAAGTAAACAAAAACCAACACAACTTGTGCCATCTTCGCAGTATGCAAACCAGCCCACTGTTGCTGAAAATTTACTGGGCTCCATGGGCTCCTGAAATGAAGCTAGGTTTAGAGGTTCAATTCTATTTTTAAACCAAAGAGGAAAATGAGGTTTTAACGTGAAGAACAAATCTCCCTTAAGCACTGACAGTAACTTTCCACATCTTGCCATTCCAAATTGATGGCTCAAACCTGACTGCCTTAAGGCAGAAAAAAACTTTAAAGGTAAAGGAGGGTAGATTCAAAGCCGCCCTTGTTTCTGGGTTTGTAAGTTGCAGAAATCAGTCTCTCCGGTTGTTCATATTTCAGGTTTTAGTGACAGAGGATGCAGATGGTCTCCCTGGAGTCTTCCTCAAAGGGCTTCCGGAGCTTCTCCAGTAGCTGCTGCCACTGAAATTTGTAGCAGAGGGCGAAGGGACCACCTTCCTTAAGATTTAGAACATGAAGGAGCCCTGAACTGCATCCCAAAATGTTCCCGGTTTTGGAACTGATAAGAGAAAATTTTCATGCCCTATTCAAAACTCACGAAGTGGGAAAATTAGTAAATATATTATCATTGCGTTGGGCAGCACTGAAAATGGAGCAACACAAACCAGGATGAGTGGGTCTTGGTAGGACAATTCTTCATGCTCTGAGGGCCAGATATGTCAGGGCATGATGGCAGGATGCCCTAGATGCCTTCCCTGTGCAGGAAGGTTGGCCCATAGTCTTTTATAAGCCACATCTCATTTCCTGCTAGCTAACATCCTTAACAAATCTTTGCAAAGACTTTGGTGTGATCCAGGTGGATGTAGAAATGGCAGGTCATGTGTGACGGCCGGGGATGTGTAGCACCCTCTATTTTAAGATTCTAGAGGTATCCTGGAGCCCAGAGACTTTGGTGGACTGGCTGACTTTGAGATACTGCACGATGCCAGAAACGCTTGGGACACAGGGCCTGGGGTGACAGGTTCCTTTTTTCTTGCAAAAACTCTTTTATTAAAACAGCATGTGTGAGTGGAGTAAAAACTTACTCCCAAAATCTAAGTATTTACTGTAGCCCAATGATGAGTGGAGAGTGTGCCTGACAAAAAATGGAGACTGAAGTGCAGAGATAGATAGATGATAGAGATAGACGGGAGATGATAGATAGATAGATGGATAGATGATAGATAGAGAAAGCTATCGGCAGGCATATAGATATATAGATACCCGATTGGTTCTGTTTCTTTGGAGAGCCCTGATACAAGCAGCATATCACAGAAACTGACACATAAGCCAGATCAGTTATATTGGAATCCCCTCCACTACAGAGCTGCAGAAAACATAAGCAAGTCGCCCGACTTCTCTCTGCAGTAGGTTTCCCATCTGTACGATATTAGCATCTATATAATTTTTTGTGAGGATTAAATAAGTTCATGCACTTCAAGTGTTCAGAACAATTGTGGGCCTAACCATTCAGTATCTATTAGATACCTGTGTTAGTGTTGGTAAATGCTGTTTGCAGGATTTATAATTCTGCAGGAATAATAAATGCTGTTGCAGATTCTGTGGAATAAGATAGATCTCCTCCAGCAACCTGCTTCAGGAGGCCTTAGTGGGCTCCGGACCCTCTAAGACTGACCATTTGCAGAAGAGCTCCTCCGAGGTGCCGATCCACATTTCCTTAATCTGCAGTGAGAAATTTTAGGTTCTGAAAGTCCTACGTACTTGAATACCTGGGCGGGCATGGAACGATGGCAGCAGTTTTTAAGACGGGTGCAAGAGGCACAATACTATTTTGGAAAGAAGTTGGCCATGATTTAAAAAGTTGTTCTCTTGAAATTTTCCACCCCATCAAAATGACCCTGGTTTACTCACACATCACTGTCCACTCAGTGGAGAAGTAGGCAAGAAGCCTTGACAGTTTATGCTGGATCCTGGCATGTTCTAGTCTATGCTCTTTTCCATTCCACGATGCCAAATATGCTTTGCAATTAAGTTTCCTTTCTTTTTTAACCTTTATGAAAATTATACAGGCCTATGATAGAAAAATTCACGAAAATTTAGTAAATGCAGAAAATTTGAAGGGAGAAATATTAAAAAGTTGCAGTCATCTTCTGTACCCTCTTTCTAAACCTAACTGTATGACGTTTCCAGACTCATATACTTTAAACATATCAAATTTTCTGATCATTAGTACAAGCATCCTTTGTTTTGCCACACATTGCTTTATTGCGCTTTGCAGATACTGCCTTTTTTTACAAATTGAACGTTTGTGGCAACCCTGCATTAAGCAAGTTTTTCCAAGAGCATTTGCTCACTTCATATCTCTGCTTTACATTTTGGTTCATCTCCAAATATTTCAAGTTTTTCATTATTATAATATTTATTTTGGTGATCTGTGATTGATGCTGATGACTTGCTGAAAGCCCAGATGATGGATAGCGTTGCTTTGCAAGAAAACATATTTAAATTAATGTGTAAACACTGTTTTTCTTAGACAATGCTGTCACACACTTAGTAGACTCCAGGACAGTGTAAACATAACTTTAATATGCACTGGGAAACTAACAAATACAGTTGACTTGTTTTATTGTGATACTCACTTTATTGCAGTGGTCTAGAAACATACTCTGAGATATGTCTATATTTAAGTGGTAGAGGGTTTTAGTTTTTCTCATGCTTTAAAAAATTTTAGAGTTTGTAATCAATATACTGATTATAAGAAAGGTTAGCACAGAATGAAACATAGATCACTGATGAGAAGAACCATGAAGGGGAGGTTTGTGTTAGATGACACGTCTTTTTAATCTCTGTAAAAACATTTATTCAACCCAGTAAAATATTTGTTAGTTGTGTCTAGCTCCTTGTCTCTGTTGTAATTGTTCTGGTTCTTTCCATGAAAACAATTTACAACCCTTAGCATGGATAAGCCTTGTGTGTCTTCCATCTCTGCCATTTTTTCCATCATTACATAAATTTTCTTTTCCTCTTCCTACACATATAGGATAGCTTACCACGTCTGACCCCTCTCCTGATTTCATGTCCTGCAGCGAACTTGGCTTTGTGTCCCTGTCCATCTGCACTGCTGAGATTTCAGCTCCCCTGCAGCCCTTCCCCTCTGTCACTCATTGGGCTGCCCTTTCATCTCAGCCTGTTTGCTCCTAAAGCCTTTCTGCTCCTTTGGACAGAGGACAGATTGATTTGGGGATTAGTGAGTATATACCCTTCATTTCTAAATTATCATCTGGTCATGGTGCTAATTTTTTTTCAGATACATGCTCTTTCTGTGAATTTTCATGACGACACTCCCATTTCATTTCTTTCTTGCACTGTTTATTTTTATATGTCCTATTTTTTTTTTTTGCAGTCTTTCTTCTTCATAAGTCCTGGGTGTTTTTGCAATTTTTTTTCAAAAGTTCTATTTCTTCCCTAATTACTGTCTGGCTGTCTTACACTTCAAAGTGTGAATAGATGAAGCCTGTTATAATCTCCTGCATCCACTGTCACCAGGATTCTTTCTGCCCTTGTCCCCACCTACACAGTGGAGACTAAGCCCCTATGATGCAGTGTGCTACCTCCTATTTCCTTTGCTCCACAGGCTGCAAGACTGTCTCTGGAGGGTTGTCACCCCCAGGTGGGTGTGATGGCCAAGGTGGAAATCAGAATTCAGTGGTTTCTAGAACTAACAACCAAGATGAAAAAGGGCACTTAAATATTTTTCTAATTGATTAAGATCTTGGATTTCTAAATTTCAGAACACAGGGGGCCCAAACCTCTTCATGTTAAGGAATTAAAAGTGACAAGCCCATGTTTTAAAATTCAGTTAAAAGAATTTTTAACAGAAAGAACACACATGTTAGTAGACATGTCTGGAAATATTGAGAAACTCTTGACCCAAAGCCTTGATAGTAAAATGCTCTCAGCTGGTTATTGCTTTTTCTTTTATAAATCAGTGCGATTAGTTTTCTACTGTATTGTAACAAGTTATCACAAACTTAGTGCCCTAAACAATACACACTTAATATCTTTCAGTTTTTTACGTTAGACATAAGGACCTCACTGGGCTAAAATTATGGTACAACAGGCCAGACTGTGTTCCCATCTGAATATTTTCTCTGGGGAAGAATTTTTTTTTTTGAATATTATTTTATTTTTTGTTTTGTTTTATTTATTTATTTATTTTTGGTATCATTAATATACACTTACATGAATAACATTGTGGTTCCTAGATTCCCCCCATTATCAAGTTCCCACCACATACCCCATTAGAGTCACTGTCCGTCAGCGTAGTAAGATGCTATAGAGTCACCACTTGTCTTCTCTGTACTATACTGCCTTCCTTGTGTCCCCCTCCCAGTACATTATGTGTGCTAATCTCAATGCTCCTTTTTGCCCTTATCCCTCCCTTCCCACCCATCTTCCACAGTCCCTTTCCCTTTGGTAACTGTTAGTTCATTCTTGGATTCTGTGAGTCTGCTGCCATTTTGTTCCTTCAGTTTTTGTTTGTTCTTATACTCTACACATGAGTGAAATCATTTGATACTTGTCTTTCTCTGCCTGGCTTATTTCACTGAGCATAATACCCTCTAGCTCCATCCATGTTGTTGCAAATGGTAGGATTTATTTTCTTCTTATGGCTGAATAATATTCCATTGTGTATATGTACCACATCTTTATCCATTCATCTACTGATGGACACTTAGGTTGCTTCCATTCCTTGGCTATTGTAAATAGTGCTACGATAAACATAAGGGTGCATATGTCTTTTTCAAGCTGGACTCCTGCATTCTTAGGGTAAATTCCTAGGAGTGGAATTCCTGGGTCAAATGGTATTTCTATTTTTAGTTTTTTGAGGAACCTCCATACTGCTTTCCACAAAGGTTGAACTAATTTACATTTCACCAGCAGTGTAGTAGGGTCCCCTTTTCCCCACATACTCACCAACATTTGTTGTTGTTTGTCTTTTGGATGTTGGCCATCCTCACTGGTGTGAGGTGATATCTCATTGTGGTTTTAATTTGCATTTCTCTGATGATTAGGGATGTGGATAATCTTTTCATGTGCCTGTTGGCCATCTGAATTTCTTCTTTGGAGAATTATCTGTTCAGATACTCTGCCCACTTTTTAATTGGATTATTTGCTTTTTGTTTGTTGAGATGCATGAGCTCTTTGTATATTTTGGATGTCAACCCTTTATTAGATACGTCATTTATGAATATATTCTCCCATACTGTAGGATGCTTTTTTGTTCTATTGATGGTGTCCTTTGCTGTACAGAAGCTTTTTAGTTTGATATAGTCCCACTTGATCATTTTTTCTTTTGTTTCCCTTGCCTGTGGAGATATATTCATAAAGAAGTTGCTCATGTTTATATTCAAAAGAGTTTTGCCTATGTTTTTTCTAAGAGTTTTATGGTTTCATGACTTACATTCATGTCCTTGATCCATTTCGAGTTTACTTTTGCGTATGGGGTTAAACAATAATCCAGTTTTACTCTCTTGCATGTAACTGTCCAGTTTTGCCAACACCAGCTGTTGAAGAGGCTGTCATTTCTCCATTGTATATCCATGGCTCCTTTATCATATATTAGTTGACCATATATGCTTGGGTTTATATCTGGGCTCTCTAGTCTGTTCCACCAGTCTGTGAGTCCGTTTGTGTGCCAGTACCAAATTATCTTGATTACTGTGGCTTTGTAGTAGAGCTTGAAGTTGGGAAGCAAGATTCCCCCTGCTTTATTCTTCCTTCTCAGGATTGCTTTGGCTATTCAGGCTCTTTTGTGGTTCCATATGAATTTTAGAACTATTTGTTCCAGTTTGTTGAAAAATGCTGTTGGTATTTTGATAGGGATTGCATTGACTCTGTACATTGCTTTAAGCAGGATGGCCATTTAGACAATATTAAGTCTTCCTACCCAAATGCATGGAGTGAATTTCCATTTATTAGTGTCCTCTTTAATTTCTCTTAGGAGTGTATTGTAGTTTTCAGGGTATAGAACTTTCACTTTCTTCATTAGTTTTTTTCCTAGGTATTTTATTCTTCTTGATGCAATTGTGAATGGAATTGTTTTCTTGATTTCTTTTTCTGTTATTTCATCTTAGTGTATAGGAATGCAACAGATTTCTCTGTATTAATTTTGTATCCTGCAACTTTGCTCAATTCAGATATTAGTTCTAGTAGTTTTGGAGTGGAGTCTTTAGGGTTTTTTATGTACAATATCATACCATCTGCAAACAGGGACAGTTTGACTTCTTCCTTACCAATCTGGGTGCCTTTTATTTCTTTGTCTTGTCTCATTGCCATGGCTGGGACCTCCAGAACTATGTTGAATAAAAGTGGGGAGAGTGGGCATCCCTGTCTTGTTCCCGATCTTAGATAAAAAGCTTTCAGCTTCTTGCTGTTAAGTATGATGTTAGCTGTGGGTTTGTCATATATGGCCTTTATGATGTTGAGGTATTTGCCCTCTTTACAAATTTTGTTGAGAGTTTTTATCATGAATGGATGTTGAATTTTGTCAAATGCTTTTTCAGCATCTATGGAAATGAACATGTGGTTTTTGTCCTTCTTTTTGTTGATATGGTGGATGATGTTGATGGATTTTCAAATGTTGTACCATCCTTGCATCCCTGGATAAGTCCTACTTGGTCATGATGGATGATCCTTTTGATGTACTTTTGAATTCAGTTTGCTAATATTTTGTTGAGTATTTTTGCATCTATGTTCATCAGGGATATTGGTCTATAGTTTTCTTTTTTTGTGGTGTCTTTGCCTAGTTTTGGTATTAGAGTGATGCTGGCTTCATAGAATGAATTTGGAAGTATTCCCTCCTCCTCAATTTTTTGGAAAACTTTAAGGAGGATGGGTATTATGTCTTTTCTAAATGTCTGATAAAATTCAATGGTGAATCCATCTGGCCTGGGGGATTTTTTCTTGGGTAGTTTTTTGATTACAGATTCAATTTCATTGCAGGTGATTGGTCTGTTTAGATTTCCTGTTTCTTCCTGGGTCAATCTTGGAAGGTTGTATTTTTCTAGAAAATTGTCTATTTCTTCTAGGTTATCCAGTTTTTTAGCATATAGATTTTCATAGTATTCTCTAATAATTCTTTGTATTTCTGTGGTGTCTGGCGTGATTTTTCCTTTCTCGTTTTTGATTCTGTTTATATGTGTAGATTCTCCTTTTTTCTTAATAAGACCGGCTAGGGGTTTATCTATTTTGTTTATTTTCTCAAAGAACCAGCTCTTGGTTTCATTCATTTTTTCTATTGTTTTATTCTTCTCAATTTTATTTATTTCTTCTCTGATTTTTATTATGTCCCTCCTTCTGCTGACTTTGGATCTCATTTGTTTTTCTTTTTCCAGTGTCAATAATTATGAATTTAGACTATTCATCTGGGATTGTTCTTCCTTCTTTAAATAGGCCTTAATTGCTATATACTTCCCTCTTAGAACTGCCTTCGCTGTGTTCCACAGAAGTTGGGGTGTTGTGCTGTTGTTTTCATTTGTCTCCATATATTGCTTTATATTTGTTTTAATTTGGTCATTGATCTATTGATTATTTAGGAGCATATTGTTAAGCCTTCATGTGTTTGTGAGCCTTTTGGTTTTCTTTGTACAATTTATTTCTAGTTTTATACCCTTGTGATCTGAGAAGGTGGTTGGTACAATTTCAATCTTTTTGAATTTACTGAGGCTCTTTTTGTGGCCTAGTATGTGACCTATTCTGGAAAATGTTCCATGTGCACTTGAAAAGAATGTGTATCCTGCTTCTTTTGGGTGTAGAGTTCTGTAGATGTCTGTTAGATCCATCTGTTCTAATATGTTGTTCAGTGCCTCTGTGTCCTTACTTATTTTCTGTCTGGTTGATTTGTCCTTTGGAGTGAGTGGAGTGTTGAAGTCTCCTAGAATGAATGCATTACATTTCATTTTCCCTTTTAATTCTTAGTATTAGTTTCACATATGTAGGTGCTCCTGTGTTGGGTGCATAGATATTTATAATGGTTATATCTTCTTGTTGGATTGACCCCTTTATCATTATGTACTGTCCTTCTTTGTCTCTTGTGACTTTCTTTGTTTTGAAGTCTATTTTGGCTGATAGAAGTACTGTAACTCCTGCTTTTTTCTCCCTATTAGTTGCTGAAATACCTTTTTCCATCCCTTCACTTTTAGTCTGTGTATGTCTTTGGGTCTGAAGTGAGTCTCTTATAGATAGCATATAGTTGGGTCTTGTTTTTTTATCCATTCAGTGACTCTATGTCTTTTGATTGGTGCATTCAGACCATTTACATTTAGGGTGATTATGAATAGGTATGTACTTATTGCCATTGCAGGCTTTAGTTTCGTGGTTACCAAATGTTCAAGGTTAACTGCCTTACTATCTAAGAGTCTAACTTAACTCACCTAGTATGCTATTAGAAACACAATCTAAAGGTTCTTTTTTTATTCCCTCCTTTTCTTCCTCCTCCATTCTTTGTATATTCGGTATCATATTCTGTACTCTTTGTCTATCCCTTTATATTACATCTGGTGACAGCTATTTAACCTTAGGAACACTTCCATCTATAGCAGTCCATCCAAAATACACTGTAGAGATGGTTTGTGGGAGCTAAATTCTCTCAGCTTTTGCTTATCTGGAAATCATTTAATCCCTCTTTCAAATTTAACTGATAATCTTTCCAGAAAAAGTATTGTTGGTTCAAGTCTCTTCTGCTTCATTGCATTAAATACATCATGCCACTCCCTTCTGACCTGTAAGGTTTCTGCTGAGAAGTCTGATGATAGCCTGATGGATTTTCCTTTGTATGTGATCTTATTTCTCTCTCTGGCTGCTTTTAATAGTCTGTCCTTATCCTTGATCTTTGCCATTTTAATTATTATATGTCTTGGTGTTGTCCTCCTGGGTCCCTTGTGTTGGAAGATCTGTGCACCTACATGGCCTGAGAGACTATCTCCTTCCCCAAATTGGGGAATTTTTCAGTAATTAGTTCCTCAAAGACACTTTCTACCCCTTTTTCTCTCTTTTCTTCTTCTGGTGCCCCTGTAATGCGAATATTGTTCCTTTTGGATTGGTCACACAGATCTCTCAATATTCTTTCATTCTTAGAGATCCTTTTATATCTCTGTGCCTCAGCTTCTTTGTATTCCTCTTCCCTATTTTTGATTTCATTTATCGTCTCCTCCACTATATCTAATCTGCTTTTAATACCCTCCATTATTTTCTTCAATGATTGGATCTCCATCCTAAATTTGTTCCTGAGATCTTGAATATTTTTCTGTACCTCCATGAGCATGTTAATGATTTTTATTTTGAAACCTCTTTCAGGCAGATTCATGAAGTTGATATCATTTGAATCTTTCTCAGGTGTATTCATAATTTTGCTTTGAACCAGGTTCCTTTGATGTTTCATAATTTGTCTGTGGTGCTCTCTAGTGCCCATGAAGCTGTACTCTCTGGAGCTGCTCAGCCCCTGGAGCAATGTCAGGGGTCGCAGGGAAGCAGTGTTGGTGCCTGGGGGGAAGGAAAGAGCTGTTTCCTGCTTCCTGGCTGCTATGACTGTCCCCACTGCCAGAACCAGTGGGCCGACCACATAAGTGTAAGCCTCTGTGCTTTGTGTTTGTAGCTGCTGTAGGTGGGGCTTCCCTCTGGCTGGCCTGACGCCAGAGCAGGGGTTGCCTGCCGGTTTGCAAGTCTGAGGCAGGTGCAGGCTAACTGGGAGGAAGACACAGCAGGCTGTGTATCACAGTGTGGGGCCTTGGAGCTGCATAGCCAGCCAGGGGGATGGAGCGCCTGAAGGTTATTTAAACTCCTAACCTCCGGGGCAGAGTGCACTCGGACAATTCTGTTTACCTGTCCTTTCTCCTGAGCAGTAAGCTCTGTGCAATCCTGGCCCCTTTAGCAGCCCTCTCACTTTTAGGAAGTCTCTCAGACTGCCCACGCAGATCAGCCTGATATGAATCCCTGTTTTCTACAAGCAGCTAGAATCTCTGTGTCTCCAGGTATTCCGCCTGTCTTAGCTTTCCAACCACACTAAATCCCAGAGCACCATGCAATGAGGTTCATTCTCCCAGAGCAGACCTCTAGGGCTAGGTATTCAGCAGTCCTAGGCTTCCACTCCCTCCCCACTCTGATTCTCTTCCTCCTGCCGGTGAGCTGGGGTGGGGGAATGGCTTGGGCCCTGCCGAGTAACCACTTTTGTACATTACCCTGTTTCGTGAGGTCTGCTCTTTTCTCCAGGTGTATGGAGTCTGGTGCAGCCTTCTTTCCTGTTGCTCTTTCAGGATTAATTGTATTAAATTATATTTTCGTAGTATATGTGGTTTTAGGAGGAGGTCTCTGTCTCACCTCTCATGCCACCATCTTAAATCCAATCCCTGGGGAACAATTTTATTTGCTTGTCTTTTCCAGCTTAGAGAGGCTACCTGTGTTCCAACCAAGGCCCCATCCCTCCTTAAAGCTAGAATTTTATTTCCTAGTGATTCCATGACTGAATAAATGGAATTATTGTGCCACCCCAGAACTCTAGAATGAAAACTCTCGCCATGAGACCTAGAAAAGTCCTCTGACATATTGAGACCCAATTTTGAGTATCTTCAGGGCATCATCTTTGGTGAGCTGTAACTGTGGTCAAGGCCAAATTTGGAAAGACTCTTCCCCCATCAAAAATGTCCAGGAAAGGCATAATATAAGTGTATATCACCCTTATATAACAAAGGTCATGATAATTGATAATCCCCTAAAGTATCAAGTATTTTAGTATTGTTGCTTTGGTATTGTGACAGCCATAACATATTTAGAGATGGCTGGATGAACAGGAGTTTTATATGTATATATATTAAAGACACATTTGTAAATTTTGAGTTATTTGGGGATGGGTACCTGGCTGGGATGACTGGCCACCATAGGGTGAAACAAGTCCTTGAAAGGAGTTTTAGTAGCACATGCCTCTCACTAACAAGCACATTTTCAGATGCATTTCACAACTCAGCTTCCCATGGCAACAACCGCATGACAATCATAATCTTGTTGAGTACATTTTCGTATCAACAGAGTTGGGAAAAAGTCTTTGTGGAAAAATATTATGGAAGGCATCTTTACCAAATTCTGGATAGATCACTCCCATGGTTAACTTCCAACTTTTTCAACTGAGTTTTTTAAGTATGACATTCCTTTTTATCCTGAGGATCTTCAACCCTTGATCTTTGTAAGGAAATAGAATTCCACATTCCCTTCACGAATAGCGAAGATCGTGTGAGGCTGCAGAATGACACTAAGGTCGTGGCTCCTGGGCTTCACCTTAGTGAATGCGATAGGAATTATTTTCTCAAAGTATTCTTCCTGAAAATACTTCGCATTTTGGAGTCTGGAGCCTGGAGCATATAATTCAATAGACAAACAGGGTTTGGGAAATCTGAAGTGACTTTCAAAGACTTCAGATTTAAGTTTAGTTGTTCTACCAGCTCCTTCATGTTCTTTCAATAATATCAAAGGCATTTCATTAGAAGCTGTTCTTGAATGTCTATGACATGTATTCACCATTTCTCTGGCAGTGGCTTCTCTTGAGCCACAATTCACACCAATCTAAAAACCTTGAAGAGACACCAATGAATTTCATAATCTCACTGAACCTCCAAAGCGGTTCTGCAGCAGTTCATCACAAAGACGCTAATTTTCAAAACTGAGCACGTCATTCAGGACAGATTAGATTACACTAAGGTGACAAATGATAGCAAGCTCTCAGCACAGCATAATGAGTTCCTTTATCGCCCGGGGTCTCAATGCCTATACAGGGCACTTTCCCTCCATGCTGAGCCTCGGGCTTTCAGGCCATTTGTTTCGATCCTGTGGCATCTCTGTTGTGCCATGGTTTCCCACAGCCATCACAGAAGGAGAGGAAAATAGAGAGAGAGCACCAGCAGTTATAAGCCCCGGCCTGGAAGGAGACACACACTGCTTCTCTTTGCTCTTCACAAGCCAAAAATATTCACATGGCCAAGATTAAGTTCAGAGGGTGGGGAGGTGACTCCTCTGTGAACCAAGAAGTAGAAAAAGAAGGAATGTGAGTCGATTTAGAAATCTCTTCTACTCAGAGACATATAATACTTCTCTGCAAGACATGCAGCAATGGCTCCTCCTACATTCCAATGCTCCCATACTGTGCCTTCAGTAGCTGAGTAAATCTCCTTTTGATGAGATTTTTCAGTGGCAAATACTTTTCCGCAAGAATATATAAACTTCAATTATGGATATTCTGTCATACATTTTTAAATAAAATAAAAAGTTCTCAGCATATAAGTGCTAGTAAACATGCTGATCAACATGATTTTTAAAAATATAACCTCCCCCCAGCCACACCAAACAGCCATTCTGTGCAGTCTGCATGGAGCATACATTTGGTGGTATGCCAAACAGCATTTTATTTACTATATTGTAGGCTTTATAAGTTCCTTCATAGGCTCTAGCCATATTATTGTGGAACATATTTGTTTCTGATTTTGAAATAGCCAGTGTTCATTACTAACCTGAAATAAAGACAATTTGAAAAACAATGTAAAAAAGCACCCCTAGTTTCACATCTCAGAAATAACCAGTCACCATTCTGAGGTCTTACTGTATAAACAGAGTAACAACAGTTTTGACCCATCAGTGGTGCAGTGCCCCATAAACCCACGCAATGCATGCTGGGAGTTGCAAAACTAATTTCTGTTAGAATCGCTGAAGAAGTGGGTTAAAAATAGATTCCTGGGACACTAGCCAGGTTTAATACATCAGAATTTCCAGGTGTGAGTCTCAAGAATTTATAATTTTGACAAGCTCCCTAGACATTTCTTATAAAGCCAACTCAGTCCAATTCTAAATATAGGTGTTTAGCCACTTGTATGTGTCATGATTATTGATTCCTTATTACTGATTTCTCTCCCCCTCATGTGCAATATTCAACCCAGGAAGGTCTGAAGCTTCTCCCAACCTCATATACCTCAAATCTGACCAGTAAGACCACTTACCCGCCTTGCTGCCATCCTGGGAAAAGTAACCATCATCTATTCACTGAACAACAGAAACAGCTTCCTGTGGCTTTGCTGCTGTCAGTCTTGCCTGGAGGCATGTTGGTAAAGTACATATAGGGATCATCACCACACTGCTAGTACCATCCACTGGGTCCCACTGCGGTGACAATGAAATATAACAATATTTATCAGGCTTGTTATGCTTTACAACAGCAGTTCTCCAAAAGGGGGGTAAGTTTGTCTCCAGGGGACATTGGGAAATATCTGGAAACATTTTTGGTTGTCACAATTGGTAGAAGGGGTACAACTGGCATATAGAGGGCTGAGTCCAGACTAGACATCTCAGAAGTATAGGACAGCCCCCACCACAAAGAATTATTTGCCCTCAAATGCCATTAGTGCCAATAGTGCAAAGTCCTCCTCTATACCAACTTTGGTCTTCTACTTGGCTCTTCTACCAACTTTGGTCTTACCATTATAGGCATTTTCTGCAATTTTCCCACCTATAGAATTTGTGGAGCTCATTTCCAAATTAGAATCTCCCTAATTGCTTGTAGGAGAGCCAAAATGGAAAGTCCTCTATTTGCATCTGGTTTTGTATGCACATGAAAAAATCTTTGTGCTGAGCCACTGAGAGGCAGGGGCTCTTTGTCTCACAGCATACACTGTCCTAACCTGACTCATACACATATCTCCTCAAGCCAACAATATATTTTACCAATGTTATAATGGTTGTACTATTTTCTCCATGGGCTACACCACAATCTATTCAATTTGTTTTGTTTAATGTGTTTGTTTTAGCTAGAAGGAAATGTTTCTGACAACAAGAAGAAAAAACAGAAACAAAACAAAAAAGCCCTGCTGAGACTAATAAGCTATTATAGAAAGGATGTCTTGTGCACTGTAGGATATTTTGTGGGGACAAAATCTGTTTGAGCACCACTGGTAGAATATTACAAGTTTGGGAAATGGGTCTATATCTTATCACCACAGTGAGAAGCCAGTGGATGGTAACAGGCAATACAAGATTAATATTCAAAGTCAATCAGTTTCTTATACATTAGCAATAAACAAGTGGAATTTGAAATTAAAAACACAATATTACTTTCATTAGCACCCCAAAAATGAAATATTTAGGTAAAAATCTAACAAAATGTACAAGATCTCTATGAGGAAAACTACAAAATTCTGATGAAAGAAATCAAAGAAGAAATAAATAAATGGAGAGATATTCCATGACCCTGGGTAGGAAGATTCAATATTGTCAGGATGTTAGTTCTTCCCAACTTGATCTATAGATTCAATGATCTCAACCAAAATACTAGCAGGTTATTTTATGGATATCAACAAATAGATTCTAAAGTCTATATGGAGAGGCAAAACTTATATGGAGAAGCAAAACACAATATTGAAGGAGAAAAAGCTGGAGAATTGACACTGACTTTAAGATTTACTATAAAGTTACAATAATCAAGACAATAGCATAAGACTAGACAAATAGATGAATGGAACAGAATAGAGAGAGTCCAGAGGAGACCCACATAAATACAGTCAACTGATCTTTGACCAAAGAGCAAAGGCAATACAATGGATGAAAAATTGTCTTTTCAACAAATGGTGCCAGAACAAGTGGATGTCCACATGCCAAAAAATGAATCTAGACACAGATATTACACCTTTCACAATAACTAACTCAAAATGGATCATAGACATAAATCTAAAATGCAAAACAATTAAACGCCTAGAAGATAACACAGAAAACTCAGAAGACTTTGGGTATGGTGATGACTTCAGATACAACACCAAAGACATGATCCATGAAAGAAAGAACTGATAAGCTGAACTTTATTAAAGACTTCTGCTCTGAGAAAGACAATTTCAAGAGAATGAGAAGAAGACAAGCCGTAGACTGGGAGAAAATATTTGCAAAGGCACATCTGATAAAGGACTGTTATCCAAAATATACAAAGAACTCTTAAACTCATCAATAGGAAAACTAATAACTCAATTAAAAAATGGGCCAAGACAAGAGACATCTCACCAAAGAAGGTATATAGATGGAAAATAAGCATATGAAATGATGCTCCATATCATACGTCACAAAGAAAATGCCATTTAAAACAACCAGGAGATACCACTGTTTGGCCTATTAGAATGGCCAAATTCAGACACAACACCAAATGCTGGTGAGGATGTGGAGCACCAGGAACTCTCATTCATTGCTGGTGGGAATGCAAAATGGTACAGCCACTTTGGAAGACAATTTGACAGTTTCTTAAAAAACTAAACATGCTTTTACCATACCATGTAGCAGTTGTGCTCTTTGTCATTTACCCAAGTGAACTGACAACTTACGTCAATGCAAAAACCTCTAAACAGATATTTATGGCACCTTCACTTATAATTGAACACTTGGAAACAGCCAGGTTATATTTCACTAGGTGAATGGATAAACTGTGATGCATCCAAACAATGGACTATTGATCAGTGCTAAAAGGAGATGGACTGCCCACCTATAAAAAGACATGAACGAACCTTAAATACAAATTACTAAGTAAAAGAAAGCAACCTGAAAAGGCTACATTCTATATGATTCCAATGATATGACATTCTGGAAAAGGCAAAACTATGGAGACAGCAAAAAGATCAGTGATTTTCAGGTGTTGAGAGGCTGGAGGCTTGAGTAGGTAGAACACAGAGGATTTTTAAGGAAGTGAAAATATTCTGTATGTTACTATAATGATGGATATGTGGCCCTGTACATTTGTCTACACCACAGAATTAACTATAATGTAAACTGTGGACATTGGGTGACTATGATGTAGGTATGCTGGTCCATCAGTTTAAACAAATGTCCCACTGTGGTGGGGATGCTAATAGTTGGGGAGGCCGTGCACGTGAGGAAGCAGAGGGTCTGTGGGAACTCTCTGTACCTGCCACTCGATTTTGCTGTGAAGCTAACACTGCTCTAAAAGAAAAAAAATAAAGTCTTTAAAAAATAGAAATGTCAAAGCAAAAATCACATTTTCTGCCTCTATGATCTCTGTGGGGTTAAGACATATTTTATCTCCCAAGTTTGACAGGGAGTTTCTGAATTCTTGTCTTCAGAAATTTAGTAAACAGAGCCGTGTTCATCTTCCCTGTAAATGTCACTGTTTTGTAATGAGACCTGAGACATCAGACAAGGAATGGCCCTTGAGCTTCCTGCAGCAGAATATTTTCACATTTCTGATCCTTGCTTCAGTGGGTGGCTGAGGTTAAATGCAGCCAAAGTGCCCTGAGCAGTGCCCCGTGCATAGTGGGCACTCTACAAGCTCGTGGCCGCTATGGTCTGGTCGGGGCACAATCAGGCTTTCAAGTACTGAGCCATTGATGGGAGTCAGAAAAGGGAGCCTCGTCTGCTGATATTTATAATGAAGGAAAGAGAGAGACAGAATCAAACTCAGACAACAGCTGTGTCCCATGACAGGTGAATGGGTGAAGAAGATGTGGTATGGATATGTGATGGAATACTACTCAGCCATAAAAAAGAATGAAAGCTTACCATTGGTGACAACATGGATGGACCTAGAGGGCATTATGCTAAGTGAAATAGACAGTAAAAGACACATAGAATACATACATGTGGATTCTAAACAAAGCAAAACAAAAGAGAAACAGACTCATAAGTATAGAGAACAAACTAGTGGTTGCCGTAGGGGCTGATGTGGAGGCAAGGATGAACTTCGGGAAGGGGATTAAGAGTTATAAACTCCTAACTATAAAACAAATGTAAAAGGATGTAAAGTACAGCATAGGGAATATAGTCAATAATATTGCAGTAACTGTATGGTGACACATGGTAACTACACTTACAGTGATGAACATTTCATAATGTATATAAATATTGAATCACTATATTGTACACCTGAAACTAATATAAGACTGCATATCAACTATACTTCAATTTTAAAAAACTCAGATAACAACAGAGGATAAGGAGAAAAGGCTGTTTGTTTTATTTATTTTGAATTAGGGACATTTCAGCTGAGTTTTGGAAACCCCAGAGAGCAGCTCAGTCACCCAACAGACATGGTGATGTTTGTGCCCATTCTGTGAAGACTTGAGGTTTTCTGCTACTCTCCCAGGAGCATGGAGGGCATTAAGACCCAGGGTGGCAAAAATGATAGAGGCTCTTCTGTGATGTCCTGCTGTCTTCGTGATCCAAAAAATACCAGCAGGAAATGTTTGTGAGGCCAAATTCTAAGCAGGACCCTATATGCAAACCCCTTTGCTTTTGCCTGTTGTATGGCCACTATCTGAGGTCAGATGGTTTTATAAAAGGACAAAATTACATTACAATCAGTAAGACAAAGACACTTTGGAACCTTTTGGTCAGCTGTAAATTAGAACTTCACTTGTTGACACCATCACAGGAAAATATAAATTGCAGTATGCTCTTCAATGAAGCCCTCAAACTTGGTTGGCCGAGTCGGTTTTAGAGAAAACTGGAGAAACCTAGAAGCTTCCATCACATCAAGCTGAAAAGTCTGGCAAAAACAAAAGTATAATTTGCAGTAATACTTACAGAAATCTAAAACCGACAGATTTTCAAGTTTTTTCCCAAAAGGATTATAAGATGTCTTGGGCATCTAACTGTCATGTCTATTGCCATGTACAATAAATTTGATAGTTTGGTGATTGGTTTGGTGACTGGATGAGAAGAAAGCAAATAAATCAGAATAATGTGGGGTTTTAGAGTTTTCCACTGGCTGCATTTCCGATTATCCTGGCAGTGGTTTATTGGCAACATTGTGGAATGCTAATGAGATAGGAAGAAAGCAAGCCTAGAACACAGGAGACTTTTCCCTACTGGCATGGACAGAGGGAGGTCAGCTGAAACGCAGTAGCAAGGGCTGCAAGCCTCACTGGGGATTTTTCTGACCCAGCATTTAAAAATGTCCTTACTTTAAGGCATCTGACTGCAGGTTATTAGCAAGTCAACGGGGCACCACAAGCAAGAACCAACATGACAGCAGGGCTAGCAATGTAAAGAAACTTGATCAGCTTAGGTCAAAATATGTTTTGTCTCATCAGTGGTCTTAAATGTTCAGAAAGGCCATTTCATTCTTCCTATATAGGAAGATGTTTTGTAAAACAAAAGTTGCCTTTGGCCTGTTGGTACAGAAGGCAAAGCTGGAGAAAGAAGTAATGGTCTTCCTGCTGAAACAAAGGAAGTTTTTTATAGAAAGCTCATAAAACTAAAATGGCAGAGATAAATAGCCTGCACCTATATGTTATGACTTAGTTGGTGCCTCTGCCTGGGGGCTGCTCTCCTCTGTCATGTTCTGTGCTGTGTAAGACACAGCAGCCGATGGAGCTCAGAGAGGCAAAGGGCATGTGGGGCCGGGCCGGCTGGTGGTGGGTGGCGGGGTCGGCCTCTGGGACACCCTCTTTATTGGAAGGTGGCTCTGAGAGACTGGGCCTCCAGGTTGATGGAGCCAGGGTGGGTGTGGAGGTGTGATGTGCCCTCGGGAGAGGAGCCCCTGGCATGGCTGGCGCCGTCTGGGAGGGGCTCACCAGGTCACGTGAAAAATCCTGCTTATCCTCAGAATCTCTTTTTTCAGAAATTGAGATTCCTTCACTCTGCGTCCAGGAGATTTTGGTTCAAGAGGTCGTGTTGTGACCCAGGAATCTGTCCTTTGGAGAGCGTCCTGGAGTCCGCCTCAGGCCAGAGGAAACCCCCCGCCCCCCCCCCCCCCCCCCCACCGCCCCGAGCCTTGGTTTTCCGCTGTGACTCTCATGCCCATGGCTGTCCCAGTTTTCTCCTTTTGTATCTTCTTCATCTTTGTCTTCTTCATTTTTGTCTTCTTTCTCGCTCTCTTTTAAAATTAATTTATACAAAAAGCAAAGAGAATTACAAAACAGTCATGCACCCATGACCGGAGGTGTCCCCTTTTCACGCTGCATCACACAATAAGGGTGAACAGGAAGGCGCCCCACTGGCCATGGAGCTCGAGTTTTCCTTTCTCTGCTGCAATCTGCCCCCTGTTTTTGCTTTTCTGGGCTAGTGCTGTCCTCTCAACATTATCGCACAACCATTTTAGTTAACAAAAGGGTCACATGATTTGCTTAAAGATCCGTTTCACTCCTCAAGCATCATTTGATGGAACTCTCACCTGCAAAGAAACGGAAACAACTACAAAAGCCCTCACTTTACCCAAAGTAGTCCCTACCGAGAATCAGCTCACCTATCGACACTCAAGCCCTCCGTCCTGCTTCTTGGGGGAGATAGAGGGCAAATAGAGTCTGGGGATGACCTTGCTTCCTACCTAAGACGTCCTAAGTGATGTGAGACTGAAGTAGTTCTGTACTCTCAGTTCTTTGAAAATTCCTGTTTGGACTGCTGTTAAAGACGAAAGTACAAACACACACACTCTTCAATTACATAGCACAACCCAGGGCTGAAGTTTCAAGGCCCTCAAAATATGCCTTCAAACAAGTCATCACAAATACGTGTCACCTCCCATGGTCAGTCTGAATTCACAGAAATTACATTTTATGATACCCTGTGGTCAAAGAAAATTGCCCACCGTTAACCTTCCTTACCTGAAAATCACTAGAATCACCAAAGGCAATTGCAAAGACATGTGGGGGTCTCAAGTAATGAAAGTTGAACAAAGTGCTAGCATCTTTGCAAGAGGGTCCCTTAGTGCAGATTTCTTCAAGGTCTGTAAAGGGATTGCAAGTATGTCACTGCCTCACTACATACCATATAGGAAAGTGACAAACACAACATTAAGAGACCCATGAGGTACCGGTAGTTTCACTTACATTATACTTCTTATTGTTCCATGCAAATCCCATGTTATCTCTACCACACACATGTGTATGGAGCAAGTGGGACAGTTTCAGGCCTTCTGTGCCCACGAGGAATGTAAGCATAGAAGAGACAGACTACTCAGGCACAAGCAAGTTCAATAAATGATAAAAAACAGAACCCAAAAGTCCTCAGACCCAATGTTTTCCCCTCTTGGATCACCACACTTCACTACAAACTCTCCTTAGATTGTTCTGCATCTGACAACAGATAAAGGTAAAAACAGAGGACTTTAGCAAGGTCCTTCTGGAATGTTCAGTAGATTTCTACTAGAAAACACGATGGCTCATAACTGCCTGTATCTCACTATTGCCAGGCAGAACTGCAGAGCAACCCTTTCAGAGTAAACATGTGCTATCTGGTATTTCCTTTTCCATCTTCGAACTCCTACGTGCGTAATAATGGCACAAAGCACTTCACCTGCTTATCTGTGGTGCATTTCCCCAGGAAGTTAAACTTACAGGCTTCCTAGGGAATCAGCAATGCCTCAGGCTGGTCTTGAGGTTGTCTTTTCACTGGCATGGGGATGTATCTTAGGGAACCTGCCCTGTTCTGCCTTTCCCCAACCCAAACTGTTTCAGCAATGCTGGGCTCCACTTAACCGTGTGAGGCTTGGTCATTCTCCGTCCCGTGCAGTAGAGTGGATTCAAAATGAAATTCTACAGACAACCCTGGCCTTGCTGGCCGTGGCCCCCTGTCCCCTTGTGTGAGGAGCAACTCCATTCAGGACTGGGCTCAGCTGCAATCATCAGACACATATTGTCTGCACATGTATGGAAGAATATTTCAATATCTCTCCATTAAGTCTTTATCCAAGCCTCAACTGGGAAAAACAGCATTCCAAGAAAATGAGTTAAATGATATATAGACCCACACCTCAAAACTAAATCCTGAGACCAAGGCAGGCCCGCACAGAGCTGGGCCAGGCTTCACACTCCTTCTAAGCATACACGCTCACACTCACCTCCCCACACACATGCCATCCACACTCATATGCACATTTACATGCATACATGCACTCACACACATACACTCACACACACGTCCAACAAAACACACATACACACACTGTTCCACACAACCTCACTTCCATCCGTATGCACTCCACACAGGTCTACACTCATGCGTGCACTCACACACATACACACATATGTGCACCCACCCACATGCACACTCACACAGCATTGCTCCCGGTAAATGGCACTGTGCCAGGGCCATCTGCCCGACCTGAGGAAGAACCAGCCTGACCACCTCTGTGCCCATCAAGGGGCAGCCTGGGGCAGCTGTGTAGGGCATTGACTGTGGTCTTAGACCACGCAGAGAAACCGTTTCTGAGCTCAGTGCCAAGAACAGCTCTCAGTCCTCAGGGCTGATTGGTCTGGGTTTACAATATTTACTTCTTCTTTTTGACCCCCTCCCCCCCATTTCTCCCACCTACCACCCCTCCCCTCTGGCAACCACCAGGCTCTTCTCTGTATCTGTCAGCTTGGTTTTGCTGTTCCGGTTCCACACATAAGACAGATCGTGCAGTGTTTGTCCTCTTTGTCTGTCTGACTTCACTTAGCATGAGGCCCTCAAGGTCCATCCGTGCTGTCACAAATGGCAACATTTCATTCTTTTCATGGCTAAATAATATTCCATTGCATATACACAGTCCACAGTTTGTTTATACATTCGTCCATCAATGAACACTTAGATTGTTTCTTGGCTATTGTAAATAACACTGCAATGAACATAGTTGTGCAGATAGCTTTTCAAATTAGTGGGGTTTTTTTTTCTTTGGCATAAATACCCAGAAGTGGAATTGCTGGATCATATGGTAATTCCATTTTTAATTTTTTGAGGATCCTCCATACTGCTTTCCATATGGCTGTAACAATTTACATTCCCACCAACAGTGCACAGAGTTCTCTTTTCTCCACATCCTCACCAACACTTGTTATTTTGTCCTGTTGATACTAACCATTCTGACCGGTGTGAGGTGCTGTCTCATTATGGTTTTGATTTGCATTTCCCTGATGGTTAGTGATGTGGAGCATCTCTTCATGGACCTGCTGGCCATCTGTAGGTCTTCTTTGGAAAAACGTCTATTCAGATCTTCTGCCCATTTTTAAAACAGTTTGCTCATTTGGGATATATTCTGGATATTAGCCCCTTATCATGCACATGATTTGCAATCATTTTCCCCCAGTCAGTAGGTTGCTTTTCGATTTCACTGCTGATGTCCTTGGCTGTGAAGAAGCTTTTATGTTTGATGTCATCCCACTTACTTATTTCTACTTTTGTTGCTTTTGCTTTTGGTGCCAGATTAAAAAAATAATCTCCAAGAGTGATGACAAGGAGTTAGCCATCCATGTTTTCTTTTAGGAGTTTTACAGTTTGAAGTTGTATTGTTTATTTAGGAATTTATTGCCTTTCTTTAAAATTTCTGAGCCGTTACCCATTCTGAGGGGAGGTCTGCTTTTCCTGGTGTCCCAGCAGGCACTTGCACCTTGATTTCAGCCCCAGCTCTTTTTACCTTAGTTTCTGTTCTTCTTTTCCCCAACTTCAGATTCTTGGCCCTTTGCTGTCTCAATAGGGCCCCCAGATCATTCCTCAAGTAAACAAATGAATAAAGGAATGAACACAGAAATGAATAAAGGAATTAAAATATAAGATTTTGGGTGGAGATCAGGTAGATTTTTTAAACTACAATATGTATACCAAAACTTTACTTCTAAAACTATGAAACTGAATGATTAAGAATATCAAGGTAGGGATTAAAGATAGTGGCATGAGAGGTGAGACAGAGGCTTCCTCCTAAAACTGCATATAATATGAAAATATAACTAATACAACTACTCTTGAAAGAACAACAGGAAAGAGGACTGCAACAAACTGCATGCACCTGAAGACAAGAGCAGACCTCACGGAAAAGGGTAACATACTAAAGCTGTGGTCCTTCGGGATCCAAGCCCTTCCCCCACCCCAGCTCACCGGCAGGAGGAAGAGGAACGGAGCAGGGAGGGAGTGGAGAGGTGGTGCTGCTGAATACCTAACTCTGGAGGTATGCTCTGGGAGCATAAACCTACATTTTATGGTGCTTGCATGATACAAAAGCTAAGACAGGCAGAATTCCTGGAGAGGCTAAGATTCAGCTGCTTGTGGAAAGCAGGGATCCATATCCAGCTGCTCTGGGACAGAAGAAAGGCGAGCAGTCTGAGAGACTTCCTAACAAAGAAGCCCTTAGCAAGAGGGCTTCTAAAGGGGCAAGGATTGCACAGAGCTTACTGCTCAGGAGAAAGGACAGGTAGACAAAATTGCCCGGGTGCACTCTGCCCAGCAGATTGGGAGCTTTCATGATCTTCAGGTGCTCCAGCTCCCTGGCTGCCTACACAGCTCCAAGAACCCCTTCTGTGACAGGCAGACTAGTGCGCCTTTCTCCCGGCCAGCCCCACCGGGCTTGCAAACCGGGAAACCCTACCCTGGCTTTAGGCCAGCCAGAGGGAAGATCTGCCTACAGCAACTAAAAACGCAAAGTACAGAGGCTTATACCTGTGTGCTCGGCCCACTGGTTCAGGCAGTGGAGACAGGCTTAGCAGCCAGGAACCGGGAAACAGCTCTTCCTTCCCCCAAGGCACCAATACCACTCCCCTGCAATCCTCAACATTCCTTCAGGGGCTGAGCAGCTCCAGAGAGTAGAGCTTCTGGGCACTAGAGGGCGCCTTACACAAATATGAAATGCCAAAGGAACCTGGTCCAGAGTAAAATTATGAATACAACTCCTGAGAAAGATTTAAATGATATGGACCTCATGACTCTCCTTGAAAGGGAGTTCAAAATAAAAATCATTAACATGCTCATGGAGGTACAGAAAGATATTCAAGAACTCAGGAATGAATTACGGTCAGAGATCCAATCACTGAAGAGCACAATGGATGGTATTAAAAGCAGATTGGATACGGTGGAGGAGAAAATAAAAGAAATAGAAACTAGAGAAGAGGAATACAAACAAGCTGAGGCACAGAGAGAAAAAAGAATCTCTAAGGATGAAAGAATATTGAGAGAACTGTGTGACCAATCCAAACGGAACAATATTCGCATTACAGGGGCACCAGAAGAAGAAGAGAGAGAAAAAGGGATATAAAGTGTCTTTGAGGAGGTGATTGCTGAAAACTTCCCCAATCTGGGGAAGGAGATAGTCATTCAGGTCATGGAGGTGCACAGATCTCCCAACACAAGGGACCCAAGGAAGACAACATCAAGATATATAGTAATTAAAATGGCAAAGATCAAGGATAAGGACAGACTACTAAAAGCAGCCAGAGAGAGAAATAAGATCACATACAAAGGAAAACCCATCAAGCTATCATCAGACTTCTCCACAGAAACCTTACAGGCCAGAAGGGAGTGGCATGATGTATTTAATGTGATGAAGCAGAAGGGCCTTGAACCAAGATTACTTTATCCGGCAAGATTATCATTTAAATTTGAAGGAGGGATTAAACAATTTTCAGATAAGCAAAAGCTGAGAGAATTTACCTCCCACAAACCATCTCTACGGTGCATTTTGGAGGGACTGCTATAGATGGAAGTGTTCCTACAGTTTAATAGCTGTCACCAGAGGTGATAAAACCACAGTAAAGAAAATAGAACAGCTAATTACTAAGAAAATGCAAAATTAAATTAACTATCCCCAAAGTCAATCAAGGGATAGACAAAGAGTACAGAATATGATACCTAATATATAAAGAATGGAGGAGGAAGAAAAAGGAGGAGGGAAAAAACAAACAAACAAAAAAAGAACCTTTAGATTGTGTTTGTAATAGCATATTAAGTGAGTTGTTAGGCTCTTAGATAGTAGGGAAGTTAACCTTTAACCTTTGATAACCACAAATCTGAAGCGTGCAATGCCAATAAGTACATACCTGTCCATAATCACCCTAAATGTAAATGGAGTGAATGCACCAGTCAAAAGACATAGAGTCACTGAATGGATAAAAAAACAAGACCCATATATATGCCGCCTTCAAGAGACTCACTTTAAACCCAAAGACATACACAGACTAAAAGTGAAGGGATCTAGAAAGACATTTCATGCAGCTAATAGGGAGAAAAAAGCAGGAGTTGCAGTACTTGTATCAGACAAAATAGACTTCAAAACAAAGAAAGTCACAAGAGACAAAGAAGGACATTACGTAATGATAAAAGGATCAATCGAACAAGAAGATATACCCATTATAAATATCTATGCACCCAACACAGGAGCTCCTACATATGTGAAACAAATACTAACAGAATTAAAGGGGAAAATAGAATGCAATGCATTCATTCTAGGAGACTTCAACACACCACTCACTCTGAAGGACAGATCAACCAGACAGAAAATAAGTAAGGAGACAGAGGCACTGAACAACACATTAGAACAGATGGACCTAACAGACATCTACAGAACTCTACACCCAAAAGCAGCAGAATACACATTCTTCTCAAGTGCACATGGAACATTTTCAAGAATAGATCATATCCTAGGGCACAAAAAGAGCCTCAGTAAATTCAAAAAGATTGAAATTGTACCAACCATCTTCTCAGACCAAAAAGGAATGAAACTAGAAATGAATTAGGCAAAGAAAATGAAAATCCCACAAACACATGGTGGCTTAATAACATGTTCCTCAATAATTAATGGATCAATGACCAAATAAAAACAGAGATCAAGCAATATATGGAGACAAATGACAACAATAATTCAACACCGCAAAATCTGTGGGATGCAGCAAAGGTTGTGCTAAGAGGAGAGCATATTGCAGTACATGCCTACCTCGGAAAAGAAGAACAATCCCATATGAGCAGTCTAAACTCACAATTAACGAAACTAGAAAAAGAAGAACAAATGAGACCCAAAGTCAGTAGAAGGAGGGACATAATAAAGATTAGAACATAAATAAATAAAATTGAGAAGAATAAAACAATAGAAAGGATCAACAAAAGCAAGAGCTGGTTCTTTGAGAAAATAAACAAAATAGATAAACCCCTTGCCAGACTTATCAAGAAAAAAAGAGTCTACTCACATAAACAGAATCAGAAATGAGAAAGGAAAAATCATGACAGAGAGCACAGAAATACAAGAATTATGAGAGAATACTATGAAAAATTATATGCTAACAAACTGGATAACCTAGAAGAAATGGACAACTTTATAGAAAAATACAACCTTCCAAGGCTGACCCAGAAAGAAACAGAAAGTCTCAGCAGACCAATTACCAACAATGAAATTGAACTGGTAATCAAAAACCTACCTAAGAACAAAACTCCTGGACCAGGTGGCTTCCTCACTGAATTTTATCAAACATTTAGTGAAGACCTATACCCATCCTCCTTAAAGTTTCTGAAGGAGGAGAAAAAGAGGGAATACTTCCACACTCATTCTATGAGGCCAGCATCACTCTAATACCAAAACCGGGCAAAGACACCACAAAAAAAGAAAACTACAGACCAATATCCCTGATGAACATAGACGCAAAAATACTCGACAAAATATTAGCAAACTGAATTCAAAAGTACATCAAAAGGATCATCCATCATGACCAAGTAGGACTTATCCAGGGATGCAAGGATGGTTCAACATTCGAAAATCCATCAGCATCATCCACCACATCAACAAAAAGAAGGACAAAAACCACATGATCATCTCCATAGATGCTGAAAAAGCATTTGACAAAATTCAACATCCATTCATGACAAAAACTCTCAACAAAATGGGTATAGAGGGCAAGTACCTCAACATAATAAAGGCCATATATGACAAACACACAGCCAACATTATACTTAACAGCGAGAAGCTGAAAGCTTTTCCTTTAAGATCGGGAGCAAGATAAGGATACCCACTCTCTCCACTTCTATTCAACATAGTACTGGAGATCCTAGGCATGGCAATCAGACAACACAAAGAAATAAAAGACATCCAGATTGGTAAGGAAGAAGTCAAACTGTCCCTGTTTGCAGATGACATGATATTGTACATAAAAAACCCTAAAGAATCTACTCCGAAACTACTAGATCTAATATCCGAATTCAGCAGAGTTGCGGGATACAAAATTAATGTGCAGAAATCTATGGCATTCCTATACACTAACAATAACCTAGCAGAGAGAGAAATCAAGAAAACAATTCCATTCAAAGTTGCATCAAAAAGAATAAAATACCTAGGAGTAAACCTAACCAAGGAAGTGAAAGACCTATACTCTGAAAACTACAAGACACTCATGAGAGAAATTAAAGAAGATACCAATAAATGGAAACACATCCCATGCTCATGGATAGAAAGAATTAATATTGTCAAAATGGTCATCCTGCCTAAAGCAATCTACTGATTCAATGCAATTCCTATCAAAATACCAACAGCATTTTTCAATAAATTAGAGAAAATCATTCTAAAATTCATATGGAACCACAAAAGACCCCGAATAGCCAAAGGAATCCTGAGAAGGAAGAATAAAGCTGGGGGGATTATGCTCTCCAACTTCAAGCTCTACTACAAAGCCACAGTACTCAAGACAATTTGGTACTGGCACAAGAACAGACCCATAGACCAATGGGACAGACTAGAGATCCCTGATATAAACCCAACCATATATGGTCAATTAATATATGATAAAGGAGCCATAGACATACAATGGGGAAATGACAGCCTCTTCAACAGCTGGTGTTGGCAAAACTGGACAGCTACATGCAAGAGAATGAAACTGGATTATTGTTTAACCACATACACAAAAGTAAACTAGAAATGGATCAAGGACCTGAATGTAAGTCATGAAATGATAAAACTCTTAGAAGACAACATTGGCAAAAACCTCCTGAATATAAGCATGAATGACTTCTTCCTGAACGCATCTCCTCAAACAAGGGAAACAAAAGAAAAAGAACTCATGGGACTACATCAAACTAAAAAGTTTCTGTACAGCAAAGGACACCATCAACAGAACAAAAAGGCATCTAACAGTATGGGAGAGTATATTTGTAAATGACATATCCGACAAGGGGTTAACATCCAAAATATATAAAGAACTTATACGCCTCTACAGACAAAAAGCAAATAACCCAATTAAAAAATGGGCAGAGGATATGAAGAGACAGTTCTCCAAAGAAGAAATTCAGATGGCCAACAGACACATGAAAAGATGCTCCACATCACTAATCATCAGGGAAATGCAAATTAAAACCACAATGAGATATCACCTCATGCCAGTAAGGATGGCCACCATCCAAAAGACTAAGAACAACAAATGTTTGTGAGGATGCGGAGAAAAGGGAACCCTCCTGCACTGCTGGTGGGAATGTAAGCTAGTTCAACCATTGTGGAAAGCAATATGGAGGTTCCTCAAAAAGCTAAAAATACAAATACCATTTGACCCGGGAATCCCACTCCTTGGAATTTACCCAAAGAATATAACTTCTCAGATTCAAAAAGACACATGCACCCCTATGTTTACTGCAGCACTTTTTACAATAGCCAAGATATGGAAGCAACCTAAGTATCCATCAGTAGATGAATATATAAAGAAGATATGGTACATATACACAATGGAATACTATTCAGCCGTAAGAAGGAAACAAATCCTGCCATTTGCAACAACATGGATGGAGCTGGAGGATATTATGCTCAGTGAAATAAGCCAGGCGGACAAAGACAAGTGCCAAATGATTTCCCTCATTAGTGGAGTATAACAACGCAGCCAAACTGAACACAAAAGAGCAGCAGACTCAGAGACTCCAAGAAGGAACTAGTGGTTACCAAAGGGGAGGGGTGTGGGAGGACGTGTGGGGAGGGAGGGAGAAGGGGATTGAGGGGTATTATGTTTAGTACACATGGTTTGGGGGTCACGGGGAAAACAGTGTAGCACAGAGAAGGCAAACAGTGAATCTGTGGCATCTTACTACACTGATGGACAGTGCCTGCATTGGGGTATGGGTGGGGACTTGATAATATGGGTAAATGTAGTAACCACATTGTTTTTTCATGTGAAACCTTCATAAAAGTGTATATCAATAATACCTTAATAAAAAATTAATGAATTAAAAAAAAAGAATATCAAGGTAAATGTTGTGTTAAAAAATCCATTTAACTCCCTGCTCTATTTTATCCACTATGGTATTTTATTATTCTGAGTGGATTTGAATATAAAATACCTATCTTTTAAAGTACTAATTTGAAAACAACATTTTCTCTCCCTCATTTTTTTCAATTTCAATTTGGGAGACATTTTAATTGAGTTTTCACAAAGTTCACTTTAACCTTATAAAAACATGGCAGTTAATAGTGGGAAAAACAGAAAACAAAGTATTTTCACAAATAACTGCATTGATTTTGAGTGCGAATATCTAAAGCTGAGAAAAACTCTTCAGTCAGTGGTTGCCTATCCCTGGGTGTGTATCAGTGGTTGAGCTGTTGTTGAAAAAAGAAAGTTGATTACTTGCTTAAATTCTTCACTAGTTTGGCATGTGAAAAAATGGCAGCTGTGAATAATTGTCCATTCTGGACTTTGAACTAAAACTAGGTCAAATGTTTCTGCCTTCCTCCTATCCGTCTCCTGCTCACTCCCACCCAGGTGCACACACAGGCACACACGTTTACTTTCCAGCGACCTGGACAGGAGTGGAGCGGGTTCCTCTTCCTCCTGGTCCTCATTTCGGGGCATCAGGCCCCGACTCCACATTGGCCTCATGGGACCCTCTCTCTCCAGCGCTTCACTTCCTCCCCAAATCCAGACCCACTTTGCCCATTCATCTTCCATCTGTGTGATTTACGAGCCCCTCAAATCTGGTGTTTGTAAACCTGAACTCTTCCCTCGCTCCCAAACTGCTGCTCCTCTGAGATTCCCCACATGAGAGACCAGGAGACTGTTCTTTAGGGTTCCCAGGTAGAAATCGTGTTGTTGATGAAAATGCCTCTCCCCACCACTGTGCGCTGGTACAGCCAGGAGTGAGTGCTTCTTTATTTTGTGTCCTGCACATAGCACACTGCCCCTCCCAGAGTGGGTGCCCACTGGATGGCGGTTGAATGGCTGAGGTTTACCCATCATGATGTGACAGAAGTTGGACATTTGCACACATCATTTCAAAAGAAGGAAACAGTGATGGTGAAGTAATCATGCCCACCAGCAGCACTGAATCTTGTGAATTAAAAATGGGAAGCACAGATTGACAGTTGGAGTTTATTTCACAAGTGCTTTGCAGGTTTTCAGAGTGTGGCCATGGGTCATCGGTAAGGATTTCTCTATCTACCCGCCAACGGCAAGAGCCCACCTTCTAGAGAGCTATAAAATATGTTACATCATTTCTCCTGTGTTTTGTAGAAGAATATTGCAGAAAATATGACATACTACAATTTATATACCACATATTTACTACTTTTGTGCTTTGTCACTAACTGGAAACCATTTGTTTTGATGAGCTGCCAATATATTTTTCGGGGCAGGTTAGCAAAAAAAACACAAAAAACAAAAACAAACAAACAAACAAAAAGCAATCAACTCAGTGTTTTTTGTTAGGCATCTGCAAGTGGCCCATTTTCAGTACTTCTCCCAGGTGGTCTGATTTCTGTTTTGGTTAAGACTTTCAGTCTGAGGGGAACGTCAGCTTCAGCCTGCCCTGCTCAAACTGCCCAGGATCGGTTTTTAGATAAACTTTATGAGGGTCACAGAGAAATTTGTTAGGAAGAAGACAACTACATGATCTACATAATTTGTTGAGAATTACATCATCCAGGAGAAAAAAGTTTCCAGAGAAGCATGTACAGAGCAAAATTTAGGTAAATCGAGAAAATTAAGTTCTTCACCTGCTCATGTTCTCAGGGTCCATTTCCAGGACGCTGATGGTGTCACAGTGAATTCTGCTGGGTAAGAAATGCTGTAAAGGGGTGCAACACATAAGAACTCCCACCACTGAGGAACCCTACAGCTGGGTTATCTAGCTTAGCTCTGTCGTATATGAAGGATGAGGAAACTGAATTCTAGAAAGACATTGTTCAGTCCAAAGCTGCGGAGGGGGGCAAAAGCCAGGTGGAGCCAGACCTGCCTTCTCATTAGTTTGTCTTTGCTCCCACCTCCCTTGGAGATTGGTGACTGCCATTCACCTTCCAGATAACGGAGTGGCCCCGGCTTATAGGTGGTTTTAGGCATAAAACCCAACTTAATGGTCTCTTGCTGTGTCAGGACTCCCCAGCTTCAGACCCCTGTGGGGTGCCCTAGCCATTAGGACACTGTTCCCATTTAAACCAGTTCAGTCACCTCTGGTTGCCCGGACAGTCTTGCGTACGTGCTCATCGTTAGCCCCTGGTGTAGCTCAGGGCTTTGGTGAAGAGTCTTTTGAGATAAACCTGATACACATAGAGACACAAACTTAAATATTAAATTTTGACATGGTTTGGGAAAACCTTCTTCCTCCTGAGTCATAATATGAGAACAAATCACCTGTCAAATCTAGCAGCAGTTATTAGGATAGATGCCATGATAGTACAGGAATGTGTGCTTTTAACAGATCAGTTACCAAGACATAAGTGTTTCTAGTAAGGCAAACCTTGTGTCTTTCAGGTAGCACCCGTTGTTGTGCAGGGGAAGGAGGTGGCCCCAGTTCTATGTGCTTCAGAGCCTAGGCACCTGCAGGCTCCCCCTTGCTGAAGGGCCTCCCCCGTAGAGCCAGGCTCCTCTGCCTGCCTGACCTTAGAGCCCGGCTCAGTCCTCCTTTTCAGTGCCCTTAGAGTTTTCTCCAGTTTGATTTCCTCTTGGATGAGCTTACGGCCACTCAGCAAATCTAACAAGCTTTGTTAAGTGTGTCCATTGTTAGTATTTTCAAGATTTCTGGGTGTGGACTTGCTGCCAGAATATGTTAAGCCCCTGTCTGTTCTGTGGCATTCTGCTTTGAGTGCAGGGGTCGTGACGGTGACTGCTCTTGCCCCCAGGGATCCTGCACTGTTTTGGAAAAGAATCAAAACCATTTTTTTTTCTTTTTGGATGACGTATCTGGCAGGAGCTGAGGAGATTCGACCAGAGGACAGAAGAGGAGAAGCCTGGAAATGAGAATTCCCTGGAGATATTTCTGAACTTTACAAGCCACTGGTCCTGGAGATGGTGGTTGAATATGTCATCACCCAGCAGAGACGGCAGGCAGATCTAGACGGGCTGATAAGGGCAACAAGTTTCTGCAGACACACTGGTGTGAGCAAAATGTAACCTTTGTGATCTGGCACACCCTTCCAAAGAGCAGGGCAGTGTTTATCTCTGGCTCTGAGACCCTCCCATGATTAACTCCTAAATCCTCGTCTAACGTCCTGTTATTCCTTTGAGGGAGAAATGTTCTATCTCCAAGTTTTCCTGACTGACTTCTCCCTACACTGGCCACATCTTCCCTTTTTATTTTATTTTATTCTTTATTCATCTGTATAAATTTCTCATGCCCCACCCTCTGAATACTTTCTAATAGTTTCTTTCAGATTAGGCACATCCTTCCTCCCAGATGAAAGCTCCATGGGCCTTCAGATTGCATCACAGATGCTCTGATTTTCCCCCAGTGCATTTGCTAGCAGTGGAGATTCTTATTCAAGGGTGTTGAGGCTCCCGTGGGAGGAGGAGGGAGCCTGTCTGCCTGACTCAGTTCTACACACAGTAGTCAACAGCCTTTGTTGAATGAGTGAATGAATGAATGAGGGAGGGAATGAATGAAAATCTGCTGGTTAACCCAACAGCGCCAGAGTTATTAATAGAGGGCGCGGCGGAGCCACATAAAACTCTACCCTTGGCGATTTTGCACCTACCCTCTTAACCGTCCTAGAAACTCAGCCCACCTGGCTGCCTCCTAACTCTTTAAAATTGAAATGGATTCTGTGGCTGATCCAGACAGGAAAAAAATCCTCATAATGTTTGAAATCTAATATCTGTAGCTTGGTTTTTGTTTTCTCATTGTGATGAATTAATGCATGTTCATTGTAGACAATTAAGACTAAAATAGCACAGAAATTGATTGTAATTGGTAATCCAGAGGTAGCAGTGATTAATGGCCCGCATGCCTGGTGGGTTTCCCTTCAGTCTTTCTCCTGCATCTACCTGTATTTACACTCTTGCTGTCACTCTTGGGTTCTTTTTCAGTGCACAGTGTGTTCTTCCAATTTGCTTATAGCTGTGTAACGATTTTACATTGATGCTGCCATGTCGATGCATTCATTATTCACATTTTGTTTGGGTTCCCAAAGGACTCTGAAAGGCATGGGTGTGACGTAAAGGCTGCAGTCTTCCCTAAAGGAGACGCACCCCAAAATCTTATAGCCGTTGCATCTTGTGTGTACCAGCTTGACTAGCCTCAAAGGGCAGGCAGGTCCCACCACCTAAGATGAAGGTAATGCGCTTAGCCAGCAAAATGTTAGCTCTCTCATCTGCTGCATTTCTCATTGAAATCAATAATACCCTCTTGTCCTGTCCACACATTCTAATGCTAGGCAATATACATCCTGCCATACACATCCACTTTCCTGCATGTTCCTGAAGCAGCCTCTAGTTGTTATACTGGCGACTCTGCAAATCCATGGGGATTTTAGTGGGATGAACTTCTGCAGACCCCTCCTCTTCCCAGAAGTGGGGAAATCCAGTCTTTCTTTCCTCTTCATATTGTTTTGGGAGATGTTTTTAGTCTGTGCCCCCAACTAGACAGCCTTGTTTTAAACACCGTGTCCTATTTTTGTAACAACGCTAGACTACGTCCCAGAAACACCCATCACAATATTATGTTGGCAGTTCCATTGGATATATTCTCTGCATATTTGGGAAGATGGTCCTGCCAAGTGATTTCATTTATAGAAAAGGATCTTCGTTAAATATGATGTAATCTCTTGTATAAACTGGGCTGACAAGTTTGGTGTAATTTTTTCTCTTCTCCTTGGCAGTCCTCTCTTAAAAAACTCATGTTGCTTTTCTCTTCCAGTGTTTCTTCTTTAACTTTCTTTTTGGAAAGCAATATATCCATCTGAAGCTAAAGGTAATCCCAGGAAGGGAAAATAGAGCAAGGGGAATAGAATGAGGAAAAGAGGAAGGAGTAATCTACGGCTCTTTGGGGGAAGATATGAGGAAGTTCAAACAAAGAAAAATTTAGAAACAAAACACAGAAAGTCAGTGGCAGAAGTAAGTCCTGGCCTGTGGGTTATTCAACTCAGAGGAGGAGCTGCCACCTCTCCAGTCAGAGAGAGGCTGGTCTTTGCCCAGCTGAGCACGAGGTCAACTCAGAGCAGAAAAGTAAAATCACCTTCCCTTGCTACTGTAGCTTTTCCAACACCTGTCAATGCTCCTTCACAAGATTGCAAAGAGTGGGACACTAGTGCAAGTGCCAATTAGGAGCATTTACCGACAGGACAATGGAGTGTCTGTGGGTTCTGGTTGAAGCTGCCTCCTATTCTGGAGACTGTGGGACCAAACCCACTACCTTTTGGGGCACGGAACTGAAGAGCCCTCTTGCCGACATCATGCTGTTTAAGGCTGCTAATATGCTGAGGTCTGCCTCTCGGAGGACCAACAGAACACTAGACTCTGTCTTCCCAGGTCCTGCTGGTGGCAGCTCCTGGGAACTAAGGCCAATCTCAGCAGAGAACCACCTGTAGAGATTCTCCCATGGCCACCTCACTCCAGGAGCAGTTATTTTGTGGTTAGCATAACTTGGAGTTTTGTTTAGAGATGTTAGAAGAGCACAACAAAGTGAGAGGGGAATATGACTAGCCCTTCATTTCAATTAAACTATAGGGCATCTTATATGTGTTGTCTCTAGTGTCCAGGGTTGGGTGTGGGGGGTTCAAAATTCAATCATAAGCTATTCTGAGGACCTCAAAGTTGGCTGTGTTTGCACTGTTTGTAATCAAATCAACCTTCCTGTGTCATTAGTGCCCCTGAAACTAGACTTTTCCCGGAAACATGGGGCACAGGAGGCCATACCTGTGAGCAGAGGGGGTGGTCCGCAGGGTAGCAGTCACCTCACTTCTTCCTGGAAGTCTTTCCAGGGACATGAGGAGGGGGAGGGGGAGCATCCCTTCCCCCATCCTCCCTAAACAATGGGAACATCCCCTCTGTGCCCTTCCAAGGACTCAGCAGACAGCAGGCTGGGCCCCCCGGGCCCCCCAGGGCACAGAGGAGCAAATGTTCTCAGTGACGAACATGCGCTCCGAAGAAAATCTAACAGACCGATTGGATGGTGGGAGGCAGTGAGGCTGTTTCATTTACAGAGACAGAGAAGGCTATCTCCAAATAGATGACATCAGCAATGAGCCCTCAATTCTGGGAAAAAGCAATGATACAAAGATCGGGGAATTCATCTCTGAAGCCGGAAACACACATTAACGGGCAGGACATTTGTGTGTGGACGCCGCGAAAGGCCTTGACTTACAGTTCTCAGAAATTCTGTTCATTACACGGAACTGAGAGAGGGGAAATGATTCTTTCTAAGAATCAATAAATTTCCAGATTGAAACAGCAAACACTGACCCATGGATTCAAAGACAGTTGGTCAGATGTACACTCGCTAGTAATTCCACTAAACTTTGCAGCATTTCAAATTGCCTTTGTAAACGTCACCCTTCTTAATGTATGGACTCCAACTGCTTTCTCTCAGCAGAGAGGTAAGGGGGGTTTGTCACTTGAATTTCATGTGACCCATTTACCAACACATGCAACCGTACTGCAGAAGTTTGCAGTTTTCCATGAAAACAGACATGCGACCTAAGAAGAACCGCGTGCGGGAGTCGGTCGACCCTTGCTAGCAGAGGGCAAGTGCTGTGATGGCTTTCCAGGATGAATGTGACAGCAACGACTCTTTTAGAATTATGTGAATGTGGACACTGCAAGTGTTAGGTATTCTGACCGGGACAGAGCAGGACATCTGCCTACTAGCCTGATTCTCTATCTTACAACTGCTGGGCTCTGGCAGAAGGCAGCTGTTGTCTCCCCACTCTTCCTCCCTCCCAGTGAACCCCAACCCCTGTCCCCTCCAAGAGCTAGGTAGGATTGATTGATGACCTTGCTGTCTTGTCACTGGCAAGCCCTTGGGCATGGCAGTCAGGAAGACAGCCTGTGAAACACTGCTCCCCGGCCTTTTTGGGAAATCCAACGCCCTATTATAATCACTGATCTTAGGGCCAGGTAGCACGCTGTTTTCCTTGGGACTCAGAATCACACTTAGGAGGAACACCTGGGGCAGCCCATTGCTTACCTTCTACTGCCCATATCCTGATCCACCATGAGATGTGTCCAGGCAGGTGAGAGGGGTGCCAAGGGCTGCCAGAACCTGGTCTCAAAGCTCTGAAGAAATTATGATTGTCAATCATGTTATGCTTGCAATTTCTTCACCATCCGCAGAGCATACAATACCAGCTTTAGGGGACCTCCAAATGTAGCCAGACAATCACGTTGTTCCAGTATCTTCCAAATTTTTATCCTCCTGTGACTGTGAGAGAAATTTTAAAAATCTTCTTCCGGGCAGCTTACAAGCATTTTACTGCAAACAAAGTAAGAAATTTGTTCATATGCATTGGTTCAACAAAGAATCTCTTGCGTGCTGAGCCCCGTGCTGGAGGTAGTGGGGAAGGAAGCCCCCACCTGTCTCTGTTAGAGCCCAGGGAGTAGAGAAGGAGGGCAACACAGAACCCACTCAAGACACCCTGGCATGGTAGCTGCTCTGGAAAGGCTGGGAGCAATATGTGCCGGTGCTGCAGAAGAGGCAGGCCTGGTGAATTGTGAGCCTTAAATTCTCAGATAAAATTGTGATCTCCCCTATTTGTATCTCATGATTGCAGCTGGGTCTGCGGGGCCATGAATTTAGAGGAATGAACAATTCAGCTTAATGTGCTAATGCTGCCGTTATTACCATACAAATCCCTATCTGCTGTTCTAACTCTTGTGTTTTGACAAAAATAAAATCTTTGCTCTCCTTCCTTGCTGTTGCACACTCAGGGCCAGTTTCTGCAGATATTGGCGAACAGAAGGACAACCATTAGTTGGGCCACAGGGATCTACCCCTTCCTACTGAAGTCGTTCAAGCTCGCCAAGCTCAGCACCTCGATCTTTTTTTTTAATGTAATTTATTTTGGTATCATTAATCTACAATTACATGTGCAATATTATGGTGATTAAACTACCCCTTCATCAGGTCTCCCCACCAACCCCATTACAGTCACTGTCCATCCAGCTTTCCATTCCACTGCCCAAGGACATATGTTTGGGGTTCATGCTTAAATCTCATAGAGATAATTTTTACATAGATAAAATGTATTAAAACAGACTTACAAAGTTTTGCCATTATAGTAAATTCTTGTGTGACCCACTGAGATTTTTAACACAAGCCTATAACTTCCCCTTTCACTCAGAAGATTTTCCAAATAATGGTTTGGTAATAGATCTATGGAAAACAGGCATAAGGCCTATGGTAATTTTATAGTTTCCTCTAGTTTATAAAACAAAATTCTTTTACACTCCGATTTAGCTCTGTGATCTGCTGAGACCACAGCCAAGGTTCTGCTTGCCTTTGATGCTCACCTTCCGCCTGGGGTGTTAGATTTCTTTCCTCAGCCGCTCTGGTTCTGTGGAGTGGAAAGTGGTGTCAAGACTTTGGGTATAGTATTTTTCTGGAGGGGTTGGGGGTGGTGATGGTGGGGTCCTAATGACTCTTAAATTCAAATAGTGGCTGCTGCCTATCCTTCCCTCCCCAGCATGGTACCGTAGGAAGCATGGCTCCACATTTGCTCACATGTTCAGCTGCACTGTGCATTATTCTTAGTAGGCAGCTGGTGACAATCCACCTTCAAATAATGCTTAATTAACATTGTCTGGAATCACAGAAGCATTATCTCACCAACAGGAATGCTAAATACAGCTGGTCATTACTTCCCTGAAGATGTCATGTCACTGAGTGGAAATGAGGAATAAGGAATACAGCCAGGGTTTCAGATTCTATTATTCCTAAAATATGAAATTCACTCATGGAGATGGGACTTCAAAGTTCTCTGTGAACACACCCAGGGCCCTGCCAAACTGATGCTGAGTGTCTGCGTGCAGCTACCTCTCTTCTGGTTTCTGCTTGTCTACCCTTTCCTGTTTGTTTTCAGTTATATTTATAAACTACTGTTTGCATTTTTTAAGTTTTGACTTGTCTTTCCCAGGAAAGCTAACAGGCTCTGAGACTGCGGACATATGGCATGTTGCACGTCTCTGCTGTGTTGTCTTATTAATATTTCTTTGGCAGGGCCTGATGGGGCTTTAATTGGCATTGCTTATCATTCAAGTGTCAGGGCTGCACAGAATGTCCTGTGACTAGTGTTACCAGGTCCTCCATTTCAAAGCCCTTTACCCACATGGATAAAAGGTATCTTCTGTAATCCAACAAGGAAGTGGAGCCCAGTCAGATCACTCGGGCCACCTAGGCTGTGCCAGTTGTCTTAGAGTCCAAGAACAGTCTCGGCAAGGAGACAGTCCCATACCAACGTGGATCCTTTTCCCACATCTCAAGGACATTAAATAGACATGGTTCAAATAGATCCAAAGTGTGGAGGGATTGTTCAGGGTACCTTCCTTTTGTTTCCTGAGGCATGTGAACTGTAGTGAATGCTGGACCATTCTTCCATCAGATAAAAGCAAAGCAAAGGAAATCATCAATTGGCTCATTTGTTCATTTATTCATCTGGTATGTTCTGTGCACACGTTCTGTTCTTGGCTTTGTTCTAGATTCTGGGGATGGGGCAGGGAATGATAGAGACTTGGCTGTCACAGGCACAGTGCAAGGAAGAGAGGGAAATGGGAACCAGATGCAGAATCCACAAGGAAAAAGGAACATGGTTGCAATGCAGCATGGCTGAGGGGCTACTTGCTGCTGTAGGTCAGGATAGTCTTTTCGGAAGGATTACATTAAAGCTGAGAAGGAACCAGGCGTGGAAATACAGATCTAGAAGAAGAGCATTCCAGGCAGAACCAGGGGCCTGAAGAGATGGGGCCTGGTGATAGGAACAAGCTAGTTATAGAAACAGCAGCTAGAGAAGGTAAGGAGAGCCACTGGCACAAGATGGTGAGGACAGGCCGGTGGGAGAAGTCTAGAATATTCAGGACCGAGGAACACTTAGAACCTAACTAGGTTGTTAGACCATCCATAAGATTGGGGGATGTGTACAGGATTTCACAGTAAAGAGAATCATTGAAGGAAATTATCTTTAATCAAGGGTGATGATATTGCTGACTTTCAACTATCCAACTTAGATGATACAATTAAAAGATGCTACAGAAGAGCTAATCAGAGAGTAACTTTAACTCAAGACAAATTGAACCCCATCAGATTCCCCTACAAGAACTTTTGTCATGAAGATTATAAAATGGGCTCAGAGTGCCCATCAGTGGTGTGGAAGTATGACCTAGCGAGTATGGTGTCTGTGTTCCACCTCTCAGCCTCAAAACCAAGGCCTGGGAGCACCCTTGGCTCTCCAGGTAGGACTCTCCTACTAGGGCCTCAGATCTCCTACAGTAGTAGAGCTGTTTCCTTACTGGTAAGTGTATTTCCCTTCTCAGAAGGGTTTCCAGTTAAATGTAAATATGATGAAAAAAAATTATCCTATATCAATATTGTGTGGTAAATTTAGAAATAATTTATGTATATAAGCTATTTAAAATACAGGAAATGTTTAAGAGAATTTGGCATTTTAGAAAACTAGACAGATTGGTTTTATAATAATGATGCTATCCAAGATTTCTGTAGCACCATTCCTAGACCTTTATATTTGTTATCCCATTTGACTCTTGAGACAATCCTGCCAGGCACGTACTATTATTATCCCCATTTTGCAGATGGAAATCAACTATTACTAAATTTAAATGTATTTTTAAAAAACTAAAAAATTAACCCACTCTGAATTAATATGTGCACATTTGTTAGATCAATTCAGATAGTATATTTAATATTTTTGCATTCTAGCATGCAAATTAAAATAAAAAAAAATAAGCCATAAGAAATGTTTAACTCTAGTCAAGGATGTACATGCTGAAGGGTTTAGTGCTGAAAATTTACTAATCTCTAACTTTGAAATATGTCTTTATATCTGAATATTTTTGAGAAAATACTAAAAAGGCACTTTACATTATGCTTGTGCTGAATAAAATGTTTAACTCCAGTGAGATAGGTATCTCATGCTTTCAAATCCAGGACAGTTGCAAAAAACAATAGTTTTTATTAGAAAATATGGAAGTAAAATATTTTTGCAAGGCAGTAGTCTCTGGACCAGAAGAGTAAGCTGTACTCAGCACCAAGGACAGTGACCAAGTCCAAAGGTGAATTTGCCTTTAGCCATTAGGGTAATGCTGGAAACTGCTGCCTTTACAGAAGAAAACACAAAATCTTTAGATTGAATTTTATTTTCAATTCTAGTAGAAATATTCTAACAGCACTTTTTTGAACTTGACCATTTGTTTTGCATCAAATAGGACTGTAATTGGACATTACTTGGATACAAAGAACAATAGGACTTTGTCCTAAAGGAGCTTACAATCAAAAAGAAGAATGAATGCATATTAATCAAACACTCAGGGTCTCAAGACCCTGTGGGAGGTGTGAGGTTTTGTCTTACTGTGAAATACAACACTTTGCAAAGCTAATTGCCTGGACATGTGAAATGCAAAATGTATAGGGTGAGATGCTCATATTCATATGTCGCTGAATGAATTGTATTATATATTAATAATAGTAATAATTTATAATATATCCCCAAAATAAGAATATATAATTGTACTATGAATATCATATAATCTTTAATGACATATATAACTGTATTATATACTTGAATTATATATAATAAGGCATATACAGTAATAACATTCAATAATAGCCATATTATGTCAGTATAACTATATCAGTATAGATAGTAATATGTAATATATTATGATGTTATTGTATTTTCATAACTAAAAAAATAACTACTTTGGAAATGAAAGCTTGCCAAATAGTTAAGTATAAACATTTTAAAAACCATTCATTTAATCACAGATTTGAAGATGTTTCATGTCATTTTTGTGCTTTGGTCTATGAGTGCTAAAAATTGCCTTTGGAACATCTCATGTAATTACTTGAAAATGATATGAGGTGATTTGGATGAAAAAGAAACTTGAAGGTACTACCAGGATTTAAAGTTATTGTTAACAACTTAGAAAGTTAAGAGGTTATAAAATTCTTGTTAAGTTCCTGGAACCGAATTTTTTCTTTGCCATCCTTGAGACTGATGTTTTGCTAAGTTATTGGGGATAGATTTGTTTTTAATTTAAATGAAGTTGTACTGTTATTTGGAATATATGTAAATGGACCTTTTTCCTTTACATTGTCTTTGAGGGAGCTCCCGTCTTCTGAACTTACAGAAAGGAGGACCAAAATTCATTCTATTAGAAAAACAGAGAAGAAACGAAGTAAATGAGTTACTTTCTTCAGTTTGCTAGAAGGTCACTGTGTCCCGCTTTGATATTTCCTTAATGTTTAATTCGTCTGGATGCCAAGGACAATCTGGCTGAAACTCTCCATCAGCAAGATCCAAGCCTGTGTGGTGGGCCAAGCAGGATGGTTAAAATTAAATCTGAGTAGGAGAAAATTCAGTGCTTGCCAGGGGACTGGGGCAGGGTGGGCGTGGGGGGCGCAACTCTACAGGGCAGCACGGGAGAGTGCCTTCACCATGGCAGAATGGTTCTGCACCTTACCTGTGGGGGGGTTGCACAGACTGCACAGACCCGCAGCAACCAACACACACATGCACACACACACAGAAGTGCATGTGGAAACTGGTGGGAAATGAATACCGTCTGGAGTCTATTAAACAGGATTATTCCAAGGTCAGTTTTTTTTTTCCTGCTTTTGATGTTGCCTTCATTCATATAAGATGATGGATGCAAGTGGATAAACAGTTCAACGGACTCTAATTGCCTGTGAGTCTATACTTATTTCGAAAGAAACATTTAAAAGTTAATATTCAAAGAAGGGCAATGGTATTGAACTCTATCAAATATTATTCTTAATGAGAGAATGTCAGCTTTCCAACCAATCAAAAAAAATCTGACCATGGGAACTGCCGTCTGGTGAAAATAGTGAATAGGTGAAGTGTTTTTAAATAAATCCTGAAGCTCTTTTATTTTCTTCTTTAGTTGTTGAGCTATTATTTATTTATTTTAGTTTTTTGTTTATTACTCTGGTTACTAGTAGCTACAGAGTTATTTATTTATGACCCAGTAACTAAATATTCTATTTTAAAGCAGAGAGGTGGCCATTTCAATAGCTCAGGTAGAATCTTCACAGATAACGTATGTTTACAACAGTAAGACAATATTCAAATTAGTAAGGGATAAAGAGATTTTTCAGTATAAAATATTTGAAGACTAGGATTTCAGCATCCAATTCTCCTTTAATGCACACAAAACTTCTCATTGTCCTTCATCATTCAGTCACCTTGAACAACCTTCACTGCTAGATGGTGCACCTCCTTGGGGAAAGGACATGCAAGCTGCATTTTTCCACTGGTTTCCTGCTCCTGGCATAGAACCAGCACAGGACGCAGCCTCTCTGTGTCATGTTTGCTGACTTGCTCATATAAACCCTCAAGAATAACAGCAGGCTTAACTTCTTGTCTTGCTGGGAGCCCATCCTTTCTTGTGTGAAAGCTATGGACTTTCTTGATTGCTCAGAGAGGTAACAGTGTTAGAAAATTATCCACTCCCAATCTATAGCAGGCACTAAAGGTGACTTCTGCCGGGAGTGAGTTTTATAAATAGAACAGCAAAGGTGACCTGGCTTTCCAGGCACAGAGAGCGAGGACTCTCTGTCACTTGGGCCTGTTATTTCTGTGTCTGATCCTATATTTTCCACCTGAACCTTTCTCCTGAAATTTCTTTCCTGCTGGCAAATGAACAGTCTGACTTACATTTAAACACGTGAACTTAAGATAATTTCATCTGATCTCTTGGTGACAGCAGAGAAGTGAAGGCGGTCCTTCCCTCCCTGTTTGAGTCCTGTGAAGTCAACCTGAGTGGGTCTGGAAATCATTACAGTGATTCAACTCTAGGAGAGGAAATTGCCTGCCCACTGGAGGAGAAGAAACAAGAGGAATTTTCCTGCAGGGGTTTCCATCCTGCAGGATTCTCAGATCTCATCTCTGTGGTAGGTCACTCTCTCTGACAAGACTGACAAACTGATTCCTCCTTGGAACAAGAATGAGTCTCAGAGACTAAAGCTCTCTCACCACGTTTAGGAGTTGACTCTGAGCAGAAGAGGGCCTGTCCTGGGCTTGGCCTCCCAAGGAACAATTAAAAATATCCCCAACAGCTATAAAGCAGCCATCAATATTTCTTTCCCAGATAACAACAAGATGCCTCTGCAAAGAAATGCTGCAGAATCTGTATTTGTTCCTAATGTTCTCTTATATTAAATATATATGGAAATATGCTCTCTGGGAGTGGCTAAATAGCCTGCCTCAGGCCCTGCAGGGTTCCGAGTGAAGTGGGAAACGGGGCAGTAGATGATGTTGAGCTGCAGATGGGGGCATTTTCTAGTCATGGAACCTCCCAGGATTCAGACTAGCTCCATTCACACAAGTCCAGAGCAGAGAGGAATAAAAAGCTTCAGAAGCAGCTAAAGTCAGAGCAATGGGCAGAACTGTGACCAACCCTGCCTTAATGGGATAGCTGGCTGGCTAGGTGTGCAGGGAAACTGAAAGGGACCCAAGCCAGAGGTGGGAGGAGGGGCAGAGGGCGGGGCGTGGAAGAGAACGGGACAGCCAACCAGGATGCTGGATGGGGACCAGTCGGCAGGATTGACCGGCAGTGCAGAGATGTATTTGATTCCTCTGATGAGGAACTTGTGCATCCTGGTAAAAATGCACCTGGAAGAGCCTGATCACCTACATCGCGTGCTACCCAGTGACCGAGAAAGTAAATGTGAGTGAGGCAGACTGCCTCGAGGGGAATCACTTCAGTCAGAGAGGTGGGGAGGCCCCTGAGGAGGAATGGGTGGGGGGCACATCTTTCTCTGCTGGGGGGCAGGAGCAGAACTGGCAGGAAGGGAGAAAGGCCCAGGCAGAGCTGGGAGGTGAGAAAGGCTGTGGCAGTTTTGAGGAGCGGAGAGTTCACCTTTGTGCATGGAGGTCAGAGGTCAGCTGTGACACAGATGACTCCACACAGAAGCCTTAGGACAGCACCGCTAGCTCACCCTGAGCTCCTGCAGCTCTCCGACTTGCTGGAGCCATAAGATCTGGGCAGAGCTGGCCTTGTGCACCTACCACCTTGATGGCAGAATACTACCTTCTCGCCTGCCTGACTAGTCCAATCCAGCCCCACACTGTCACGGCAGGGCTTCGACAAAAACAGTGGCAGTGAGGGAGCATTTAGATAATGTTTCCTCTCAATTATAGTTTTAAAGACATATATAGAATAAACTTTTGCATCTAAATCATTTGCATTTCCTTCCCATCTCTACAAAGCGCATTTATTATTTATACTAATAACAAAAAATATAAAAATAGAGCTGTTTACTTAAATCAGCTAAGGCAACTATATTATTAACCATTGTCTCAAAAAAAACCACTTTATTTTAAAAAAGAATCTAAATCTTCAAAAAGGTGCCCGAGGTAACGTAAAAAGGATTAAAAAAAAAATAAAGATACTGGAGGTTTGCTGTAAAGATAAACTTGCAACTTGAGAGAGAGAATTGAAATCGCAATATAGAACCTCTCCTTTTACACCGAAGGAGGAAAACTTAGTAGAAAAACAGAAACCCAACCCGAAAGCACCTACAGCACCAAATGGATATAGCCTGATTCCACCATCACCCCAGTCTGAAATCAAAGAGAGGGAAGTGATTTTGAGTAAAGTACAGCAGAGTTCACTCCGAACTCTGTTCCATTCACCAGAAACCACAGTGATAATTTAGCAATATCATGAGATTTCGTTTTGTCTATCTCCCCCAAATCTGTGGGGATTCAAACTGACAGAGGCATCCTTATCTTTCTTAACTGAAGGACATTGGAAAGAGCTACTGGGGAGAAATTGGCAAGAGGCATAAGCAAGCAAGGGGAGTAAGCAGTCCCTGGTTCATGGTTTGGGGTCCAGGTCTGAGGCTCTAGGGCATCTCCCCACCTGGGTACAGGGCACATAACACACAGAGCAAGGCGAGAGCAGAGACACCACGTCGGCTAGATCCTCTCTCCCTCCCTGCCATACCTTTAGGCCGCAGAAGACCAAAGGGCACCCCTGATATCCAGACCACAAGCTGAGCAAATCTGCCCTGGATCTGGTAAAAAGTAGGTCGTATCACCCACATCACGTCAGAGCAAGGAGATGTGTCGGCACAGCTGCTCACTCCTTAGCAGGTCAGAGAGAATTCTGTGGGAGTCTAGAGTCACACCACATCACAAAACATCAAGAAAGGAGCACAGGGTGTGAACAACAGACTGAGAAGTCAAAAGGAAAACAATATTCAAGGGCACCAGGGAATTTGTCATGATCGTGTCACACCGTATGACAAGTTAATGAGGCATGAATTCAAAGAAATAATGACCCAAAGACAATGTGAATAAACCAGAGAATGAGATAGAAGGGGAGAGGACATGCCCAAGGAAACATGTTCGAAGAACAAAATATTCTCACTGAGTTAATAAATGAAACAGCAACAGTGAGGAAGAGAATGAATGGCACCCACGCTAATGTCAAATCATTCACCAAGAAGATTTGAGATGATCAGAGATGATCAATGGGCAGATGATTAAAACAAATACTTCATTGGAATCAGAGAAGCTAGTAGTATGGAAAACAGACTGGGTGATCTAATACAACTGCTGGCCTTGAGGAGGAAATCATAGTGGATTTCAAAGCTATCTGAAAAGTGCCCTCATTGCTGAAAGAACCAGATCACACTGGGTTCATGGCATTTGATGTGCAACCTTCAACACTAAGGCAGTGCTGAGGAGACTTTCAAGGGTGCAAGTCAACCTCAAGGGGGACGTCAGAGTGTACCCTCACTACAGTAGAGCAAGATTTGTTATCTACAAAGTGCTTGAGAAGCAAAGAATCTTGGTGTCTGCTGAGTCATTGTTGAAGAATGAAAGTGAATTTAAGCATGAAAGTGCTTGAGGATATACAATCCCGACAAGGCCTTCTCGAGCCAAAAACTAAGTGATGAAATTACCAAATTAATAAAGAGCCAAAGTAAGTAATTCAGGTAAGGAACAGTTACAGGAAAAGAAACAAATAGAATCCATGTAACTGAGCAAAAATGACTTACAGAGTCAGGGCTAGGGTGAGGTGTGTTCATTTCCACAATATAAACACTTATAAAATGAAAATTATATTTCATGTATATATAAACTATATATAATTATCTGTCTCACAGAAGACAAGGAAGTACCGTTGACTATGTGGAGACCAGGACTTCATGTTAATTAGCATCTTTCTCTTTGTTCCAAGATGGCAGCTCCCACCTGCATTTCAGAATTGGGCCGTCTTCCTGGGACCAGCTTCTACATCTGGCCCTCACAACCTTAGCTGATACATGATGCCAGCTTGTCAGTCCTGTCTTATTTCTGATGTTTCTACCACCCCAAAATTATTCACCTAAAGCTTCTGTGTATCTTCCTTCACATTTTTGAAAGAAAAAATCTTTGTAGGATTTATTCCACTACCAAAGGATGGCTATTATTTGGAAGCTACTCTTTCTAGGCATTTAAGTGGTCTACCTCATAAAAAAGGAGTTAGTAATTCAAAGGGAATTACAGTATTCAGGTCACAGCTAGTTTAAAACTTCCAAATTCTTACATATAAGTTCTCACCAATTCTTAATTGTTCCATTTCATGCCCAAGCTAACAAAACCTTATTAAGGGCAAAGTCCATGAGATCTCTTCACTTCTGAGAGGGACTAGTTGGAATTTCCTGCAATTTAATGAACAGTACCTACCCCACCCCTTATGCCGAAATTTAGTTATGACATTTCTCTGAATTTTAGCTTCACAGAAGATTAAACATTGAAACAGTGGAGTCCTAATAGAGTGTATAATAGCACTCCGATGGTTAGATAGCCTTAGGGAGAAAGCTAGGAGGTGGGCTTTCTCAGTAACCCTCAGTAGGACTAGTGACTAAACAGCAATATGTGAGCAGCTGAGAAAATCCCAGATGTTTAACTTTTCCATAATTTTTGCCACCACGTTTAGTGTGAGTTAAAGGTATTTCCACACCACATTTTATTCATTAAATGATTATTTTTTTTAGAATTTGCTGTATGTTAAATATTGGGATATGAATATTCATAAGCAATTGCTCTTGTCCAGAGAAGTGTAGACTAGCATGAACAGATCAGTTGACCGCACTACAAAGCCAAGTCTTAACGCAAGCTCATCTTTGGATTATAATGGTCAGTCTCTGTAGTTCAAATCCAGGTTCACATTTACCATCTGGGTGACCTTAGGAAAGTTATGTCACTTCTCTGTGCCAGAGATTTCTTATTTTAAAAATCAGGCCAGTAATATTACCAACCTCATAGGGTTGTGACAGCACTAAATAGAGTGCCTCAAATACAAGACCTATTTATTTTTATTTATGTAAAACAAATATATATACATATTTCTATTTGTAAATAAAAATAAGCAACATTTATAAATGTTTTTTTTCCCCAGAGAAGTCATTCAAGAGTCAAGCAAAGAAAACACTGTTTTTCATGACTGAGAAGTCACACACCATCACCCATGTCTCATTTGACTTGTTAGAGACAAGTCACTAAGTCCAGCCCTCCCTTCAGTGAAGGGGAAATAGGGTCCACCTTTGGAAGGCAGAAATATTGAAAGTTTTGTAGATATATTTTTAAATGAACACTACTAACACTACAGGTTAGGCAACAGAAGCTCAGAAAATGTGTCCTATTTGACTGGACTCACGTAGCCTCAAGCTTCTTGTCTCTGTTCTCCCCTGGGTTGCTGAATATCCTCATTAGAGTCACAACATTTTTCCCTGCATCCCAAAGACACTGGTATTCATCTTCTTGATTGCTTGTAGGGAAGAGTCTTATCAACACAATTTCTCCTTCAACACTGCTATGCCTTTAAAAAAGTTTCTCCTCTAAGGCATTACACATTTTTTTCAGCTGTCGATTTTAGACTTTTTTTTCCAGGAATAAAAGCTTTTTCCATCTCCCCTCTTCTCTGACCCTTCCAGGTTAGCTTTTAAGAAGATTATGATGTCAATGCATCATTCTTATTGCCAGAGATATCTGAGTTTCTTTTTATAAGGATTTTAATACACTCTGTTTTATGCATGCAGGGTGAAGATTCCTAACAGGAGCTGATACATTTTCAATTCCAGAGAGAAAGCAGAATTGGGTTGCAAAGAAGGAAGAATCAGGATGTCTGGCTATTATTTGGACATTTCTTAGTCTGGAGAGATCTTACTTGGAGTTAAATAAGGCAACAGAAAAATTCCAGATCTGGAGAATCTCTCCAAAAGCCCCATGTTTCTCCACATCGGCCCTTAAATGATGTCATTTCCTTCTGAGGGCAGCAGCTTGGACGGGGTCCTCAAGAGGTTATTTTGACTGTGTGCTTGCCTTCGCCCAGCCTCCTGCCTCCTGTGATTGCACCACTTTTTCTCCTACCCTGTCTTCAAGATGCAAAAGGACAGAAGGGTAATCTATCCTATTTCCAGCTTTCTGTAACTTGATTTTAGGTTCTCAACGTATAGGCAGTCTCTGGCTTCCCATTTTGTCTGGCTCTATGCCTAATTTGTAAATCCCTGGGGTTGATCTAAGACTCTAATTCCCACCTTCCATTCTATCAGCTTTGGTTTTGTGGCCCTGGAAGCACACAGAGTGAGAAAAGACTCTTGTCGGTCTAAGGACACTTCTCTTTTTCCAGCAGCAGCAGCCTCTTGACACTTATCTCCACATTCTTCAATTTTGGTGACACGGCAACTGTGAAGAACTTGGGAAATAACATGAGCTGTTTCAGAGCATGGACTCAGCCAAGGGGCTATTGTAGGTGCAGTTTAAGGTCCTTTTGTTTCTGGGTTTTTGTTTTCTTGTTTAGTTAATTTAGCATGAATTTCCTGACACTTCTTTCAGAGCACATCCAGATGACAAACATTCTCTTCCAACAGTTGTTCTTATACAGAACGTCCCATTTTTAGAACAGACGAATGTAGGCAATAGATCATTAAGACTGATCTGCATTTCATCAGGAAATATGACTGGAATTGTGTGTGATGTGCATGTGTGTGTGCGTGTGTGCATGAGTGTATTTGCAGACCAAATGCTTAAACTGCGTGGCAGTTCCCATTATTTTGGTCAGGAGAGGTGATGTCTAGTTTTATTCCTATTTTTCTCAGAATGGGAGGGGGGAATGGTAGACAAGAATTGAAGTTTTAATGAAGAAGTGGTTAAAAAACATTTTTGCTGTTGGTTTCTGGCTCTTGTGGAGACCTGATTTCATCAGCCTCCTGAGCATGCTTGACTTCACTGCTATTTCCGTGAGCCCAACACAAACATGCTGCCATGTGTCCTTGATTTTCTCCTGGAAGTAGCAGTTCACCCCATTTCAAGAGGGAATGTCAGGCAACGTTCCAGATGTCTGCTCAGTCATTTCTGAAGTGGTTTCCTGGGAAGAACCTCTCCTCCATCCTATCCTGAGCACCCTGGCTGCCAGATACCTCTTCCCATCTAGTTTCCACAGCCCCCTGTCCCCCAGCTGACCAAGGCTCCCATGGCCCATCTGTCCAGCCCACCCTTCCAGGGCTGTGCGCACTGCAGCACCCACTGGAACTCGTCCCCAGCTGCAGCTCCCTTCAGGCCCGGGTTCACCCTCAAACCCACCTGCCTCGCGGCCCCCGCTGCACCAGGCGTGCCCTTTGCAGAGGCTTTCAGTCTCAGGTCACACATTTGTCCCTCACCTCATGACAGGACATTCCCTGCCTACACAGAATTTTGAATCCTGTCTTCCTTTCAAGGCTCAGGATGACTACTCTCTTCTAGAAAGCTTTCCTGAACAAGCAGTTACTCAGTATTTATTCTGTCTGCTTGTCTGTCTATGGCTCCTTCTTCCTGCCTTTCCTCTATTGATCACCTCTCCCTCTCTCCCTCACCTATCTATATCTATCTATCATCTATCTATCTATCTATCATCTATCTATCTATCTATATCTATCATCATCTATATCTATCTATCTAATCTATCATCTATCAATCATCTATCTATATCTATCATCTATCATCTATGTATCTATGTATCTATCTATCTATCATCTATCTATATCTATCTATCATCTATCTATGTATCTATCTATCTATCTATCATCTATCTACCTATCTATCTACCTACCTATCATCTATCTATCTGTCCATATGTATCTATCATTTATCTCCCTATATCTGCGTATCTATCATGCACCCTCTGCATTTCCCATGGATCACATTGTATCCTGGGCTTTCATACTTGTACCAACATCTGCTCATGCATGTCCACATTTTCACTTAAAAGTAAAGTGACTTTTGTTTTGTGACTTAAAAATATCAGTCTCATACCTCCCATCATACATATGTCTTATATCCCTATTTAGTTTCTAAGTTCCTAAAAGAGGTCCTTTTTTCTTTTTCCCTGTGCCTAGCATAATGTCAAGCCCAGCAGTATATTTTTAATATATATTTTAACATATACACATAATATAGCATTATTATTAAATACACAATACATATTTAATATGTAAGGTATTAACATATTTTTAATAAATAAATTTTGAGTTGATTTTTATTACAGACCTATTTCATCCCCTAAAAGTTTTTCAACCTTTCATTTTCACTGTAATCCCCCTAAGCACCCTTTTTAGATGCACTTTCCTCTAATTACCCCTCTTATGAAATTTTAATACCACAGATATACTTTATATATGTGTATGTATTCTATGTTTATCTGTTTTATATATAATAGGAGTAAATGTTTTTGCTCCCCTGACAATAAAATAATTTTTTTCCCTTGGGGTAATATCATCCCTATTGTAAATACATGTTCTAAAAGTTATTTTTCATATCAACTAAGATTCAAAATTATTATAACTGATAATATATGTTTCATACTTATGACAAGGGCAGTCTTTAAGTCATTAAAATATATTAGTGTTTTGTAGTTTCTCTTGAAAATCCTCCTCTTCTTTTCCAAGTATTTGAGGAATTAGATCAGGAGCAATACTCCCTACCTTTCATTAATAATAATGAACATTGACCCAGGCCATATCTAAATTAAAAGTCAGTATATTATAAATGCAGCCTCTACAAATCTAATGTTACTTTTGTTTCTTCTGAAAGGTCAGAATGAGTTCCCTCCAAGGATGTGTCTCACTCTAATGCATAATCTCTTGAAAACAGCTTTGGCCTGCATGACAGCTTTTCTCTTCTCTAAAAGAGTTTTCACTGTAGAAGTGTAAAATCAGACTATTATGCTCAAGGCAATAGGGTCATATTTCTCTTCCACTGGAGAAGATGGAAACTCCATATAGCCATTTTCCAACTAACTACTAAACGTCTAGCAGTTTTGTATCACAAACCAGTTGATTTACTATGTCAATCTAGTGCCGTCAGGCTCAGTAAATTGAATTTAGGAGGGGCAATGATTTGTCTTGCCAGATTTTGTATTTCCTAGAGCTTTCTACTGTGACTTGTAACTCGCCCAGAGAAGGAAAATCTCTGACTGGGCAGTCATCCTGAGACTATGTGCCCAACCTGGGGGCCAGGATCTTTAACAGTTGCTCCACTCATCTATTTATATCAATACCTACATAATTGTGATTTTGTAAATAACCCATAAATAATATATAATACTGCCTTGATGTTAACATCCAGTTTCCTCTTGCCCATGACTTAGTCAAAAAAAAGTCTAAGCCAGAAATGGCTAAGGTAAACCTACTGAATTTGTCTTTCAACATTCAGATTCCACTGGACCTCTTCTCCGTGACCTCAGCTACTTTTGCCATATGTTAGTTTGGGATACATGGTATTTTAGCCAAGCTCTTTTATAAGGACAGAACCTGAAACAAAGAACGAAGTGCTAACATTCCACTGGGGAGGTGGGAGAGTGGGGACGATGTGAAGCCCGCAGCTGGCTGCACTGTGGATTGGACACAGCCACAGTGAGCTCCAAAGGGACACGAATCCACCTGGCACTGGGACATCTCCAGGAGCAAGGGCTACAGAAGTAGGGGGTTTGAGTGTCCAACTCTAAGTCTCCTGTTTCCCATCAGTTAAAATTCAGCCCGTGGAGAGACTAGTTCCTTGCATTTCAGGATCGAGTCATCCTGGCTCTTAGTGGACACTCCAAGCCAGACAACATGATCTGTGGAGTGTTACTTTATCCAAGGCCGAAGTGCATGAGAGGAAGCAGGAGGCAACTGAGGACACCTGACAAGGAGCACGCGGCTCGTGTTCACTGCCCTTGGCTGCTGCTTAGGACCTGCAAGTCTGGTTGCAGCTGTACCTACTCACTCTTCAGATTTTGAATGGGAGTCTTTACTGCATCCAGTCTAGGGAGGCTTTGCTTTCTTCCAAAGTGCCCACCAACATTCCTGCCACCAGGTGGCTTGTCTAGGCAGTCTTGATGTTTTCTTAGGCTCTGAGGCTTTTCTAGACTTTGAGCACATCAGGGTGAGGGGCTGTATCTTAACCCTCTGCACCCTCTGGAGTGGGGTATGACACTGTAAGCTCATTGAATGACTGAGTGAGTGCCTAAATAAATGGCATGCTTGCCTTCTCTCCACTCTTTCCGCTGTCCTGAGGATACCACTGCCCCTCCCCACACCATGTTTTAGTGGCTTGTCTCATAGCTCATTATTTTAGGCAGGAAGACTAAAGTTCACCTAGATCTGTGCAAGATAGGATTCCTTGTCATGCAGAATTGTAGACATAGTATGCATAGTGGTATGAATAATTTCTTTGGATGCAATAGTCTGCTGCTTGCTGTTAAGAACAGTGATAGTTACTGTCTAGTGCCTGCTTATTATAACCCAAGAATTGTGCTAAGTACTTCATATGGATAGTTCAAATTATTCCTCAAAGTGACCCTATTAGATTGGTATCCTCTGTCCATTTTCTGTATGTACAAACAGGCTAAGTGATGTTAAGGAGCTTATAAAGTAAATGATAAGCTGCATATATAAATGTGTGGTGTGTTTGAATCCAGGTATGCCTGACTCAAAACGTGTGATGATAACCACTCCTTTGCACTACTTGGCATGTAATATAAAATAAATTGGCACTATTTTACAGCAGTGATTCTCTACCTGGTTCAATTCTGCTCCACCAGGCAACATTTGTTAATGCTTGGAGACATTTTTGGTTATCATAACTGATGTGAGGGAATGCTGCTAGCATCTAGTACACTGAAGCCATGGGTTCTGCTGAATATCCTACACCATGAGGAATTATCTGGCCCCAAATGTCAATAGGACTGAAGTTGAGAAACCCTTATCAACAGAAGCAAACATCTTCCTTTATGACAGGTACAGGCAAACAATCCAAGCTGAAGATTGTGGGCAACTTAAACATTATCTAGCCTTGTTTTTTTAAAATTCATATACAGGTTTAGACTCTAAAAGGTCCATTGTGAATGTTTTGCATGCCCATTATTTCTATGATAAAAATCGCTTTTGTTATTTTCATTGCTGATTTATCTCTCTCCTTTATATTGTTCCTTGAGCACAAATCTGTATGCATCAATCTGTGTTTGTCAGCACTCTTAGAACATCTGACTTATCTGTTGACCACCAGCCATGTTATCACCCATTCGAAGGGTGGTGGCACCTCAGAGACTGGGGAGAATAAGAATGTGGTGCAGACACCAGATGCTGCCTAGATAAGGTGGCTTCACACAATGGTTAGGGTTGGAATAATCAGAGGTCTGGCATTCCAGGAGAGGGACCATTACCAGGGAAGACACCAGAGTACGTGAGATCACAGAAAGTCTGCAGGCCATCAAAGGAGCAGTCCGAGATCAGTAGAGTGGACCTTGCAACAAATGTTAAATGAAGGTGAGGGAAGGTCTGAGCCAAATTATACACGTTCTTGAAAATCAGACTCAAAATTTCATGCCTAGATCAATGCACAGTCAGATCCCTTGTGCCCTCTTTTTCCTGGCACCAGGCCCCATGGGGGGCGTCTGTGTTCCTGACCACTGGCAGCTGCCACCTAGCACTCTGGCTTGAGAAGCCCGGCAAGCAGGCCTGGTTTCCCCAGACCCCAGGCATTGCCGCTCAGTCCCTCTGTGCAGCAACAGGGCGAATTGTTTAATCTGAGGGTCTTTAGCTGTTAATTACAGAGGAGAAATGGGAAGAAGATATCTTTTAATGGTAAAAGTAGCTAATATGGTTCTTTAATCTTTACTCTTGGTCTGCAGTTTTAGCAAAACATGCCTGCACTATAAAATTCCACTTTCCACCAGCTGAGGAGATAGTGCTAGCTTTCTTGCCAGCACTGAGTCCCCTTTGATCTCTCCTTTACCAAGACCAAGCCAAGCCTTTCTGCAACATGGTGTCCCCTCTGCAGAGGCAGGCCCGACCCCCATCCCACCTCCCACACCTCACAGATGTGTTTCTGTCACTTTGCATCTCGGAAACCCCATTGCTGATGACCTCTAGAGAAGAGAAATTCTACTTCACAGAAATACTGACCCTAAGAGAAGTCGACACCTCTGGGCTATTTCTTATCAAGAGGAGAAATAATGAACATTCATCTTAAACTGACATTGCCTCACGAGCTGTTATAAACCAGGCTCTGGGTTTAGCACATAGACGTGCATAATCCGTGTAATATTCTCAACAGCCTGGTAAGAAGGTTAGTCCCTATTTTTTTCACTATTAAAGCATTGTCTTACCCAAAAGAGTAGTAAACGTATGTGTGCCTAAAAACCTGCACATGGATGTTTATAGCAGCTTCATTCATAATTGCCAAAACTTGGAAACAAGCAAGGTGTCCTTCAGTAGATGAGTGAGTAAATAAACTGGTGCATCCACACAATGGAATATTTTTCAACACTAAAAAAAGAAGTGGGCTACTAAGCCATGAAAAGACATGGAGGAAACTTAAATGCATGTTAGTAAGTGAACAAAGCCAATCAGAAAGGTTACATACTGTATGATTCCATATTATAATATTGTGGAAAAGAAAAAACTATGGAGACAGGAAAAAGATAAGTTGTTGTCATGGGTTGGGGAGTAGGAGGGATGGATAGCAGAGAAAAGACGATTTTTAGGGCAGTGTAATGACTCTGTACAATACTTAATGGTGGGTGCATGTCATTAAACATTTGTCCAAACCCACAGAATGTACAAGAGTGAACCTTAATAAGAACCGTGGATTCTGGGTGATGACAAGGTGTCAAGGCAGGTTCATTATTGCAATGAATATACCACTCTAGTGGGGTTCTTGATAACTGGGGAGGCTGTGCATGTGGGGGTGAAAGGGGTATATGGGAAACCTCTATACCTTCAGTTCAATTTTGCTGTGAGCCCAAAACTGCTCTAAAGTCTGTAAGAAATTGTCTAAGGAATATTGGGAACTACATGGAAATGTTTGTCTCTAAAATGCATCTTAATCACTGTTGCAGTTTTGTTTGAATATCCACACACTTTACCATGGTCAGCAAGGTGATATATATAATGGGTCTCTTCTTGTCTTTGGTAATCCAAAAGTATTTTACAATTCCACAGCAATATGCCTGCAATATGTTTTTCAAAACACTTGTTGAACAGTTCATCTCCCTTCTGCCTGTGGTTTTTCATCTGCTAGTTTCCTTCTGTTTTGGAGATTTGGAAATACACTTTGTGAGAAATGTCACAAATATTTTAAGAGACATTAAGTTCAAGAGAATTTTCTTTGATTCAAACAGTATGTTTTAAAAATCGCTCTCATGTTTGTGATAATTGAATGAGTGATTCAAGTCGATGGCAGCATCCTTCCATCTGTGCAAGACAAACAAGGTTAATTGAAATATGGAGAGAGGGCGAATTCACCAACTGCAGTAAAAAAGTCAACGAACAGATAAAAACCCAGCCTTCATATTTCAAGACACTTCCCTAGGGGAGGGAGATCATCTGCTGCACTGTAGCCATCAGCTGTCCCTAAATTTGGGTTATTCTTGCTCGTTCCAATTGCATCTTTCTGTCACTAAGACCTAGTGGGCCAGTCACATGCCCAGAGAAACTTCCAGAAGGGTGAGGGAGTGACTTCCCACAGTGGGAGATGGATAGCTCTTTGCTGCTAGATCGATAGGACTGTCAGGATTTCTTCTCTGTTCCTGCGTCTTTTCTCCAAATCGCCGAGTCGCTTCAGTGCTCTGAAAATGTTTTATTCCTCCTCTCCAAACCATCCCAGTTTCTTTCATTTCTCCATTTCCCTTTTTATTTCTAGCAGTTTCCTCATCCTTAGCCTGAGTTTCAGTTTGGTGCACTCTTAGCGACGAGCAAGGGTTTTTTTGCTTTTTTGGGTGGCAATCCTTCTCAGTCTTTCTGCCATTTTCTCCCAACTCTATGAGCATTTTTCTTAGCCTTGTGTCATTTCAGGTGAGATATTATCAAGAGGAAGCATTACTAAGGGATCTGTCACTGGTGGCTTCGTTTTCTTCCCCCTTCAGAGGTGAATTAAGATGACAGATATACCGTCTCAATTCTGACAATATTTTAAGTTAAATATTTGGGTTTCTCTTGCACTTTGAACCCTCCACTTGTAGCCCTTCCGTGAACCCCTAATCACACTAACGCTCCACCCCGTTCTGTCTTTCCACAGCTTTTGCCAGCCACTGTTCGCCGGTGAGACTCAAGAGCAGAGATGGCTGTGTGCTTTGATGGCTGCTGCATTCCTTGTGCAGAGAACAGAACAGAGAGCAGTGCAGTAGATGCTTAATGTATGTTTGTTGAAAGACAGAAAGTGAGACAGAGAGAAATCAGGGAGGACAGGAGGGAAATTTAAAATTTGTTCAATGTAATAGATCTATCTACCATGTGTGAAATACCTAATACATGAATTACATATATAAATATATAACATATATACATATATAATGTATGTGTTGTATATGCATATATAACACATACACATATTATCATATAATATATGATAATATATTTTAATATGCACATGCATATCACACACATTAAACTATATATGTAAATATATGCATATGAACACACCAATAATACATACATTATACTATAATATCCATACATACATTATATTGTAATATCCTTAAAGTAAAGCTGAAGTTTATAATAAAAGGACTTTTGAGGTCTATGTAAGTCATAGATGTAGAAAGGCTCAGTTATTGCAGGAAAGGCCAGATTTTTGAATGGATGCCCTTTTCTTGAGGCTTCAGTAGGAGGGTCAACCTATCCTCAGCCACCTCTTTGCAGATTCCATGGTCCAGGCTCAGAAGTCCACCCTCTCTTTCTACCCTAGACTTGAGTTCCAGGACTAAGTGAAATTTAAATTTAATTTGCAAACTCTACCAGGCTTCACCTTTTATCTATGAAATGAGGGTTCAAAAAGATGATTTCTGAGTTTTTCTTGTGGGCCTTCATGTGCATTTCTTTTTTCACTGAAATATATGTAACCATTAAGCCAAGGCCTCCTAAAAGATTGGTCTATCTAAGGGAAGAAATATAGTTTTAACTGAAAGAAATTGGCAACAATTAAGCATATTTTAAGTCAGTGAATTATTTCTGAATCAAATAGTTTTGGAAAGTTTGAGTTGCAAAGATAGTTTAAAGGACCTCATTTCTTTACCACATGCCTTGTGAGCCTTGACTCCTGACCTCCCACCCCCGCTTGGGTTGGAGTCACAGGTATGGAGGGCAATTTTGCTGGGCTGTTCACCCTGTGCCCAAGTGTCTTGCCTGGGATGCTGTTTGCTTTCTGCCTGGATCTCTCCAAATGTGCAGGTGCAGCAGGAGTCCCTTGAGAACCTGCCAACAGCGGAGGGAAAGGGGCATTCTGGAAGGCACACATCCCAGAAAGTTCCAGGTGGTACTATGCTCTCTGTGGTGGCCTCCATGATGCACCCTGCAGGTTATCCTTTGTGCGGTTCTGTCTATCCTTCGTCTGCTACATGCCCTAACACACACGTGTACGCACACACCTGTTTCCAAAGGAGACCTCTGAAGAAGCTACTGGGCCACATGGTCCTGACTTAGGTTCTGCCTTTGGGGAGCCCATGTGGAGATGGGCTGGCTCGTGCCGTTCCCCAGAAACATACGTCCATGTCCTAATCCCCTGATCCTGTGTGACTTTATTTAGAAAAAGTATCCTTGCCAACATAGTCAGTTAAGGATTGGGAGATGAGATCATCCTGGATCACCTGGGTGGGGCATAAACCCAGAGCGAGTATCACTGTATGGGAGAGAAGAGGAGAAGGCATGTGAGGACAGAGGCAGAGACTGGAGTGATGAAGCCACAGAAGGCCAGCACGCCCCAGAAGCTGGAAGAGGCATTGAAGGATTGCCCCCTAAGGCCTCCAGTAGGAGCGTGGCCCTGCCAACATGTGGGCGTCAGACTTACAGCCTCCAGCATTGTGAGGGAGGAAATGTCTGTTGATTTGGGCCCCCACCCCACCCCTGGGCTTTGGTCATTTGCTACAGTTTCTCTAGGAAACTAATGCACCTAGTCAGGAAAACACTGGTTTTGTAAGATAATGTCAACCCCGTGGTCCCAGAATTGATCAGCTCCAGGAGAGCATACGGATTGCCTGCGATGATAAAGATGGGAGGAGGAGTCTATTCTACCAGTGCATCACCCTCGTCTTGGGTCTAGAATAGCGAACTGGATGTGATGGAGCAAAATGTGGCCACATGTGTCATCATAGCTGAAACAGTAATGAGGCAGGCACACAGGCAAAGGCACTAGGGCCGTCCACTGGGCACCATCAGTCCACCTGCTTGAAGAGAGCCTCCTGACAAGCCTGTCAGTATGTACGACTCTCTACCCGGTCACCGCACTCTGGGGGATGGAGACTCCAATCCTGTAGGTGTGGTCACCATGGTCCCTGTTAGCAGATATGTGTTCACTGCATACTGTGTGCAAAGTGCTTGGGAGCGCCTCACATTGGGCAACTTATACATCTTCCCTGAGCCTAATTTTGAAAATGGCAACAGTAATGACGACCTTCAGAATTTGGAGTGGGTGGGATAAAACACAGTAGATAGCTGGCAACGAGCCTAATAATTGGTAGTTGGCTTTCACTCAAATTGTAATCATTGTTGTCCTTATTACTGACACAAGGAAAAAAATATTGACCAACCAGCCACAAAATATTTATTAAAGCATCAGTTTCCTGACATGTGAAATAGGAACCCCAGCATGTCCTGAAGTTGGAGGGAGTCCTATCAACTGTGGGCATCTCAAAGGCCCTCCAGGAAGAGGGGCGGCCCTTCACTTGGAGGGCTTTAACTTAAAAGTATGTAGGCGCTCTTCTTATGGGCATTAGTTAAATAACAAATTACAAATTATCTGTCTTTAGTATGCAAATATTTTCTCCCAGGCTATCTTTTAGCTTTGGATTGTCATCTTTTGCCCTACAAATGTTTTTAATTTTCATCTTGTACCATCTGTGGCCTTTTCCTGTGTAGTTATTAGACTTTGTGACTTGCTTAGAAGTGCTTTCCCTCACCAAAAGATTCTGGAAATACTTCCTGTTTGTTTCTTTTAATTCGTGCACAATTTTATCTTAAGTTCTTTATTCATAGCTGGAGTTTATTTCTGTGTCTTTTATGAAATTGGGATCTAATTTTATTTTCCCCCAATGAGTGGCTGATCGAATATCATGTATTGAATGATCCATTTGTCGTCCATCGATCTGCGAGCCGCTATCACAGTGTAGTACATCCATGGATGTCTATATGGATCTGCCTCTCTGTTCTCTCCCACTGGTCCATTTGTCCCTTTGGGTGCCAGTGACACACATCATTATCGCTCTAGTTTCACAGATTGCTTTGTTATTTAGGATGGGAAATTCTTCCTCACTGTTCTTTTTAAACATGTCTTTGTGGGTTTTTTGTGTGCTGTTTATCTGCTATAGGAATATAAATGACTGTTTTTTTCTTAGTGTCCATTACCCTCTTGATTGTCTCTAATACATGTCAATTTTCATTCTGTCCCCTCCCCTCCATCATGGGGCCCAAGCTCCTCAGGACAGAGCCCCTAAGACCAAGGAATTGACTGATGACACTGTCCAGGTGCTGGACATGGGCGTGGGCACGTGACCCTACTCAGGTCGAGGCCCCGTGAGAGAAGGTTTCCTGGGTGCTCCGGGGAAAGGGCTTGTCTTTTCCTTGTCTTTAGGGGAAAGAAAGCTGCTGCCAGAGGGCTGTGCGGTCTTCCACTGGACCATGTTTGCCTTCTGCTCTCGAGCCAGGACAGCGACATCAGTTTTGCACTGAGGAGCTACATGAAGATGAAGACACTGTCCAGAGGAAAATACAGCCCAGAAAGTCAAAGCCCAAAAAGCCCCTGAGCCCCTGAGATACATCAATCTCAAGCAGTTTCATCACTGGATTTCAGAAACAGTCCTTTTCCCTAAATAACCTTGGATTGTCTGTTACTCAGATGCAAAAACATCATCGTACAAGTACATGCACATTTCACAGTTAGAGGCTTAGATCCCATGGAGATTCCCTTTGGAATTTTGGCTTAAGGTGACATCAGATTTATAGGTAAGCTTGAAGAGAAGTTACATGTTAACAATAATATGTTCTAATAGTTTCTATTAATACAGAAAATGTTTTCCATCCCTGAATGAGTTTTATCTCCATGTGTACATGATTTACCTTCTATGTACCTATTGTTTGGGTGACCTCATTCGGTCCCATTTACATACGTATGCTTCCCCAGTTTTAATCACCAGCCCCCAACTCATCTTATTTCTGGACTTGTCAATCTGATAGGTGATTTATAATCTCAGCTTGCATATCTAATAGGCACTTCAGATTTAACCAGTACTTATTAAAATCTTTTGATTTTCTCTCCAGAAGCTTATCTCAATGAATGTTAGCTACACCCAGTTGCTTAGGCTTCAGTTCATATTTTCACACCCAACATTCAGTCTGTCGGCCAAGTTTGTTCATGACATATTCCAAGTAAGACCATGTTTTACCACCTTCTTTTCTGCGACCTGAACGCCTTTCTCAACTCTCGTCCCACTCAAAATCCAGAATGATCCTTTTAAGTTAGATAATGTCATTCCACGGAAAATCAATCTTCCAATGAGTTTCCATCACATTGGAAATAAAATTTTAAGTCCCTTCTTTGGACTTCAGGAGCCCTCAAGATCTATGCCTTTCTCCATGATCTCAGCCTCCTGTTTGGGGTCTGTGTTCCTCACTGACTCAAAGATCCTGGCTTTCACCTTGTTCTCCCAACACACCAAAGCCATGCCTGTTCTTTAGCCAGCCTGGCACGGGCTGTAGAGCCCAGAGCATGGGACGAGAGTGGAATGAAGTGACAAATGTTCTCCCACAAACGCTTGTGGTCTCTGTCATATAAATGCTAGTTGCTAATGATATTTTATTAAAATAAAATATGATAGTTTTCAGTTAAAGGAAAAATTTATCTGAGAATTGAAAAGGAAACAATGAGGAGAAATTCTCACTGCACTGAAGAGTGGGTGCCTTCTGACCCAAGTGCATGTGGACCTATTTGCTCTTTTGACACAAATACCTCATCCTACGTGAAGTTCATGCTTGTTTGCCTGCTACAATTTTCAATTAATTGATTAATTAGTAATTAGCTATTGCCAGGCTTCTGGCACTTTTTTTCTGTCTATAGTACCTTTTATTTTGAACATTTCATCACAAATTCAAGGTTGATCGGAGCCCTCCTCTTCGACAAACAATGCATTTTCTGAACACTGGACTCTCCCTGTGATGTGGGCTTGAATAACTTGAATAATCCCCTCCACTGTGTTCCTTGGGGTTTTCAGCCTCCGCGGACAGTAAGCCGTGCACTCTGCCCATTCCAGTGTTCCTGGTGGTGGTGGGGGGGCCTCATCCTTTGCCCTGTGCTCCCTGAGGAAGAATTCAACCACACACACTTCTAGAACAGTAAATCCATTGGAGAAGCATCGACACCATTTACACTGAATCTCTGTTCTCTGTTTTCCTCCTCACGTTTTAATTAGATGTACTCTTTTAATGACGCTTGTAACTTTTAAAAAGGTTTCGTGACACGTTATATGAAAGCAGTTATGTAGATTTAGTATTCTGCCTTCCCAGTCAGGAGCAAATGACTGCTTGGTAAATAGTGAGGCAGCCAAATGTGTTTTAAGAATGTTCTCATCTTGCTTCTAACTCTACCACAAAATATATATCCATTTAGAGGGAGTGTGCACTCTCTCAGTTTCTGTGTACACATACACATGCACAAATGCTCACATCATACTAAGACATGCCAAACACAAAAATGTAAAGAGGAACAGGAAAGTAATCTTGTTTTGTCACCCAGATGCAATCACTGTTAACTTTCAGTTGTATTATTTCCTGTATTTGTAAGTAGCTTATTCTATCATGCTGTGTATTCGGATCCGCATCCTGCTTTTTTCATTGAGTATTGCCGTATGTAACTGCATAGTTGCTGTTTTCATGCCTGCAGAGAATTTTAGCAACTGGGATCCAGAAACAATCCAGGAGAACCTCCCAAAATGAAGGTAGAGCTCATGAATCCCAAAAGGGAAGCCCCTGATGGGCAGGCCTCTGAAGAGCTGGGGTCTATTCCTCCACCCGTGAATCTGGGCTGGCACACAACTTTCTCTGGTCAGTCAAAGGAGGTTGAAATGACATGTGGTGATTTCTGAGGCTGGGCTTCAGCAACCGCTGCATGTCTCACCACGGGCTTTCTGTTCCTACGCTCACCTGCTGGAGGATGAAGGCCATGGGGAGAGAAGCCTCAGCCACCCTAGTCTTCCCAACTCAGGCACCAGAGACGACTTCAAAAACAGCTGGGACAGCCAACTCCAGAAGAAACTAGAGCTGCCAAGCTGCTGCCGGACCAGATAGTGCGCCTGCAGAACAATTGATTTCTGCTTTAAGTTTCTAGTGCTGGAATGGTTTGTCATGCAGCAAAACCTGATACAGCTCATAGAAAACCGACTTGACTAGTCAATGATTTTGAATATTTCATTGTTTCCACTCTTTTGTTCATGTCTGAAATAACTTAATGAACATCTTTGAACAGAGTATTTCTGCATATTTCTGCACAGCTCCATCAAACCATTGGCACTGATGAGGGAACAAAAAAAATGAAGAATCATGGCAAATGATGTTTAATTGTTTTCCAAAACAGCTGTATTAATTTACGTCCCCTCAATCCTGGTGTATTGCCCATTTCATCATACTTGCCAACATGGCATACTTTATTATAAATGAGCTGATTGATTCAAAGATATACTTTCTGATTTAATTTGCAATTTTATTATTTGGGGTTAGTCTCTTTCACATATATGTTTTCTGTTTACAGCATAAAGCTTACTAACAGTTGAATAAAACCTTTATTTACACAGTTAAGCCTCAGCTGGGGCATGGCTGCCATCATGATTTTGGACAGGTGGGCTGCCTCTTGGGAAGCTTTTACAGGGAAACGTTCTTCAAGAAAAATAAGCAACTCTGAGTTCAGAGAGCCAGAATTTCTTACTTCAACTGGACAGTTTTTCAGTTTTCATTCTCCACTTTTACTTCGGGATCTGAAGCAGTGTGTCTGTTAATTCTCTTTCACACACCTGAGCTGTCCTGGCCATTTTCTCCATCTTGATCCTCATTGTCACGTTCATTTTTCTCTCCGTTCTCCTCAACCTGAGCTCATTTTGTGTGTGTGTTCTTTCTCTTCCTCGACCTCAGCCCTGTTCTCATCAGAATCATTACCACTGTTCTAACATCATTTTCCTCTTCACAAGTCCCTTCACACATGGGTTCTGTTACTGCCCGGGATGAGTCACCCCCTTTCATTTTTATTGTTTTGATACTGTGACCTGTGTGATGGGAAGGGTGTATTTTCCTTCAACATGGGAGCACTTCTGAATATCTGACTCTTGTTAGCTGTTTTGTCTAGTACACATAGGCAATGCAGATACATAAAATGTATAGAGATGTAACATTTTATCCTCTGAGGCAGCAGCATAAGTCATGGCAGCGTGCTCTGCAGTCTCCTCGTAAGCTCCTGAAACAGCAGATCAGCAGCACCGGAGACGGTGTCACAGTCTTCGTCACGCTGCCTGTATCCTTAGCTTGAAGGGATTTACATTGCCTTGTAAACCAATCCTTTCTAAACCCTTTGCTAGAAGGTCTGGGTTGCAGTCAGTCCGAGGAATACCATCCTCTTCTTGTGGTGCTTCTGTATTCACTGCTTCCAGATATTTCTCAGGGTTAAGTTCTTTAATCCCTTATTTCCTTTTGCCATTGCATCAGAACTTTTGCTTAAGAATTTTGTCATGTCTGTTCTCAACTTTGTTATGGCAGTTCTATTTTGAGGGTCAGCAATGAAAAATATCTCTTACTGCTAAAGAAACCATTTGCTATGTACTTGCCACAGTTACACTTTGTAGAGCAAAAAGCTTTGATGGATTTGATATAAATTACTCGCCTTTTCCCTACGTTGGCACTTGCTTTGCACAGTCCAAAGTCTTCTCAAAGTTGCCATTTAAACATGTTCAAAGAGATGAGCTTTTCTGTAAACAAGATCAACTTGTCAGGCTCTTTTGTTTTTCTGTCTTCAGATAAGATCACGTCAATACATAAAGTTCCATCTGTACGTGTGAAAAACATCACAGTATTCTTTTCTTTGCTTTATACCAGGTGCCAGAGGATGAAGTAATCAGCCAGGGACTGCTCATTTAAGAGACAGACCTGTAATTCCATCAGCAAGATGACTTGATTTTCATTAGGAGGACTTACAGAAGTGAACCTGAATGGCGAAACCAATATCCTATGTCCAGAGACATGTACGCTTCCTTTTCCTTAAAACTCAAGGCTTGCTTTTGACTTGTTGAAGTCTCATTTTTCTATCTTGTGCTGTACAATGTTTCCTCTTGTATTTTGCTCTCAGGCCTGACTGCCTATAAAATCTCTTCTTTTACAATTATTTTCTTTTTGTATTTATCATCAAAAGAACTCTATAATGGCAAGGTTCCACTGTATGTATTTCTGAGTATTTATTTAATTTTTCAGAAATAAATTTGGAATGTCTATGAAATATGATGTTAATTATGTAGCCTGTTTTTTAACCTATCCAGAACGGTACTTTCAAAAATGTCATTGAGGCCATGTCACTCCTGTTTAGCTTCTCAGTGGCTTGAGTGGCTTCTCAGTGTATTTACAGAAGAAAGACTGAACATCAATTATCTTAACACCCATTTTTTAATTGAAATATGCTTGATATGAAATATTATATTGGTTTCAAGTGTACAACATAGTGATTCAACAATTTTATACACTACCAAATGTTCACCACGGTAAGTGTAGTTACCATCTGTCACCCTATGAATATTACAATATTGTTGACTATATTCCTTATGCTGTACTTTTAATTCCTGTGACTTATTTAATTTATAATTGGAAGTTACCTCTTTATCTCTCTCATCTATTTTACCCATTCCCCCGCCCCACGGCATCCCCTGTGGCAACCACCAGTCTGTTCTTTGTACTTATGAGTCTATTTCTGCTTTATTTGTTAATTTTGGTTCTTTTTAGATTCTACATATAAGTGAAATCATGTAGTATTTGTCTTTCTCTGTCTGACTTATCTCACTGAGCATAATACACACATTGTTGCAAATGGCAAGACTTCTTTCTTTTTTTTGGCTGAATAATATTCCATTGCATATGTGTACCACATTGTAAACACTCATCTTAAAGTGTTGCAGAAAGAACTGCAAAATTAGCCAAAATATATTAGAAGTTAAGAACTAGTAGAGAGAAAAGCAGAGGTTAATGAGCTAGAAGACATGTATAAAGACATGGTTGGCAAAGACAAAATGGCTTCTTTGAAAAGGCTGCTAAAATTGGTAAATCCATGGCAAAACAAGAGAAAAAATAAGAAAAGAGAGAAGGCAGAGGCTACTCTAGAACAGTACCAGAAATGAAAAAAGACATTTCACAACAGATTTACACATACTTAAAAAGATCACAGGAGGATATGATGAAGAGCTCTAATAAATGTAAAATTTGGTCATAATAGACACATTCATAAAAGATACAGATTACCAAGGCTAACAAAGACAATTCCAAGCCCAGAAGGCATTACCAGTAAATTCTACCCAATGTTTAAGAAAGAAACAATACTAATTTTACACAATCTCTTCTCCTCCCAAAAAGAGGAAATACTTATCTACAGCATATGCATATAATTTATTTAACTTTTTTTTGTTCTGTTTGTATACATAGAATTAAAACAATCGTATTTTTAAAGCAAAACCTTAGAAATCCTAAATACGTATGAATATATGGGATAATACATCATGGTCAAATGGAAATGCAAAATTGTTTCCCATTCAAAATCAATACTGTAATTCACCACATGAGTGGAATCAAGGAGGAAAATAACATAGATACAGAAAATGTGTTGAGTAATAATGAGCATTTACTTTGTGATTTTTTTTAGACCTTCACATACTAGTAGTAGAAAGGAATTCCCTTAATCTTATAAAGGTATTTAAATAAAGCACTGTAGTAGATATCAGTTTCCTTAAAAGGCAAATAGAGTTAAGTAGCTTAGGAGGTCATCAAGAAGAGGTGACCACCAGCTGACCCCAGGCCCCAGCAATTGGAGACTCCTTCTCCCTCCCCCATCCTTAGATGTGGTTCTGCCAGCCCTCCCCACCCCCTGAGGCTTCCCCAAGGACACAGCTTTGAGATAGTGATGTGGTGTTGAGGCCACCTGGATGGTGTATGGGACTGAACCCAGCTAAGCCCTGTACATAAACTTTTAAGCCTCGGCTGGAGGGTGTGAAGATTTATTTGCAGCCCCCAACCCAAGTCTCCTACGTAAGTTCCCTTGATTATGAAATCTTCCCCCTGCCAATATGGAGGGCCAGCCTCTGATTTCCCTGCCCTCTGCATACGGGGGCTCCTTTCAGATTATACCTGGAGCTCGTGAACTGACAGTGGCAAAATACTGGAATGTTTCTTTCTGAGACTGGGACAAGCCGGAATGCTCACTCTTACCCCTTCTAGTCGACAGTGTACTGTCTCTGGCCTCTGCAGTGAGAAAGAAAAAAAAAGATGTAGGATATTTGGAAAGGAAAAGGTAAAAGTAAACATGAGCAGATGATATCAATGTGGATATCTTGAAAATATAACAACCTACAGTAAGATTATTGGAGTGTGTTTAACATATCTGCTGTTATATCTATAAACAAAGATAAACAAAATGGTCTTTTTACATATGAAAAACAAACAATATGAAATTAAAGATATACATGCATAAGAACACAAAAATAGCAAGTAGTTAAGAATAATTCTAATTAAATATACACAGTGATTCTATCCAGTAACCTGAAAGAATATGTTTATAAAGGAATTATGAAGAGAACAAATGGGGAGATAGGTTCATATAGTAGAATATTTGATATTGAAAAGATACCAGTTCTCCCCATTATCATCTACAGATTCAACAAAGAAGACTAGAATACCCACAGCTGTCTTTAAATAGAACTTAATGAGATGATTCTAAAATTTTTGCAGAAATGAAGAGAGCCTGTACCAGCCAGGACACGCAGAGGAAGGGCGCAGTGGAAGAGGGTAGTGTACCAGACTGTCAGGCAGCCTTGTGGACGGATCTGTTGGCATAGTTGGGGACGGAGGATGCTGGGTGAGCCTGTGTTCACCCTTCCTGATGGGGAGGTGAGCCCTCCATGCTGTTACAAAGTTGAAAGACAGGTGAAACCCAGCTATAGTATTAAGATGCCTTCTGAGTTGATAAAAGAATATAAGCACACTAGAATAAAGAGCAAAAGAATCGATTACTGTAAATTCAGAAGAGTTCTGTTTAGGCATGAGGGTTTTGGGATCCTGGGTTTTTGTATTTCTGGGACCTGTGGGAGTGAGTACAAGGATGTTCACTTCATTATTTAGCTGTTCATTATTTTTCTGGGCATATTTCACAATAAAAAGAAATCTAAGCACAAACAGAGGAGAAAAAGAAAATTAGTGATTTCTGGAAATTCACTGAGTTTCTGTACGAGTTTTCTGGGACTGCTGTAACTAAGTACCACAAACTGGGTGGCTTGAAACAGCAGAGATGGATTACTTCACAGTTCTGGAGGCCAGATGTCTGGAACCAAGACATCCGCAGGGCTGAGCTCCCTCCGGAGCCTCTCAGGGAGGGTCCTTTCTGCTGCCTCCAGCTGCGGGCCATGCCAGACGGCTTGGGGTTGGCAGCAGTGACATTTCATTCTCTGCCTCCGTTTCAGACGCTGCCCTCCCTGTGTGTCTGCATTTTCACATGGGCTTCTTCTCTGTGGACATGCTTGTGTCCTAGTCTCTAGACTCATCCTCATCTTGGAAGGACACCAGTCCTATCAGATTAGAGCCCACCCTGATAACTTCATCAAACTTGATTACATCTTCACAGACACTATTTCCAAATAAGGTCATGTTCACAAGTACTGGGGTTAGGACTTCAACATATCTTTTTGAGGGACACAGTCCAACCCATGACAGTCTCCATACACAAGTGTCGGTCCCGTAATGAGCCTGAGTTCCTGCCATTTGCTAGCAAAGTGTATCCTTGAGCAAGTCACTTTCAGTGACATTATCTATAAAATGGGGATACTGACTGCCTGCTTCAGATGGCTTTTTGGCAAATGTAATATTTATAAGGCTCTAAGCTATGAAGAATTGTTCTTGGAACATAGTAAATGCTACATGAGTGCTTGCTGTTCTTTTTATTTATACCATTATTACAGACATATATCATTATCTTCATGGGGCAGACAGGTACCCAGAGGCTAGAGGATGGAAGGTGGAGGGAGAGAAGGAGAAGACCCCACTTTGCATAATATCAAAAGGTGGGGTTTCCATTCTGGGCATGACTGTGTGAAAAGCACCGAGTAGGGCAGGGACATGGGACAAGCATAATGATTAACTCTTCCTGCCTGTGATGAAAAGCACTGAGATATAAACAGTAGAGTAAGAACAGGAGGGACTCCATCTTAAGGCTAAGATTCCATTTTAAAAAGCAGAGAGTTGAGAAGTAAGATTCCTAACATATTCTCTGGTATTCAGACAATAACCCAACAGCCTACCTTGGACAGGGCAAACAGTCTTAACTGATATGTCCCCACTGTTTGAGGGTCCCCACTGATATGTCTCCACTATCTTGGAGAAGAACAGGCTTAATAAATCCTTGTGTTAAGTTTATCCTACAGAATTGTCCAGAGGACTGACTGTGGATGGGGACATAGTGTTTTTTACTAGAGAAAGACATCATGAGATGACAAATCAAGCCTATGCCTAACAACCCCCCCTCTGCCCTTTGCCTCTTCTTGAAAGCCTTTAAAAGACAGAATCTGCAGCCTTTCAGCTCACCTCCTTTCTGAGGACACCCACACTTTCTTTTCTTTAAGTGTGTGCTTTTAAATAAACCTTTCTCACTGCTCGTCTTACTGTATTCTGTCTTTTTGCCATTTCATTCTGTTTCCAAGTCTCCCTTTTACCCCTGTTAAGTAGGGAGAGGCTACTGAGAGCCCAGACGTGAGCCTCTAAGTTCTCATTGACTGGGTGACATGGATGGAACTGCAGCTGCGGGAACCTTCCTGAAAATCTCCTTTCCTTGGGAAGTTCTCAGGACATAATCTCCCTCCATCCTGTGCTCTGAGGCTCCCCAAATCCTGGGGTGGTAGGGGCTAGTCCCATGCTGTGCAGATCCCAGCAGACACCGGACCCCAGGTGACCCTGGCTTTAGGAAATGGCAAGGGGATCTGCCCAAGACCAAGAACTCTCCCTCCCTCCCTCTGCACTTTCCTGGTCTCTGCTGCCTGCAAGGCAGCTGCCATTCCCTGCTGCTCTTACTTTAATGAGTTCCTTCCTTACCTGCACTCGTCTGACCTGCGTCTGACCTGCTCAAGAATTTTTTTCCCCCTAGAGTCAACAATGCTCCCCAGCCAGGTTTCACTTGGTGCCCAGGGAGAGACCTCCCCAGTCGCAGCTGCCCAGCAACAGCATGCTGCATTTAGGGAAAAGATTTTATGCCGTAACATGGAACTAGATTGTGCCTTCTCTCAGAATGTGTTTGTCTTTGTGGTATGTGGGAGGTCTTTGATCATGATTCAGTCAAATTTGGTTCAGTCCAATGTCAATGAAGAATGGTATTTCATGCTTGATATTGGAGCCCTTGGCACAAGACAGGATTTGTCACCTTACGGTCCATCCTCAGCTGTCCCCTTGAGCCTCACACCCTCCCACGCCCTCCCCAATCACTTCCCCCTCCCCTTCATGTTAGTCCGACCCAGACTATCACACAGATTTGAGGCATTTGAGTTTCCTAGGGCTGCTGAAAACAAAGCACCACAAAACCGGGGCTTAAATAACGGGAATGTATTCCCTTACAGGTCTGGGAGACAGAGCACGGAATCCAGGTGTGCACAGGGGAGAATCTTCCCTCACTTCTTCCAGCTCTGGTGACTCTTGGTATTCCAGGGTAAGGCAGCATTATTCCAATCCTGCCTCTGGATTTGGACATATTTTGGGGAGAACACAATTCAACTCACTACCTGGGAAAAGACTCTGTTAGGGATTTCTCTGTCCTTGGACCACCCAGGGGGTGAGCTTGTGCATCTCTGTGCATGTCAGATGGGTCATGTCCTCCCTTGGAGAGAAACACAACAGCAGCCAGCAAAGCACAACTTAATTCCTATTTGGGCTTTTTTGCTAAATTAAGCAAACATTCATTGGGACTTCAAAATTTATGAATTTCTCTTCCATGTTTTAATTCCCTTTCTATGACTCCTATTCTTCATTAAACTCAAAGGATCCTTTGTAGACTCATAATAGTGCTAAAGGGGCAATAAGGTTAGGTGAGGGGTGGCCCCCCAAAGATCACTTGTGTTCATTCTGTTAAGGGAGCTGTTGCATAGGGACCGTGTGTGACAGGGTTCTGGACAGCCTGGAACCAGGAACCATAGGATGTAAGTGTGTGCCCGGTGGAGAACTGGCAGCCAGGTACAGCCTTGGAAACACCAACGCCCACCAACTAAAGCAAGATAAACTGCAAAGGCCAGGGAGGTCTGATGTCTGGGTTATGAGTACATGTGAAAACAGATGCTCCCCAGGCAGTCTTGAGCTCGGTTGGTCATAGGCTGCAGCGTGCACCAGTCATGTGCTTCCCAGAACATGGGTGGAATCCTAGAGGCACAAGAAAACTCCACTGGGGCATCACTGGATCTATCTACTTATGACAATAATGAAAATTTTCAAAGCAAATCAGGATAAGTACAGACACGACTGATGACAAGGAGGCAATTTTATACCTTAAGAGTGATTTGTTGTAATTGTCATCAACTTGTCTACTATTGTTTAGAGTCTTTTAGTGCCTTTGAGTGTATTTGAAAAATCTGAAGTTGATCATACAGCCTTTCCAAGAGTCCACAGGCCTGTGATCTGACGGCCTCAATCCAGCTGTATCTTGATCGTTGTCCATCCCCCTGCCTTGCTGAGCTTTCTGTCCTCTTGCACTGCTTTTCAGGGAGCCTGCCATTTCCTGAAAGCATCCTGGTCTATCCATCCTATTTTAAGTTTCACATGCTCTTCTCCATCCTTGCCTTTGCTGTTCAGCACCGGGTGGGCCACGTGAGCTCTCCTGCTGCTCCTGGACAACTGCACCATTCAGGGAGATGCAATGACCCTTAACCAGACTTGAAAGTGTTTGATTCACCTCTGCACCTCCCAGCTCCACCCAGAGCCTGCATCTATTGGGTGATAAATATAGAACAGTGCCGCCTGGCTTAGCTGAATTGGCCTCTTCTGTAAAAGTAATGACTTTGGTCTGCTGGGAAATATTCTGAAGGTTAATATCCCAGAGTGCGAGAGAGAAAATGAACAAAGAATTGCTTCCAGTCAGCTCAAATACATAATGATTTTGTGATATTTCCTAATTACATTTTTTATTGAAAAATGTATCTGGATGTTCACATCTCCAAAAGCACAGCCACAAAAACCTATGTGATCTGGAATCTTCCAGGTTGAGAATTTCGTCTTATTTTTTCAAATACATTTCTTCAAAATTAACTCTCTTTGTGAAAACAATACTATGATATGCAGTTTAAAACAGATATTGATTAAATCATTTTCAGACAGATTACTTTTGATGAATAACTCCAATCAAGAGTTATCTAAATGCATAGGAATTCACATTAACATAAGCCACATAGATGGTTCTACATTAATAAAGTGACAGTATTTGAAAGCAGATGAATCAAAACAAAACAATGTAAAAAAGAGAGCGTGGGGTCTTCTCCCTCACCTGGATTTTGTTCCAGAAAATTAAATTCAAAATACCATGTATTTTTAAGAACTGTTATTAACACACTTTTTTTTTGACAGCAGGGAATTCACTTCCAACAGATTTTCTGGCAAAGTGGTAAAGAATGATTTTCTTTTTAACCATCTTGACGTAGTCGTGCTTAGCTGCACTTCCAGAAAAAAAAGAAGTAACACAAAAGGCCCATATAAACTTCAGAAAAAGAACTTTAGAAAAAATAATGACCCCCAAACAAAATTCTGTACACTGTTTTGTTTCATGACTTCCAGGTCTTTAGAATTATTATAATTATTATACTAAAAGTTATTACATTCAAATATTATTTTAATTATTAAAACAATTATTATTACATGTGATTATTACACAATTAAAACTATTATTTTAATTATTTAGATGGCTATTTCAAACTTTGGAAAAAGAGATGTGCAAAAGTATTGTTCCAAAGAATTCCTATTTATTCTTTAAAAATTGGAAAATTGTGTGTTCAAATCAAGGTAGTGCTTGCTGCCTACAAGACTTTTATGAAGTCCCCCGCTTATTTTATTTTTAATGTTATTGTTATGGGCCTAGCAAGGGCCTACCACGTACTGAATATTCAGCAAATGTAAGTGTTTATGGAAAACATGAAATAAGGGATACGAAATAGAACCTTGACAATAATGAGCGCACAGTTGCAAACCATTCAGCAGTATATTATGTATCATGAGGGGAACAGTGGCAAATAGCCAAATGCTAATTAAGGACAACAGATTTGTAGTTTTGGGATGTAGTTAATTAGAAATGATGGGTAAGATATTTTCTACTGGTCACCTTGTTGGATGGATATTTCCCCACAAGTATCATCAGTGTTATTATTTTTATGGTTATTTTAATATAATGCATGCATGTGATGAGCAATTAAAGCAAAACATCAATACACAGTGAAATGTAATAATAAAAAAGGTGAGCCTCTCTCTTTTATCATAAAGTTATCTGGAATTTTGTTTGCTTAACCAGATAAGTATTGATTCTAGTGTTTTTCCATTCCAAACAATTCTCCATGTGTATCCCAGGCATGCATCCTTTCCTGTAAATGTATCCATAGGATAACCTCCCATAAGAGGATCACTGTGTCAAAGTATTCATGCTTTTTAAATTTTGATAATATTGCCATAGTACTCTTCAAAGAAGTGATATAGAAAAGAATGCTTCAATTAACAAAATATAAGAATGGATTTCTTCTTATTTTTTCCAACCCTTATCAAACTATAAAAAAAGTTTTTTTGATGATCTAATAATTGAAAGTGTTTAGCTTTTACTGTATTTTTAATAAGCAAAGTTGAGTTTTTTAATATAATTTAAAATATTTCTTCACATTTATTGTCCATTTTTCTATTGGTTTGGTGTTTTTATTTTTGTTGATTTGTGAGAACTCTTTATGTCTTAAAGACATTTGCCCTTTGTGATATGTGTTATAAATATTTTCCTAGTTGTTTTGTTTTATATCATTTTTTAATTTTATTGTTGGTATTTATTTTGCCAAGTAGCAAATTTTAATTTTTTATGTACTCAATACCACATTTACAGCGCATTTTGAATTTTTGCTTAAAAACCTCCCATACGTTGAGGTTATTAGTAAAATTTGTATGTTTTCTTTTGATATTTTTAAGATTTAATGTTCATACTTAAATTTCATTTATTCATCTGGGCTTTGTTTTGATATAAGCAATTAAGTATGATTCCAACTTATTCTTCTCAGATGCTAGTTAGGCACTATACATGCATATGCACATGTTCATTTATATGCATTATAAATAGTTCTGGGGCATCACATGTTTAAAAGAATGAGGAGGAACTATATAAGGCTAAGAGGGAGGCATTAATGATTTTCTCCAAGAGTATAAATAAGTCTGAGATCCTTAGAATTTCAGCATTATAAAACCCAAAGAAGAACAGGTATGAGATAGGAGGTGTTGTGGACTGAATGTTTGTGAACCCCCGGAATCCACATGGTAAAGCCCTAACCCCCAGTGTGATGGCATTTGGAGATGGGGTCTTGGGGAGGGAATTATGGTTGGATGAGGTTGTGAGGGCGGGACTCTGGTCTGATGGAACAAGTACCCTTATATGGAGAGACATCAGAGAGCCTAATCTTCCCTCCTCCTTTCTCATGCACCGAGGAGAGGCCCTGGGAGCACGACGGGAGGAGGCGTCTGCAACCAAGGAGCAGCGTCCTCACCAGGAACCTACCATGCTGGCGCCACCCTCCAGAATGGTGAAAAAATACATTTCTGTTACATGAGCTGCTCGGCCTATGGTATTCTGTTATAGCCCCTGAGCAGACCAAGACAGATGTCTTATACACCAGCTAAAACAAGTCCAAATAAAGTTTACGTTAACAATAGGGGAAACAAGGATTAGATGTAAGGAAGAACTTTCTGCCCATCAGGCTAACCAAAATACAAGAATGAGCTTTTGAGGGTTTCCTGACCACCATCATGGGGGTGTGGAGGGGCTCAAGACAAACCAATCACAGCCTTTTACTCCTGCCAAGTTAAAACAAGCCACCTGTTAGCAAACAAGGGACAGAACTATCTGCTCTGTCGGGTTTATTTTCCACTTGCTGACCTGAATATCAGATGATGTCAATTTTAATGTTTTTATTTACTATTTCTAGGAAAGGCCATTGGCCAACTGGTTCACAACTACTTTTTACTTCAGGATTTAATGTCTAAGAAAATCTTTTATGGACATGGCATCTAGTTCAGCCAAGTGGACTCTCCTTCAGTGTGTCCAAGTCCACTAAACGAGACAAATTAAGGATGAATTTTGTCAAGAGATGGTATTTTAAAAATAGCTCATTTCTATCTGTATTATTTGAGCATTGGGAAGTCAAGGTAGACCCCATGTTAAGATCTACATATGTACCTATGGTCTACATCATTCATCTTTGATTATGCAGCAATTCAACAGGGGGTTGTATTAAACTTACAGCCTCTATAAGCTTGGCTTATAAGGGCTGAACCTTTCTTAATGTAGGAAAATTGATATTCAAAAGGGACAACGTTGCAGAAAGAATTTGAGGATGCATGGATGCCATATTTAAATAGAGATCTTTTGCATAGACTGATCAGTTTTCTTAGCAGATTTGGGGTCCGGGGAAGCTTTTAAAGACTCAGTTGGTGCCTTAACCATTCTGCTGAAGACTTCCAGCGATAGGCAACCTTTCATTCTTCCCAAGTGCCCATAGACTTACAAGGAATAACTGGGGAGAAACTTTGATTTATAGTCCTTGAACATAGAAAATCTTTGGGAGGTAGGCAGAAAAGAAAATAAACAAAGATTCAGAAGATCCACAGCATGAGACGCTACCCCCTGAGAAAATGAAACTTGAGTAGAAATTATTGTGAGATATTATTCCTTCAATGTCCCATCTGACAAGAGTAAAAATGCAACCAGCAGCAGGAATGAAAAAGCTGCCTGCAGTTGTGGCTGGGTCTTACTCTATGATAAGCCTCTGGATGTGTGGGTTGAATTTACAAGAGCAAACACACTGATGAAGATTACGTGGCTTAAAACCACCAGTGCATACCAATAAGCAGATATAGTCAACAAAGGCCAGTAGCTGTCAATGCCCTACGGACTGGGAATTGTCAAAGGAAGCCTGTCAAGACAACTCAATTCCGGCCACCCAGCCACCCACCAGCATCACCCAAGATCACCAATGCTACTTGGTGTACCTCTTATGTCCAATCAGGTAAGACTCCTTCAGGAGGCACTGGTGACTTGGAGTCTACTGTGATTGGTAAGATCAGGTTCGTCTGTCAGCCGGCAGCAGATCAACGGATGCTAACACAGTTTACACCTGCTGAGCACCATGCTCCAAAGAAGAAGAAAAGTGGGAAGGGAATTTAGCCACTCTGCCAAGGGACCCCATAGGGAGTGCAGAAATGATGGATGAGACCGACGCACAATCCTTTCCCTCTATTCTACCTCCCAGCTCTTGTTACTGCTCTCTCCACTCCCCTGAGGCACCTGTCAGGTCCAGAGCATGAACATTCCAGTCCATAGGGGTTTCAAAGTGAAAGCTTTTTTCCTCAAAGCCAATCCTAATGGTCTTCATTGGAAAGGCTCTCCTCCTTAGCTCTGTGGATCATGCCTGCTAAGCTGTGGTTTATTTCAGGGAGCTGTTTAACACGAACAGCCCAGTCATGAGGTAGGTATTTTATTCATATAAGGCTGCCTCTCAGCAAGGCAGATATAGCTGAGTAACCTGGTGTCCCCAGCTCAGGATGTCTGGACCCTGGAACATGGAGCTAGGGTGCAGTTCAGAATCTAAGCAGCTCCAGCGATCACAGAAGCCATGGGTATCCTTCTTTGTTCTAATTCTCTGTTCATCTTTCGGTTTTCATTCCTCTGTGCTTGGCTTATAAAAGAAAAATTGCACTGGATCAGTTATACAGGCCGGAAGACTTTATTTGAGACTACTGTAGTAGGGGAGAGAGTCTATTGCATAGGGGAGAGAAAGTTCAAGTCCACTGAAACAAAGGACAAGGGAATTTTTAAGCCCTGGAGTAAGATAGTGGGAATGGATGGCAGGATGTTATAGGGAGGTTGGTCCGTGCAGTTAGGCCACCTGAGTTTGTAATTGGTGCTTGTTGAAGTTAAGCCGTTCAGTTCCCATCCTCCCACAGAGACTGGAAGAGAAGGGCGCTGTCATCCTTGAGGATCACATTTCAAAGACATGGCTCCTGGGCCTGGTGAAGGATGATTCCTGGACTGTAAAACTGGCAAGAGGCTGAAAGAAAATCTCCATGTCAAAGGGGCAGATAAAGGATTTGCAACCGCAAATTTTCTAAAGTGAATGCTCTAAGTACAGGGAAGCCAGGAGAGCCTGCAGTCAGACAGAAACTGCCCAGAGCTGAGTCCAGCTGAGGGAGCACTCAGGCCATCTCAGTGAATGTTCATGGCGCTTTTTCCACCAGGAATCATAGCCCATCACATCCCCTGCTGCTCACCCCAAAGAGCCCCCTCCACATGCACACAGTCCGGTTCTCTTCTGGCAAATACTTAGTCGCAGCGTCACTTCCTCAGGAAATCTTCCTGGAGGGCCGCCGCATCCCAGCCTTGCTCCCACTAAGCAAGCCATATTCTAACAGGTCTCTTATTGCCTGTCCTTTCCCCGGACACTGCAAGTCTGCAGGCCGAGGGCTGTCCTTTCCTTTCTGAGTCCCTGGGACCCAGTATGGTACTTGAGTACATGGTGGGAATTCAATCAGGGCTTACTGATTACGAAACTAGTGGGTAAGGGCTAGGTTTATTCAATTGTCTCTAGAAAACATCTTAATATAGCAAGTTTTCCAGGACAAGAAACTCAAAATTTGCATTTGTGTGTGACTATTTGTAGGGAATGCCGTTTCTCATTCTCTAGCTTGCACTCACATAAAGCAGACAATGTTAACACCATATGCTGATCATATGGGGTTCCTCTCGAGTTTAGAAACTCTTCCTAAAATAAGCTCTATTTGTCCATCACATTACAGTTTGTATAAACATTCTGGCTTACCTTATTTGATTTTTGAAGCTATCCTGTGTTGTAAGTGACACATTTTATCCCTACTTAAGGCTGTACGATCAGCAAGTTACAAAGCCAGATGTTGACTCCAAGTTCAGAGCGTTTCCCTTATTCCCCGTCCTTGCCCCATCTCCAGCCTTAACCTCTCCCACTTCTAAGAAAAGCTCTTTCTTTCCACCTAATATCAAACGTATCATCAATTCTCAGAGAGTAAGACGTGAACTCTTAACTGATTCTGAATTTCTTCAGACATATTACATGCATTTTTTCACATTTCAAGATGGAAGAAAGACTTGGAAAAAAAATTAAAACCAACTATCACCTGCTTTCTAAGAAGCGATTTGGTAATTGAGGAGCTGTGAATGCACCTGTCATACTCATGTTACTAGGCTCACCGTCTGCTTCCTTGCAAATAGTTTCAACAGGTGCAGAAGTATCCCCGAGTTTTATAGCCAGAAGTGTCATTATGCAAAGTTCCATAACCTCCTTAGGGTTTGGGCGTGAATGAACTTCAAGGAGCTATAAACATCAGGAAAAGATGTGACCTTTGGCCAGTGTTGGTGAGTATGTGTTGTTGTTGTTGTTTTGTCTAGGGAGTGTTCCATCAATGTTGTTATCTCAGAGTCTGGGTCAAAATCTGGTTGGATTTGTGACAAAACATGAATAGGCAATAAACAGCTAACTAAACAAGGCAGGATGAACCCTTTCCTATAGCAGGAGGCCAATATGTAAATGTAGAAGGAAGGATAGAAATTAGCATTCAGGCATCACTCATCAAAGAAAGCTAAAGTCATTGATGAAAGTTTAATGAGGAAAGAGGATATGAGCTCAACTTTATAGTATCTCTACAGAGATTACTTAGACAAAGGGAAAAGTGTCATTGCAGTGGAGGGACCCAGAGGACAACTCTTCAGCAAAGCCATCAAAGTGAAATGTCACCAAGACTAAGACAAGTTGGCCTCACAGCTCCAGAACTAATGCACCAAGACACAGCCTCAGTCCCACAGTCTCCCTGCACCAATGCCCAACTCAGATCTGAACCTGAGGAAGCATCGCACCACCCCAGAACTTCAGCTCTATGATTCAACCGTCAGTATCACAAAAGACAAAGTAGATAGAAAATGTCCCAGATCAAAGGAGACCAGGGGGAATGTTGGGTTAAACCGAAGTGTGATTCTAGATTGGACTCTACGTTAGGAAAAACTGCTTTAATGTACATTATTGGGTCATCTGGCAGCATTTAAATATGGAAGTGGATTATTTAGCACCACGGTGTCAGTGGACATTTTCTGACTTTGACAATTGCATGTGTGTGACTGTTTGTAGGGAAGAGGTTATCCACAGAAGTGTTTAGACCTAAAAAGGCTTAGTGTCTCTGACTTACTCTCAGATGGCTTGCCAAGCACTGATCAGTGTATCATCATCTCCATCATCATCTAAGAGAGAGAACATGAACAGCCATAAGCAGTCAGGGACTCCGGGCAAGCAGGACTCTAAGCTCATAGTATTACTTCTGTGACTTTTCTTAGAGGTTGACATTTTCAAAAAGCACTTTGAAGAAAATTAAGCATCTTTGACCTAGTCCCTCGCCCCCATTTTACGGATGAGAATTTCAGTCTCAAAGCCACTAAGTAAAGAGGTGTCATCTCTTAGTGGAAGAAGCTGCATTAAACCTAGATTTCCTGAGTCCTGCAAAATTGTTCTTCCCACCTTCTCAGAAGATCAGAAAACTCACATATGTTCGGCTTTTAAATTCGCTTTGTGCCACTGCAGCCACACTGTTGACGGGCTGGCACTGGATTTTATTTCCTTTTCAAAAAGTAGAACTTTGTCCTGTTTTCACAACAAGAGTAGGGAGAGCAGAATCGGGGAAAGCCCTCCTTACCTTCTCGATATAGTCATTAGGGGACACCAAGCACATTTTATTTTATTCCAGTTTTCAGCTTCTGCCAAACAGATGTAAAAGTGGGCAGGTTGTGCCGGAAGGGAGCATCGCTAAAAGTTGTCTCTCCCCATCATGGAGCCTGTGCCCTGCTTCCACTGATCACGCTGCAGGCTGGTGGCTGCCCTGGAGCCAGCTCATGTGTGTTCTGAGACTTGGAACTTTTAATCTGATTAGCTGTGCCATGAAAGCCCCTACTCTTACGTAAGAGAGACAAAAAGGTCATGGATTTTCAGAGTCACTGCTGATAGATTCAGTTACATCTCCGGCAGAGTTTCCAACAAGGGAAACAGGAATCAAGCTAAAGCCATGCTTTTGAGGGGACCTTAGCTACTTTGGAATACGCTGCAGGGACAGCAGAACACAGACTGCCTGCCCAACTGAGTCAGGCTCATCACGGATGTCACCTTTGTTATTACCGTGGAGTAGCCGTCGGGCATGGGGTCTAGAGCCAGGAAGGGTTCGCATTTTGAAACACCAGTCGCTAGCTCGGTGACCTTGAGCAGCTCAGACTTAACCTCTAGTTCTCCACCTGTAAAATGGAAATGATAATAGCAGTATTCTTTGTTTATGTTTTATAAAGTCAGTGACTGACATTTAGTGGTCTTATTTATGTACTTATTTAAGTCCTACCTTGTTTCAACATAAGTTCCTGATAGAACAGATGAAAAACAGTTACGTGAAGAAATTAAACTCTAGGGAAAACAAGGAAAAGAGAATAAGGCTCAGCCTTCAGCAGCATAATGCCCTCCCAGGTCCTATGACATCCCTTCCGTGAGCTGCAGAATCTCTGGGCTCTCTAGCATCCATCAGGGAAATGTTGAACATTTATAATGTTATTGAATGAAGAATGAGAGTTTCTTGTCATTCTGAATTTTAGTCAAAGTCTTAAAGCTAAGAATGGTGAGTGATGTCACCCCCACATTTTAAAGAGAGGCATGGATACATCCTCAAAGGAACTGCCCAGAGACGGCCAACCTGCTCTCCTCCCTGCTCTGCACTCCCATCCTTAATAGCCACCTGAGGGTAGGCCAAGGCTGCAGAGGAGGGGATTCTCCTAAAGCAGAAAAGTGGCATCATTTCTCTCATCTGCCAGTCATTCCAGCCCCTCAAGCCAAGAGAGAGATGGAGAAGGGTGGCTTGCAAAAAAGGAAGAAGGCCTTTCAACTTGGCTGTATGCTCCTGGGCACAGATTCTCAAAAGCCCACCCTACTCAAATGGTGCTATTCCAGTGCAGCATGAGCTGGACTTGTGCCACCTGCCACATGTGGCACAGGTGGGGATAGTGCCTGACTCTTGCCTAGACGAGTCTGAAGGCAGGAAGCTGGCTGGTGCGCCCTGACAGAGGGTCCAGGTGACGGGCTGCCAGGGAGTCCCTGTCCCACATGGCCTTGGGAAGGTAGGGGCCTTGAAAGAACCCCGCCCATTGCACGTGTGTGGCTCCCTCAGCTGACAGGTGCTGAAAGAGCACTGACAGAGGCTTGCTGGTGGGGGGGAGTACAGCTGAGGTAGGAACCAGAACAGGGCCGTGGGTCCTGGAGGGGTGGACCCAAAGAACTACACAGGTGCCCAGAGAGGCAGTCCTTTTGGGAGCCAAGAGGAAATTTTAAAGAACAGCACCACCTGAACCAAAACACCTTTCATCTTCTCTAGTCCTTCCTCTTTGTATCCTAGACCCTGAAGTAGGAGGATGGGAGCATTGGACAAGTAGGAGAAGACATGGAGCAAGGAAAGTTCTAGAAAGTCCAGGCGCCTTCCCTTCTCCTGATCTAGGGAACTCCCCAGCTCACCCCCATGCTCACGCTGAAATGGTGAATAAGAAATTCAGATTTTGTTTGGATTTCACCAACTCTCTAATGTCCAACAAAACTGTGCTGACACCTGAGTGGAACAGGAATCTTTGCTAGCAGCCCAAGTTAGCTCAGAATAGCCCAGGAGGACTGATCCAGCCTATTTGGACAGTGTCAGGAAAAATATACTGTTTCCAAGATTGTGGCCTATGCAGTCCCACAAAACAGTGGCATGGATTTGTTGGGTCAATGTGATCCTAAGGGTCCAGTTTCTTAGAGCAGAGCTTTCCTGTCCTGACCCCAGGAGAAGTGTTCCCATTTCACACCAGGAAGAGGTGGCAGTCTCTCTTTATAGTGTTATGTTCCATCTGAACCTAGGAAAGGAATTGCCAGGAAATTCCTTTGACCACACTTGAATATGTTTAGTTGATCATGCATCAAGAAACTGTTATTATTTTATAATACATTTGGAAAACTCAAAACTTTTTTGATTTTCTTTTCTCCCATAAAAATGAACACATAAAAATTTATATCCTTATGGAATAGAACATTCTACCATTCAAAAAGTTGCCGTGGAGTCACTGACTATGGTAGATGCTTTATATTCTTTATCCTTAATTATCACCACAAATCATGCAGAAAGGCTCAGAGAGGTTGTGCGGCTTGTCCTAAATCTCACAGGGAGAAGATGGTGGGTTGGAATCCAGATTTATGTTATTCCAAAGCCACGTTCTTTCTCATTGTTTAGCTGTCTGACTCCCTCGTGTACTCACTCCTTCATCCACATAAACAGCTCTGCACAACCCAGCATTATACTGGGGGCACAGGAAGAGTGAGCATGAAGTGAGACCCAATTCTTGTTCTCATATCCTCACCTCTTTGGTGCAGCTGGAGGGTGAGAAACCCACAAAAAGAAGTTGGGGCCTGAATGCAGAGGAAAGGAAATACCATCCAAACTGGGTGTAACTCCTTAGGAATGAAAATCAGGGGGACAGGAAGATTGCAGTGAGGTTCTCAGAGACACAGTGTCTTCACAGTGCCTGCCTGGGCTCCCCTGCCTTCCTCGGTCTTTCAGGAAAGGCCAGCACTCGTCAAGGCAAGTTCTGCAGGCATGCCGTTACCACCTGGCTCTCTTACCCTGGCTCCAGTGTGGAGGGGCGCTGGGCAGGTGCTGCTGTGGGGCAAGGGCAGCAGTTGCGGGAGAGGACCTTTAATTTGGAAGTTTAGGAAGGCAGCAAAAGAATTTAAGAGTGATTTTAATCCAAGGCTGAACATATCAAACCAAATTCTTAAATAGTAACTGGTGTGCAGAAGACTCAACCCTGCTGAAGTCCTGCTGTCAGCTCGAGGTTAAAACAAAAGCGGAAAGTTCCAGCTTCCAGAGGACAGCCCTCCCTGTAACACACAATTTCTTTCTTGCTATATTTTATGTCATACTTTATCGTCTCTTGTCCCACATCCCTTCTCAAATAAAGCACAAGATCTTTAAGCAAGCAATTGTCTTATTCATATGTGAACATCATGCAAACCTAAAGACAACATGTATTGAAATAATAAAGGCATGGATTGGTTACAACGGAACAGCAGATTACAAGAATTTATAAGACAGCAGAGAACTAGTTTTTGGAAAGAGCTGACTTTGCACAAATCTAAACCTACCTATGCTTTTTATGGAGTGAATGAAACTACTTGAAAATGATATGCTGGAACTATGGGAGAAACACCATAAACCACTAGAAAATCATTGTTGTATACTTTTCATGCTAACTATCCTTATATAATAAAGACTGAGGGAATATTTTGTTGATGTTGTTTTAGGAATCAGGAAATAATGTTTTGTAATTCTTTAAAGTTACACATAGTGTAAATACTTGGGGAAATCCAAGCTTGAGCTGAGAGATCAGGCTCAAAATCCCAACAGCTTTTTGCTACCACGTGTAATAACACTTTTTACCCTACATGAAATCTGTTCTGTTGGGTCCTTAATGACATTGCACTTGCCTGTTGGCACGCCGTTCAGCAGAGACACTGCACTGACTTGACCCAGTTTGATCAATAGTTTTCTTATTATTTGTTCTTTTGCTGTGCATTATGCGGAAAGCAGTTACCTTCATGGTATGATTAAAAAAAAACTTTATTGAGGTATAATTGATATGTAAAAAGCTATATATATTTAGTGTAAGCAGCTCCATGAGTTCGGGGAACGATATAAACCCATGATACCATCACTACTGTCAAGGCCACAAACATGTCCACCATCTCCCAAAGTTTCCTCCAACCGCTTGATTATAATATTGTGTCTGTAAAAAGCATAAGATCTACCTTCTTAGCAAATTTTAAGTATATGATGCAGTGCTGTTATCTATAGGCACTACACTGTGTAGTAGATGGTGAAAGAGTACAGAGCTTCAGTTATGCAATATAAGTAACTTCTGGAGATCTACTACAAAGTATAGTGTGATTTCCAACGTGGTAATTAGAGCTACTCCCAAGTGCACTTCCTCTCTCTCTCTCTCCTTCTGGCTCATTTCCTCATGTAAGAATCATAATGGCAGAGACATGACCATGAGGCACTAAATCCATAAATTATGTAATTTTCCATCCATGCTCTTAAAATACAAGTTCTGAGGTGACTAGCCCAATAAATTGCCAATATTTCAGTATGAGTTCTTTTCTACAGCCTTTAATTTATGGCAGTGAGTGTCAGAAGAGCCAGGGCACGTTGCCTGTTTATGCACAAAAAAGGACAAGGATAGGAAGGGAAAAGAGAAGGAAATGTAGTAAAGAAATTCGAGTTGACTCACTACTCAACCGTGCCAGATAGAAATTGAAACTGAGAGGCTACGAGCCCACCCTTCCCGCCTCCCTCCACTCCACACTCTGTGCATTACCAGGAGAGTGAGTTAAAGCATGTGAGCTTGACTTGTTTCTCAGCACAGCCTTACCACCACCACATGATCCAGTCTGCATCATTGGCAAGGGGCAATGGGGCAATGCCTAAAGATTCATCACTGAATCAAGAGTTAAGTGAATCCCTCCCCGCTGTATGGCTTCCTTTTGTGATTTTGTTAAGACATTGAATGACTGATGTTCCTCTATATTTTTATTGTGTATAAAGTAAAAAGAAGCCATGTTTGAACATCAGACGAAGCTGAAAATACAGATGAGACAATGATTGATTTAGGCACTGGATGAAGGCATAGCTATTTTTTCAGATCAAACAGATCAGCAAGAATGGACACCCACGGAGAGGCTAATCAATAAGATCAATGAAAAACTCTGCAGGTTACAAGAAACAATGAGCTACTGAGAACATTACAAAGGCATTGCCATAGACATTCTTTGGAAAACATCCATTCAGTTTACTGATTGAACTGAATTTATCTGCTTTTCTACATGTCATGATAAAAATGACCTTGCAGGGGGGCCTAGAAATTTGAGGTCCAACTGTTTGTGCTGGGAAGAGTCTTTGTCCATGGAACAGTCACCACAGGCCTTTGTATCTTAGAATTTCTAAGTAGAAATGACAAAGTAGGTGGAATGACTTATATTCCCTGGGATAAATAGACTCTAACAGGTGGTCCTGTGTGAAGGTGTAATTATGACATTACATGTGTGCAGAAAGAGTGCTACTTGTGTTTGCTACCATTATTATTTATTTTAATACAACGCTAATTAATCTCAGATGAAAGATGTGGAACCAACTGAACTGTATGATTTCCCCTGAATTCACGAGACTCATTGACAAATGGCTGCATTTTGCTGTGGTTGCCAACCTGCCTCCTGTCACCCATGCACGACTTGCTCCTGTAGGAATGTACACTTGTGACCATTGGTGTAGGGGTTTGACTTCAGCTTTACAAGTTCAAAAACTTTAATCAAACTCGTACAAGGTCGGGCCGAGCACAAGACATCTATACCTCAGTATCCAAAGGGCCTACCAGATAAACAAAATACTTCTCTGTTAACTTATGAGAAATATAGACCAAATTATTCTCATCAAGGGATTTGCACATTCTCATGCCTACATGTCCATGAGAAAATCAAGCTGATGCTGTTTGGTGAACCATAAATTGAGGCAAATAAGTGGTTAGATCATCTTAAAGACAAACTGTCATAATGTGATGAACCATCTACCTCTAAGATACCAACCAGTGGTATCTGCCTCGTTGGGCCACTTGCTCAAAAGTGGATTTCAAGATGTTGTAGCAGAAACCAAGACCTATGAAGATCGTTCATAAACGGGTGGGTGGGCGATGCCCTGCTGTTCCCCACCACCACCGTCACCAGCACACATACATGCCCCAGTTGGATGGCTCACTTTTGACATTGTCATCCCATTTGAACAGGGTGTCTGTGTGTCGAGAGCAGGGACCACTTACACATGAGCTCATGAGGAACTTAGAAGGCTACATGTTCACCCTTCTTTTTATCCAGATCTATTGAGATATCATCGACATATAATGCTGTATAAGTTGAAGGCATACAATGTGTTGATTGGCATATTAATATATTGCAAAATGATCACCACTATAGCATTATCTAACACCTGCATCATATCACATAATTACCATTTCTTCTTCATGTTGAGAACATTCAAGATCTACTCTCCTAGCAACTTTCCAGTATACAATACAGTACTATGGACTATTGTCACCATGCCGGACACTGAATCCCAGAATGCATTCATGTTCTAATTGGAAGTTTGCACTTTTGACCAACATCTCCATTTTCCCCACTCCCTAGCCCCTGGCGACCACCATTCTACTCTCTGTTTCAATGAGTTCAGCTTTTTTAGATTGCACATATAAATGACATCATCCAGTGTTTGTCTTTTTTCAGATGTTCTTCTTGACGTTGCTGGAGCCATATCACCAACTGAGAACTGGTTTTCAGTGCCACAAGATGGATTGCACCATTATGTCCATCTGTACTTTCTTTCATGACACTCCCTTGGCCTCCTGATGGAAATTTGATAAGCACCTACGTCCCATCAGTTATACACATAAATAATCCCTTGGGCCAGGATGCTCTGCAGGTAACTGGGCCCACACTTTCCATACTGTTCTCTGCAATTATTGTTTCAGAGAGTGGCCATTTCCTCAATATGTCACATTCTAAGGATGATGTACAGATTATAGGATATTCATACACAGGATACACAGAGTTAAATAGAATCTTCTTTAAGTAGAGAGAAACTGCTTTCTCCTGGGTGGAAGGGTTAATTTGGTAGGTTTCCCACAATTCGGTATGTACCTTGCACTAAAAATAGGACTTTATAGAACCATGAAACTAATGGCTGCTTCTGCTACACTCAAGGGGGGAAATTCCAAGTTAAAAAATGTATAAATATGTTTATTTGTATATAGAGACAGCATGTCCATGTGTATATAAATGCATGCATCTCTACATACTTCTTTACGATGCCAGGGTTCTTGTTCACAAAGCCGAAGAATGAGCTTCATAAACACTCAAAGTAGGAGAGCAAGGGACAGGCTTTTATTTAGAAATAAAGTGAAAGGACAGAGCTCCCAGCTCACACCAGGAGGGGACAAGAGAGTCCGGTGTGGTGCGTTGTCTAGGGGTTTTATAGGCAGATGAGGATTTTTCGAGAACATGAAAAAAGGTTTAGGGGTGTAGACCTGCTACGTGGTGTCTGAACACCCCGAATTAACTTAACACAAGGAATTCCTCCCTCCTCATCTCTCTCCGGAATACTGGCATCTTGGTCTAGGAGCATATCAAAAGGCAGCCTGCCCAGCCCCCAAGGTGGGCTGAGGTATTGTCTGTTTGCTAAAGAGCAAGTTAAAATTCTTACTTCTTAAACTTCCTGGGTGTTAAAATGCAATCTTATCTTTAAGGTGGACTCTTCCCTGCTTTTTACTATGTTGTTTACAGCTGGGTCTGCATGCTAAATTAGTTGCTCAGTTTGTAAAATTACTCCATCATATCTGAAAGAGGAAAGACAGCACATAGGCCTGGGCCTTTTAGCATGCTAAAGTGAATCTTACAAGTAATTAGCATGATAACAACATGTGCTACTCTTCTTTATTTGGGGAACACCAACTGATTTTACTGAAGAATGACCTTAGAGCTTAATGTTTAACACAGAGTTTTGGTAGGGGGTTTCTTTGCATGTAATTATATTGCTCTGACTGCAAATATCCTGCCTTGCATTTTCTGGAGGCTCTCACCCTACTCTGACTACACCTACAGTCCCAGTCTCAGTTACTTAATGAGAAAATTATGCACTTTAATTGTGTGCTCTTATTCAAGGCATGCTGACAGCAGTAGTGGTAACAAAGGCACTGATATTTTTCAGAATTTTCAATTGGAGAGTATCTACTGATTTTTCCTCTGAAAGGTTTTAAGCTTGTAATTCCTCTAACTCCCTTACATATTCTTCACAATTGTGCATTTGCTCTATTTCTGGGTCAATGAATTGTCTTTTGCTAAGAAGGCCTTTGGAAAGACAAACACTGGGGCTGGTCAAAAGATGCTCACAGAGCTTCTGTAAAAATTGAAACAATTATTCACAACATTTTGACTACAGAATATAGAATGACAAACACTGCTTCAGTCTGGCTTCCCATAAATCTAAGCAATTATAAAGTCTTAAATAATTTAATACTTTTTATGCTATTTTTTATCACAAGGTGATTAAACATTTTACACAAAAGTTAATGGAATTCAAGTTAAATTTTAAAATTAATATTAATCATGATGGGTACATGTTCAAAAGGTTTCCCTAGCAAAAGATATTTCCATTAATGTAACTATTTTCATTAACCTCAAAACCATTGAAAAAATAAGCTAGGCATGGTTATAGAATAACACCTGAGTGTTTTGTTTAAGGCGTCTTTTCTAATGAGTGTCTTCTTATTATTGCCCACTTAGGGAGAACAAGTCACTTTCTGAGATCAGAATGAGAGTTTTTAACCCAAACATATTCCGTATCCAAAATATGGTGTGGGTAAAATTGTAACGTTTCCGGAATATTTCACCTGGCTTTAGTACCTCTGCACAGGTGGAGAGAAGTATGGTTTTAGTGTATTTGCATCATTCTTCAGGGGTGGAGAGAAGTTCATTTCCATATCAGTGGGTAATTACCAGGATGGCTGGAGGGCTTATCTGTACCTGAGAGGTGAGGGGGAGGGCTGGTTTTGCTTCTGCTGGAGCAGGAGAGAGAAAGGGCCCCAGACTGTGGTGTGTAAGCAATAAACGGATTTTAAACTTTATTTCTCCCTTTGACTGATTTCAGTTTTTAGAGGTATTTTGCCCCAGGATTCCTTCTCCCCGGACTTACATATGGATAAAACATAGGTGACTGAAAAGATATTCCCTAAAATTTCACCAAGGAATGTCAGGTAAGAGTCAAGGAGAACATTGTCGAAACAATACTAGAAACAGCAGGGCTCCCCGGAGCTGCCTTCCAACAGCTACACATAGTTTCACCAGTGGGGCTCAGAAACTGGCAGAAAAATGCAAAGTGTATCTCCAACTGCCTTCTCTGGTTTCTTCCTGGCTGTTCTTTTGGTTTATTTAACATCATTTGCTGTCTCTTATAAACTTCTAAGGCACAGAGACATGGAGCCATTCTGTTTTAAAAACCATTTTGTCTCCTTTCAGCTCTTCTGCACCAGACATGTATTTTCCTTGAGGGTATCTTTGGCATTTTTGCTAAAATTCCAAAGGATTCAGAGAAAGTAATATATATTTTTAATAAGAATGCTAAATATTATTTGTTCAGCTAAGAGTCCGAGCTTAAGGAAATGATCTATGTTACTGTTAGAAAATCCAGTCTATTCTGCCACCATTATGTATTTGCACATGGGAGTTCTGCTCAACCTGTTTAAAGTAAAGCAAATCTTGTGGAAACCCTTTGTGAAGCTGGCAATTAACCAAGAAATATTAACAAATCAGTGCCTAGAATAATCAAATGGACCAAACGCTTTGGCTCTTTCGAAAAAGGCTGTAATTTCCAACTTAGCTGTTTTATCAGGCTATGTCAGCACAGCATGTTACACATTTGGGGTAGCATTAGGTTATGAGTAGGTTTCAAGCTTTGAGCTAGTGTTTGATAGGATTTGGGAATATTTGAATTACTTTGTGGATTTGGAAAATTAATTTCAGTATGTTAAGCATGTTGGGTACTGCTGGTATTGAGAAAGATAATTCTATATCCATTGCTTCTGAGCAGAACATATAGTGGGTGCAGAGTGACATGTAGGTTAGGATGATGAGTTCAATTATTAGGTTACACCACATGGAATTCCTACTATTTGTCCAGTTCTGCCCTGTACAGAGATGATTTAGTATGGTTCACCTTATCACAGAAGGCAAAATTTCAATTTAAGTTCATGTCAATCCATTTCTGAATTGACCTACCAACCATTCTACACCTTGTAAAAGGGGAGAAGGTAGGAGTGTACTGGGAAGGTTGGAACAAAGGTGATGTAGGTGGTGTGATGGGAGAAGCTGTATCTGCTTTCTCTGTGAGAGGACAGCGAGCCAGGTGCACCTTGACCACAGAAGGGGTCCCCTGGCAGGGTCTCCCTTAGTCATTTCAGTAGCCTGCACATGACTGTAACATCTGTGTTGTGGTCGTCCAAGAGAGCGAGCATGTGTATGCCTAGGGATATGCACAGGTAAGTGATAACAGCCTCCGGGGTGTGGTCTGGAGCATCACCTGGTGACCCCGTGGTCAGGATGTGTTACTTTGTTGGATGCAAGGGCCCTGAGCCAGCGGCCAGGGGACTACAGCTGTGTCGGGAGGGATGCTCAGAGGTAAAATCCAGAGTCCTTTGCCGCTGGATCTTTGGTTGTATAACACTGCCCAGAGAGTTCAAGATCTGCTCACATCAACCATAGGTGAGTTGCCTCCACCTGTTCATGGGTTATGTCTTGAAGGAAAAATAGAGCTTGCCCAAATGAAAGGAGAGTGGGGGGCATGAAGATCCACGTGTGGGGTCAGCAGGAGGCTGGGAGAGGAGTCTGACCGCCTTCCTTGCATGGACTGTTCCACCAGTGTCTTTCTTCATTTTGTCTTTTCTTCCAATGTCTTCCTTCCACTAAGTAAAAACAAAACAAAATAAGAAAGACTGATGACAACTGTAGACATATGCAATTTGAGAATGTTTTGAAAAAAAAAGTTAGAAGCATTGATTTTGCCACTAAGAGAATAGCTGATAATGATTTTGAAGACATTGAATTTATGATAGTAGAAAAGCCACCCAGTTTCTCCTTTTTTTCTGTCTCTTAGCAAATCTAAATTTTCAACACAGTGCTATCAATTATAGTCACCATGCTATGCTATACATCAGAGCATTAGAGCTCCTTAGGCCTTATTCATCTTACAGCTGAAAGTCTGTGCCCTTTCACTAATCTCTCCCTCACTCAACTTCTTTAAACCTTGAGTTTTCTTATCTATAAAATGAAAATGAACTATTTATCTAGAAAATAAGTGCAATCAAATCCTTTTGCATTGGTAGTAGAAATATAAAACAGTATAGCCCTTTGGAAAATGACCTGGTGGTACTTAAAGATAAATTTACCATATGACCTAGTACTTGTACTCCTAGTTATCTACCCACGAGTAATGAAAACATGCCCACACAAAGCCTTACATGTTACTGTCTGTAACATCATTATTTGTAATCAGCAAAATGTGGAAAAACTCAAAAGTCCATCAGCTGGTGAGTGGATGAATAGTTTATCGACACAATGGAATAATATTCATTAAAAATGGGAACAAAATACATATGCTGTGACATTGATGAACCTCAAAAATATTACACCAAATAAAAGAAGCCTGACACAAAAGACCACAGATCGTATGAGCACATTTAAATGAAATGTCCAGAAAAGGCAAATCTGCAGAGACAGAAAGCACGTTGGTGGTTACCTGGAGCTTGGGGTGCAAATGGGGGCTAACTAGAAACAGGCCTGAGGGGTCTCATTGGAGTGATGGGGATTTCCTACATCTGGATGATGGTAATAGCTGTACACCTTGGTGCATTTACTACAAGTCATAAACTGTACACTTAAAACAGGTAAGTGTTACAGCATGTACATTATACCTCCATAAAACTGTATTAAAAAGTCAATGTCATCCATTGAAATGATTAAATCCTGTAAGTAAATTCAATGCAAACATTAGTTTAAAGATTGACATATGAAAATCAATAGTTTTTAAAATAAACCAGTAATAACCAGTTAGAATATTTAATGGGAAAATAAAGGTCCCAGTATCAGGAGTGACAAATAATCCCAGCCTTATTTCCTCACCTATCAATGGGATGATAGTACCTACTTCATAAAGAATTAGTAAGGATTAAATGAAGTAATATTTGCAAAGCATGAAGAACATGTGTAGCATATAGGAAATGTTTATAATGTTTTTAAATGTTCATACTCATGCAGAAGACATATGAACAAGAATGTGGAAGTGAAAAATTAGAAATAACTTCACATTAGTTAAATTAAGAAGGATTATATAAATAATGCCAATACCATGAATACTACATAATCTTTCAAAAGAAGGACATAGACCCATGTGCTTTGGCCTGGAAAAATCTCCAAGATACAGTCTTAATTGAAAACAGAAGAACAGAAAACTTACAGAAAAATAAAAACAGAATAATTCTATTTGAGTTAAAAAAAGATGTTTTGTGTGTACATTTGTGCATAAATTAGTAAAACAATAATTCTGAAATGATATATACCTATCTGGAGTGTGGGTGAAAAATAGGAGAGAGAGGAATTCAACTTGTTATTTTGCATTTCTGTACCGTTTAAGTCTTTAAACATAAGAATACATTTTGCAACTTGCACATGGTTAAAATGGAAATTGAAACAAATAGGCCGTTATCTTTACCTTCCTGAGAGGTATGATGGGATCCAATGGGCCTTTGCCTATACTAAACACATAACATGGCACAAGGGCCTTGGGTCAGATGTGTTCAGAAGGTGATGACTTTTTAAAATTTTTAAGTGATACCTATGTACTTTCAAGAGCTAAGAGTCCTTATTGAAAAGAGAAATCTTGCCTCATAGGTTAACTTCAAAGCCATGAAAAACAGATGTTAAATATATAAGAAGAAACCTTAAGGTACAGAGTATATTCTTTGGTCTTATGTTTTCCCAAACTGGATAAAACCATTCCTTTTGAACTGTGAGGCAAAGATAACTTTTAGAAATTGGAAAGTGCAATTAACATTGGAATAACATTGCCAACAATGACTTGCTTGCTATATAGTGGTGTTCAGAGTTCAAATAGAATATTCTCACTCATATATTAGGTGATCTGGAGAAGAAAAACCTGAGACAGGCAGATGAAAACAAAGCCCAGCTTCCATTTCTCTGGCTTTGATTTAATTTAAAATGTTCTGAGTGGTAGAATTTCTATCCATCTTCCCGAGAGCCTTTCTATTAATCAAATATTTCCCATTATCAGGAAACATTTCCTGACATTCAGTCTAAATTTTTATCTTCCTTATGGCATTACATAATTTAGTTAATTATATTATCCTCTTACAAGATCAAAAATACATTCATCTTGTTACCCATTTTCTCATTGTTGTACCATGATTATGTGGATCTAAAGCAAATGGGAATGAAATGACCATCATTTTCTTTTATTTCTTCCTTCTGTCCTATAGATAAAAAGAGTCAGATCAATAGAAAATAAAGTACAGTGTGGTTATGTCCCACGGCACAACTGGTCATTATCAATATCTGTGTCTGAAGAGGAAAACACATTTGCTAGTAAGGTTGATTTCTGCCTCAATAAGCAAAATATTTGGTTATCTACTTCTGTTTGCCTGCGGTTCTCCTGCTGGCTATTAGGAACTGGTATGGGGGAGGAACAAAGAGGGAAAATGGTAAGCAACAGTCTTATGATCCTGAAATTAGTAGCAAGGAATTAATTTCATATTATTTGCATATAATATTAATCTAAAGCTTAAGCTTGCTTAGACACTTGTAAAATGTTAGGCTCTGAAAAGACAGAGGTAAACTACAAGTCCTCTTGTTGTGCTGAATGGGAAAGAAACCCCCACCAACTGGGAGTCACATGGGCTGCTTCTGTGGCAGGGGCCTCCAGCCACTATCTTCCAGTGGGTGGTTGATGAAAACAGGAAATGGGAAAATCAATACTTTGGGCCAATACCGGTCACAGTTCATTAGGACAGCAAGTGTGGGACAAGAGAAGGAAAAATGTGCCTGCCCCTCAGCATCTGCATCACCGTTTCCCTGGCTGCTGCATTCTCTCCTAAGTCACAGAGTCCTGATAGTCTTTGACACCCTAATAACTGGCGAGTCACATCACTTAATGTGCTTCCGGGCATATTTCACTTTATGAAACAATAAAAAGTCACACTGAGAAATCTTAAGAACTCAAGGTACCCCCAAAGGCCACAGCTCCACTGCTATCCCATACCACTTGGCCACCCACCTTTCTTCTGCACATTTAAATGTGCCTCTTTTCTTGAAAAAGGAATCACTGAAGTACAAACGCTTGTTTTAAAATGTTCAGCATAGTATTTAGTGGGAATACATCGATTCAAACCTATCCATAATCATGAATTTTAAAGGCTGGGTTAATTTAATAAGCCTCATGTTGAGTGCATTTTAAAAACTACTTGAATATACGTTCTTTTTATCTTATTAATTCACAAATTCAGAGAAAATAACTTCGCTGATGGTGTGAGGTGACTCAAGCTGTGATAGCTCTTGGGTGGGCAGAACTCTATCAGAACCCATTTGTGAGGCCAGGAAATGATGAACCGGGGATCATAGTATCATGGACAATATGTGGTGTAAAAAACAAAGCATGGTAAACACCAGGACAATAGAACGGCTTCAGGGACATGTTGCCGGAATCTTAAGAGCTCTGTCAGAGTGTTTGGTATACTAAAGACCAAAACCTAAAAGGAAAACCCAGGGCAATTTTGCATTCTCTTAGTAATTAGCATTAAAGACATTTAAAAGTGTTAAGCCTGGTGAGTTTAAGTCAATGCTCAAATCCCTCTAATTTCTTACCTACCCACCTCCCACTGCCTTCTCCTGGCACATCAAAGAGTAAGGATAATTCTTTTTAAAGCTCAGTGAGCTCTGTAGACTTCAAAACATTGTAATCTGACAAAAGGCAGAACCATTTCGTCCAGATACTGAAGTCTGATTATGCAGTGGGGGAAGACTTCACTTCTCTGAGTTGTGCTCCAGGACCAGACTCCCCAGTGTGCACTCTCCTTCCATGACCAGCGACGGTAGTTTTGGAGCACAGGGAGGAGGGCCTCCAGTTAGGGGAAGACTGAGGGGCTGGCTGTGCTTCCCAGGCAGGGCCACTTATCCATCCTGGAGGCACCAGGTGGTTCTCCAGAATGGCTGGAGTGTTGATGTGGTCAGAACAGCATCCTCAGAGGGACCGCAGTCCTGGGTTTAGAGGGACTACCCTTCCGGGGTTTTTGAGTGATTGTTGGGCACCTGCAGGACATCCCTGTGCCTACCTCCCACCTCTCAGGGCCTAGTTTTCTCCCTGGGACACATTTCCTGGCATCCTGGAATCTGAAATCAAGAATATTCAGGAAATCATACAGGCCATCCAGTACCTTTTCAGAGCAAGTTTCTGAATTTTTTCTCTCTTGGCCTAGAATTCTATCTTCCAGGGGTTATACCTGAGTTTTCTAGGTCTCCAGTCTCTTACCAGACACTGTAACTAGTGAAATGTTTTCAAATGTCATCTTGCCCAACCCAATGTTTAATTTTCCTTAGAGAAGAAATCAGTGTAATGTGACTGGATAGACAGAATGTCCTTCCGTGTTTTAGGAGGAAATGGTGTCACTCTTTTTAAAGAAAACATCAAAGACCCAACCACCACAGCCCAGCACTGTGCCTCACCAAAGCAGGTCAGAATCATCATCTCCAGGATTGAATGAGGCCATTTTTTCTCCTGTTATTTTTCCTCTGGATCTTCTGTTTGCTTCCCAACCACCAGCCTTTCATGCCCTTTCCTGAACCCACCTTCACAGGTTCCAGAGCCAACCGCATCCATAAAAATATAGCACACGTCTGAAACAGAATCTTTCCTAGCTTAGCCATTACAGCTGCTAGAACACTCCAAAAATGTTCAAGCCCAGACCAACCTGATGGTTTCGGAAAACTCAAGTCAAAAATAAACGTTGTTCTGGAGAAATATGAAATGTATCCAGTGAAAATAAAGTCAGCTCTTTCGCTGGTAAAAATAAAAGGATTCACAGCAAATCAAAGTTCCACTTGTTACAGAGATCATCATGTCTGCCTGGTGGAATGTTGGACTGACACGCTCCACAAGGTTTAATTGCCTTCACAACATTCTATTTGGTTCTGGGCTTCCTGTTTGCCTTCCAAGGTAGCAGAGTACCCCATGTGCTCTCCTCCCAGGGCATATCCCATTTCATCCACTAATTGTCAAGATTTGAGAAAATGTCAACCAACCAAGCTTATCTAGACACCTACTACAAATAAAAAATGAATGATTATGTTTTCTCAAAGATAACATAAATCAAGGTGCATGCTAATTATAAAATCTCTTAGTCTGCTTAATAATCTTGCCCAAGGAGTTCACATTTCAACAAACAATATTAATATACTTGTGACGTTTTTCTTAATGTATAACAGATTAGAAAATGTGTGTATATGTGCAATTTTACTCTCTTTTAAAACAACATTCAGAGACAGGCGATACTATTTTTCTTGTTTATTATAGATTTTAGCTCAAACAATGTACATATTGTCTCAAAAACATAGCCAAAGTGGTAAACCAAAGTTCCCATTTACTGCATTACCTCTTATGAATCCTTACCCTGAAAAATGAATAGTTCAAGGATTTATAAATAGTGATAAACACAAGAGGAACAGATGGGCTCCGGCACTGTATCTGAAGCTTGAACCTGCCCTTTTCTTTCCAGTCTGGTGCAGCATTACATCATTCCCTACCCAACAGGGGCCCATAAGAGGCACACAGTGACGGCCCCAAGTTCCTTGGAGAGCCTGAAGGTGCCACTCCCTCTCAGAATAGTTTCATGGCACTCAAGACCAAGGAACCCGCCCAGTGGTCTGTACAGCCTCTAGTGTTGTGATGGAGGAGAACACAGGGAGATTCGTGTAGGAGAACACAGGGAGATTCATGGAGGAAGATACAGGGAGATTCCTAGGCTCACCATCTCTTTGTTTTCTAAAAGTTCAGCAAGTATAGAATTTGAAGCATTCCATGCTGGGATTAAAGATCACCTGTATATTTTTTTGAACAACAGTATTCTTCTGATCATGAAACTAAATGTGTCAGAAGGCAAGATACTCTGACTGGCCCTGGGATTGTTCAGCTGAAGCACAGCGTGCCCATTCCTTAGTTCAATCACAAAAGAACGGGCCTGGGCACTCTTTGTCCCAGTTTTAATTAATGTTGCTCTGATCCTGATCTCTCATTACAATTTAATCTCTATGAGGGTTTTTTTTTTTCTGTTTTGTTCATTACTGTTTCCTTACTGCCCCTGCCCAGTACATCATAGGGACTGAATATGGGGTATTTGGATGCAGTAATTATATACACATACATATATATATATATATATATATGTATGTGTGTGTGTGTGTGTGTGTGTGTGTATGTAAGTCGATACTTTCTCAAATCTAAGCATTGTGATCTTAAGGGTCATGGTGTGGTAGAAACTTACCATTGTCCCCGGTACTCATTCTCCCCATTCTTTCCTGATAATAACACCCTTAATTTTTATTTGGGTGCATGGCTATTTAGAAGAAAGACTGCATCTCTCCCTCTTGCAAGCAGCCAGGCACAGCCATGTAACTGGGTGGAAGGGAAATCTCCTGTCCAATTCCAGCAGGTATCTGCCTGCTTCCTGCTTTGGGATGTGTATATGATGGCTGGAACCCCAGAGGCCACAACATAGAAGATGCATGTTGAGGACGGTGGAGCAACTCTATAGATGGGGCCTGGGACCCTGACATTCCAGCCCCAGGTATGCACACCTCTGTCTTCTTTTACACTAGAAATAAATAGCCCCAATCTTAAATTAAGCCACTGCTGTTTTGGGTTTTCTATCACTCACCATCAAAACTAATTCTAATGGATACAGATGGATTGTCCTACATATTAGTGATGGAGAAATAACACATCTTTCCAAAATACATGGGCAACCTTACCTAAAGGTTGAGTCAACACAGCATTTTATTTTATTAACCTATTCTTAGTTTTGTGTTTCCTGGAAATGAGCTGTCTGATGCATTGCTCTTGCTTATAATCAGCGCTGATTGGTCCTAAGAAGCCCAACCACTCAACTCCGTGGCATGGCAGAACTTCAAAAAAGAAACTTCTGCATATCATGTTTCTTGCTGTCCATCATCGTGCCCAGGACATGGCAGCTTGCAGGGAGGAGATTATCAAGGATCAACAGGGAGGATCTCAACATTTCAGCATCTTCTAAATCTGGTTTCTGCATCAAAGCTTTACTCTTTGGTTTGGAGCAAATGCGCAGAAAACCAGTCCCATACAATTTCAGAGGCATGGCAAAGCATCGGCCCAAAGATACAGAGCCTTTTCCCATAACCTGATGTACTTTTTGTGAACAAACTAAATCCTGCCCACCTTGACCCAAGTGATCTCCTGTTCTCTTTCTCAACCTTTTCTTGGACAGCACTTTCTTGATGAACTTCCTGTTAATTCTTAAAGCCAGTATTTTATCAAAATCTATTCGTTCCTTTTATATTTAAGAAAAATTCCAGAATAAGTTTTTCACTACCAGCACCTTTCACAATACTCTCCCCCATTCCCAATGCGGTTTAGCCATGACTCTCTCTTTCTTATTGAGAGTTATTGCTTTCTTCTTGGTCTTCATTTCAGCTGGACTTAAGCTCACAGGTTTTTCAAGCCCAGCATTCTGCTGTTTGAAGCTACTGTCTTCATCCTCTCCTCCACGCCCATTCCTCCTCCTGTTCCTTATGTTGAATTCTCTGTAATAATCCCAGTGACCTGAGCAACAACTTGGGAGTTATCCAAGATCTTATGTGCCACGTTCATTAGGATCTTATGTTCTAAGATCTTATGCTCTGCTCATCAATGCCAACTCAAAGGGCTTGCTTTCATTCTTTCCACTACTACTTTAATTTTCATCACTTCTTGCCAAAATTTTGTCAAGTCTTCAAACTCTGCCTCCAATCTCAGACCACTTCAGTGCCTTGTCTCGCTGGAATCACAGAGTTCTGTCTACAGCGGAAGCCTGGACAGATGGCTTGCCTCTTACCTCCTGAGCTGAGCAAGTCTGGGCAGGCACCTGGCCGCTATCTCGGTCTTTAGCCTCATCTGCCAGCCTTCCTTTTACATTTTACACTTCGGTCTTTGCAGAAGTTTGCCGTTTGGGGAAGTTTAGGGCATGGGCTTCAAGCTTAGGACAGTATCCACTTCCATATGCCCATTTACGTCTGGATAGCCTTTAAAACCCAGCAGAACTGATACTCTAGGACATCCTCTTGACCCCCAGCTCTGGCTGAGGGTCAGATATTACCCTGTTAGTTCTGTTCAACCAGACTGTGAGCAGTCTAATAGCTGAGACTATCCTTTGCCTCTCTCTCCAACATCAAGTATGGAAATTCATATCAAGTGGGTTCTTAAAAGGTAGTTGCTCGAATGAGGGTGTGAACCTCCATCTGATAATCCATGGCTCTCTCTCAAGGAGCATAGGTGATGCCATTTTTTTTCTACTGCAGAAAAAAAATGGTAAATGCAGGTAGATTAATTCATTTCTATAGGGTAGTTTCCTTTTTTAAATACATAGTTCCCTCAAGTTCTACCTGATTTCTTTTTCTACAAAATATGGAACAAAAGTAGCATCTCAACCAGGTTCTTTTATATCTTTATTTTATTTTTAGAGATTCTGGCTTTGTGTGCAGGCAATTCACAGGTGATTGAAAATCGGTGAGAATTGAACATTAGAGATTCCAACTTTCATGCTTGGCATGGCCAAAACCATTTGTAGTGGTCGATGAAGTACTTATATTCTAAAGGAAAATTGGAGCATGACTGGTCCTGTATAGGAAATAAGGTAAAGGGGAATGAAGGAGATTTATGCTAACCAGCATCTGCTGTGTGTCAGACACTGCATAGAGATTCAGTGTGGAATTAAATCCTCACAGGCACCCTGTGGAATAGTATGAGTGTCACAGTCTGACAACTGAACACAATGACATTCAGAGACACACAACAATCTTCCCAGTGTCCCAGACCTCAATGTTGTCATTATAACATGGGAACCCCTGACATGAAAGCGTTAGTGTGTGCTTTACGTTGAAAACGTTCATGAATGTGTTTTTTTAAAATTCTGCTGGCTAATTCATGTGTTTGCATTTAACCACATAGCTTTTTAAAAGTTAACTTTTTATTTCAGAAGAGCTTTAGATTTATAGGAAAATTATGAAGACAGCACAGAGAATTCTCATACACTCTATGCTCAGCTTCCTCTAAGATCAACATCCTGCCTTAGTGAATCCACACTTTACTCACATTTCCTTAGTTTTTACCTGCTGTCTTTTTTCTGTTCTGGGGCCCCATCCAATTACAGTTAGTTATAATGTCTCTTTGGGCTCCTCTTGGCTTTGACAGTTTCTCAGACTTTCCATGGTCTCATGACCTCTTCCACACTGGTCAGGTTGTGCGTAGCTGTTTCCTCCATGACACACAGATTGAACAGGGCCATGAGATGAGCAGTTCCAATCTCCCCAAGGCTTGTCCTCTGATCTATGTAGGAGGTTACATGGCCTCTTTCAGGAACCCATAAAAAACATAAAAGAGAAATAACTAATGTCCTAGGGACTGTTGTAGCTCACATCAGTACAGACACAGTTCACACAGAGCCTGAGCAAGGTGGTATGGGCAGTCACAAGCCTTTTCCTTTAAAATATATTAGGGCAATAATACATGGACAGACTGTCACTTGATACCTTACAGCTGTTATCAATCTAAACATACACTTAGGCTTTTAAGACCTTTCTTTTCTCCATTCTCACAATATGCCTTTAATGCTACTGAAGTTTAATGGGTAATGACTAAGTGAGAGAACTATTTTAACGTTCAACTATTCCCAGTCTTAAGCAGTTTGTAATTTTTGAGCACTGACAATTGCATTTGAAAAACTCCAGAGATGAGTGTTGTAAGGACAGAGCTGAAATGAATGTTAAAAGCGGCAATAAACTTCATTTCCTGCCTATCCTGAGGTTTGTAGAACTCTATGGATTAATGGCCAGAACTCAGGGAAGAAATTAATTAGACAGGTGACCCACTTGGTAACGAAACAAAACCTAACCTTCGAAACGATAGAAAGCTGACTTTCAGCAAATGTTTGCTGAATTGAATTGGACTAAAAGGGAGAAGAGCCAACTGCAATAATAATATTGACAACAGTAAAAAATAAAGACAGAGCAGCATTCCCGTGCATCAGGTCCCACCACGTGCTTTCCGGGCATGGCTTCTGTAACCCTCATGAAGACCATATGTGGCAGGCACTGTGACTGCTCCATTTTAAGATGAGGAAATGGAGGCTAATAGAAGTGACTTGCCCAGGCTGGTAACGAGTGAAGCTGTCTGAGAGTTGCTTTCCTCCTCAGAGCAACACTGCTCACTCCCCTGAGAAGGGAAGGACACCTGCTCAGACTGAGCAAGCCGAGGGCAAGGGGGCGCTCCCTGGGCAAGCTCCCAGCACAGAGAGAGGACTCTCCTCCCAGCCCCGAGTCCAAGCGGCCAGACAGCTAGACACAAATGACTCCAGGTTTCATTCAGCTTACGACATCACAATCTGAAGACCCAACTGGCCTGTTTTATACAGAACTTGCATGTCCCAAAACCTGGATAATTCTCTGTCTACAGAGTTTAGGCATTTAACTATTTTTAATTTTTCTGAAAGAAAAACAAAACTTCTTCTGGACTCTCATCACTAGCAGAGTGTCTGTTCTCTGACCCATTTTAAAGTCTGATGTGGGATGATCAGATGCCTGGCCAGTCAAGCCAAGGCTTTGAAGAACCAAAATCTTTCATGTTCTGAGACTGCAATCCAACCCACATTTGCTTTTACACAGAAAATTGTATTTGCCATTTCCTGCTTGCTTAGGATAAAATGTTGGCAGTTTCTACATCCTGCCAGGGCTGATAAATATTATTGATCTGGCTGCACAGTCTTATATGGAATACAAGTGACTATGATTCTTACTACCATCCAAACACTGAACTGACGGGCTTTGAATCTGGGCTAGTAGAGTAAAGGCAGCCCCCACCCATGCAACTCTGACAGCTATTTTGTGCCCCATGACAAGTGAGCTCTCACATATGTATTCTCCATATATGCATGTTTCTGCGATGTCTGCATACTCAGACACATGATGCAGATTTTAATAGCCAGTGTGACCTTTTGTAATAAACTTTGCAAAACAAGATTCTCTTTGTTTAATACTCAAGTGCAGTAAAAACCTGGCATCACCATGAAAAGAAAGTTTCCTCTTTTGAGGTTCAGTAGAGATCCAGTGTCACATAATCACTCCAGAAATTTCAAAATGTTTTCTTTTTATACAGTGCCAAGAAGTACCAAGCCCTAAAACTCTTCCTGTAAAGCTCCATCCAGATTTTCCTCTAAATTGTTTTTAGTATCACCCTCATCCATATTGTCTGGATGATAGCTGGAATTCAAGATTATTTTTCCCTTGAAGCAGTACCCAACTGCCCTTGGTGTTCTTTCAATCTTCCTCTATGTTCAGGTTTTTGCCATATGCTACTATTGTTAAGAGGAAGAGAAAAGGCTGTGTTTACTTCTATAATTCTGGGTTCTTTGAGGATGACCCTGGGCTTCCCTTCTCAGAATATAGACTTGCTGTGTTGGTTTTCTTTCTCCTGCCCTTCCTTTACCTCCACAATAGCCCATCCTCCAGAGAAGCCCCCATCATGTGGGATGACATAACATAGCCAAGTGTGACATGTGCTCTTTACTCCTTTGATATGTACACACACACACACACACACACACACATGAACTTGAGTCAACTTTCATGAAATGATTTAAAATCTAAAAGGGTGTTGGATTGAATTATACAGATTGTTCTTTTTATGTGTTTCTAAGCATAATCAGATGGCATATGGAGAGGTGAATCTATTTAAAACTGTCTGAACTTGGTTGCTACCCTCACTTCCATTGTCTGGGTACTTCATGATCCTCTCCATCATGTCTGCCAAGCCAGTGGTTCTAGATTCTTAAGATCTCTTCTGCTCCTAGTTTTGGTCTACTGTGTGTTAGCCCCATGCTAACCTAGATCGCACAGTACCTTTGCCAGTTTTTGTAAGAAATCCACTTTGGCCATTGGCTTCAGAGTTGGGTGGACCTTGAGATGATTTGGGACTTTGGCCAACCTCTGGGGTCCTTTCCACAGCCTCTCCGGCTTCTCCTTTCTCATTCAGTTCTCTAGCTCCTTAGCCCTCCTTCCAAGATGAGTCTGTGACCATCCCTTTCTTTTCTCTCAATTATGTAGAATCAGCTTCTCATCCAGAATTTGCAAATACTGACCTATGAAGACGCTCTGAAAAATAAAGAGCCTTCCATTCATATACATTCTTCAGAAAGAAGCTGGTCACTCTGCTCTCCCCCCGTAGTAGTTTGTTAGGGCCGCCAGAACAACGTACCACAGACTGGGTGGCTTAAACCCCAGAAAGCTATTTCCTCACAAGTCTGGAGGCCGGAAGTCTCAGATCAAGGGGTCAGCAGGGTCGGTTCCTTCTGAGGTTCTTCCCTGTGTCTTCATGTCTTTCTTCTGTGAATATCTGTGTCCTAATTTCCTCTTCTTACAGAGACACTGGTCATATTGGCTTAGGACTCATCCAGATGACCATGTTTTAACTTAATTACCTCAGGAAAGACCCGATTTCCAAATACAGTCACCTTCTGAGGTGCTGGGGGTTAAGGCTTCATCTGAATTTGATGTGTGTCAGAGGGTGGGGTACAAATCAGCCCATCATGCTTCCCTTACATGAATAACTCATATAATTGAAGTCACATGAGAACAGAGACCTAGTCTGTCTTCTTCACTCCTGTGTCCTCTGTGCTTATGAGAAAGCCTAGGATATGGTAGATACTGAATAAATAGTGACTTCATGATTGTTAAATATATTAGAGGTGGGAGGAGATGCTTAGCATGGAGTAAATAAATAACACCATATCTGCTGGGTTTTCCAAACAATCCTGACATGATGTTTCCTAATTAGGTAGTAGGAGAAATGGAGGAGGGGCATGCCAACCATGAATCATTATATGACATTGGAAAATAGAAACCAAAATAATTGAGTGCTGTTGCTTTATTTCTAAAAGGTAGAGAAGGCTATAGACCTTGGTGCCAAGGGTATATTTCGGTCCATAACAAAATTACATAGATTTTAGGCATCAACAGAGCTTTCAAGAACAGGGCTGCAGATTATCACTGGGCATCTTTGGTAGTGAAAAAATCTGTTTGACGGGGTCCTAGCAACAGCCAACCCTAGAAGGAAAGAGGTACTAACCACTAACTCTAGAATGGGAGAAATATCAGGCAGAACAGCTTGTACCGAGACACACCTTCAGGCTGGCTGAGCCTACTCATGTCCGTTTGTGTGAGTTGTGTCTCTGATAGCATTTGGCTGAGGACTGATGACTGCACCCATGAAGTTGCCCTTTCCTATCTTTTTTTTTTCCACTCATACCTTTGATGTTCCCCAGAGAGATACGTAAACAGAGCACACAAAAGCACTTTTCTAATTACCTCTGCTATGGGGACCAGAGGTTGAAAGGCACTTCCAAATAGATCTACTCTCTCTTCAACTTCTTCAACTGTCATGCCAACCTATCCACCTCTAGGTGCCATAATCCAGGAAATGTTGCTTGACTTGACACGCACCATAGTGTCCTTTTCTCCTGGGAAATCATGGGGAGAGGATTCTCAGATGCTGAGGAGGAGACATGCAGTTGTGGGAGAAGCCAGACTTGTCTCTGCAGACAAAACACTCAGGGGACAAGAAACTGATTTTAATTTCTCCTTCAGAAGTAAATCAGAAAAGAAAACTAAAAGCCAACCCAATAAATAAGAACAGTCTTTTTGAGGGATGAGAGATTGGAAGTACATATAAAGTTTACTTGATTTTTCTATTCCTCCTTGGATTATTGAAATTTGAACTCCAAAAATAATCTCAGGGACCTTTTAGCACATGATCCAGCAAATTTTCTCTTAAAGAACCAGATAGTCAATATTTCAGGCTTTTGGGGCCAAGAGACAAAATCAAGGATGTCATGTAGATACTCACATGGCCACATAGAACCATGTAAAAATGCAGAAGGCAACCTTAGCTTGTGGGGTGTATAAAAACAGGCAGTGGCCAGTCTTGGCCCATGGGCCATAGTTTGTTGACCTCTGCCTAAAAGCTTCAGGGCTTTATTGGAAATTTATCTTCTCTAAAAAGGAAAAAAAAAAAGAACATGAAATAAACTCAGCTACAAGTGAATTCAAGTTTATAAAAAAATACAACCTTAATATTGGTAAAGTACTGTGGATCTGACTCCCTCCTTCAAAGCTTAACCTCAGTGTTTGTAAAAGCAGAAATATAGGATGAGTTTGGTTGGGGTCCCAGTACAGCTCTGGTTTTCCCTGAACTTACGGTTTCTTAGTAGTATTTGTGATGTGGACTGAGAAACCATGAGAATGTTAGATTTCCACATTATATCTTTCCTTTCAATGCTCCTTTGCATAACAATTTATGAGCTCTTCTTCTCAGAAAACACTTGAAAATGAAAATAATTGCCTTGGTCTTGAAAATTATATTTTAGAAATGAAGGCACACAATATTTTGAATTAGAATATAGGAGAGAAAATACTGTAATTTTCTTCTCATAATGGTGTCCCAGATAGCTCACTTGAGAATATCACATATAATGATTCTACAACATCTAAAACAAATATAGATACAACACACATATAAATGGCTTGATGGTGGGCATACTGAGTATTTGGCAGGGTCATTCAGGAAATACCTCAAGGAGAATTTAAATCATTCAGCCTATCTATGTCAATGATGTCTGAAGACATTTTATAGAGTGGATGCATATCTTACCAGCATGGAAGCAGTGAAGGCTTGCTAGGAAGTCAGTGCCATGGCTCTAGGGAAGGAAGGAAAAGGCAAAGGGTTGAAGCGTCCTATGTAGTGCGCTCAGAAAAGGGATGTATTTTGAGGGTCAAAATGGTAGAATTTGCTGATGGACTAGATGTAGAGGGTGAGAGAAAGAGAGGAGACAAAGATGAATCTCGGATTCCTCGTCTGAGAACTGGGGTAAACTATGGCATCATTTCCTGAGATGGGAAAGTGTGTGGGGAGTAGGGGGTGAGTTTTATAAATAGTAAGTTTGAAACCCTTTAGATATCCAAGTGGAAATATCAAGGAAAACCATGCATCTACATTTGGGTGTCAGGGGAGATCTCAGAGATGGGGAGGCACATGTGGGACTATCAGCTCCTAGAGGGAATCAAAGCCGCAGGGCTGGCTGGCTGTGATGACAGAGAGAAATGGAGCGTGTTGGTGGACAAGAAGGGTTATCTCCAGCCAGGAAGCTCCAACGTGTAGATTTGGGAAGACATGAGGAGCCATCAAAGAAGGCAAAAAGGAACAATAAGTGAGAAGAAGGCAACCGGATCAGGGGCAGGCAGAGGGCTGTTCTAGATGAAGGGGGTAGGGAGCCTCTTAAGAGAGTCGAATGCTGCAAGGAGATCCATCAAGAAGGAATGAGAACTGACACTAAGCCTGGTCCGATCACAGTCTGTGGTCACCCAGATGGTACAATGGTGGAAACAGAAGCCTGGCTGGAGGGGTTTAAAGAGAGAATAGGAAGGGTCTGCACATCCTTGCTCCTCAAAGCTCAGGCCCCGATCTGGAAACATTGGCATCACCTGTGAGCTTGTTAAATATTCAGAATCTCTGTTTCCACCCAACACTTGCTGAATCAGAACCTGCCTTTTAACAAAAGAGGCAATTCTATGCAAGTTAGAGACATACTGATTCAGCAACTGGGGAGGAGTTCACTGTATCAGTGAGTTGAGAAACAGCTACTCTCCATCATTGCAAAAGGGCATATAGGGCAAAGGGTTTTGTTTTTAAGATAGGACCTAATACAACATATTTTTATGTTGATTGTACTGATTTGTTAAAGACAAGAAGATGTAATGGTGATGGAGAAAAGTAGAGGACAGCAAAACCTAAGTGGTCAAAGGTAGATGGGCTCCAGCGCTGAAGTGCAGGGGCGGCTCTATGGAAGCAGGGGGAGGGTGCACAGGGCCTCAGGGTGTTTGGCTCACTGGGTGATGGGAGATGAAGATGTTCTCTTTTTTCTGTTTTCTCAGAAAAATAACAGAACCATAAGCTGAGAGTGAGTGGGGAAGTTGGTGTTAAGAAGTTTAAAAAAAATCAGAAGGTCTGAACCAGTTTCTTTGTAAGTGTGAAAACAACTTGTAAAGGAAGTATAGTAGGATTTTTGGTCAGTGCTAAGGATCTGCTTACGATTTATAGTCATAAGATAGAAAGAAAGACCAGAGCATAATGTCATATTTTTCTCAATCCACGTAAGCAAAGTGGACAGAGAACTGAATTTAACTAGTGTGGAAGCTCTGCCAGGCAAACCCGGAAGCAATGACCATGGGGCAACGAGGGACCTATGTCTTGGGGGGAGGGCATAGAAACGTTGGCTGCTTAGAAAGGTCAGGCTGCAGGCTTGAAGATCCCAGTGGAGACCCCTAGAATTGGGCCCCAAGGTTGCCAGATTTGGCAAATAATAAAAAAAGATGCCCAGTTAATCTTAATTTCAGATTACAAATAGATAATATTTTATTCTAAGTGTTCTCCAAATGTTGATTGGACATCTTGATTTTTTAAAAATTATCTGAAATTCAAATTTTTTTATTAAGGTATTATTGATATACACTCTTATGAAGGTTTCACATGAAAAAACAATGTGGTCACTACATTTACCCATATTATCAAGTCCCCACCCATACCCCAGTGCAGCCACTATCCATCCGTGTAGTAAGATGCCACAGAGTCACTATTTGCCTTCTCTGTGTTACACTGTTTTCCCTGTGATTGCACACACCATGTGTACTAAACATAATACCCCACAATCCCCTTCTCCCACCCTCCCACACCCCTCCCCTCTGGTAACCATTAGTTCCTTCTTGGAGTCTCTGAGTCTGCTGCTATTTTGTTCCTTCAGTTTTGCTTCGTTGTTATACTCCACAAATGAGGGAAATCATTTGGCACTTGTCTTTCTCCGCCTGGCTTATTTCACTGAGCATAACATCCTCCAGCTCCATCCATGTTGTTGCAAATGGTAGGATTTGTTTCTTTCTTATGGCTGAATAGTATTCCATTGTGTATATGTACCACATTTTCTTTATCCATTCATCTACTGATGGACACTTAGGTTTCTTCCATAGCTTGGCTATTGTAGAAAGTGCTGCGATAAACATACAAAATGCAGGGGAAATTCATTTCTTTGTCCCACAGACATTGCGCCAGACAAGCCTACTTTAATATTTGATCTTCACACAGCCTTGAGCATTAGGAAGCGTCCACTTTCATGATGAGATGAGGAACTGAAGCTTTGGATGGTTAGTTTCCCCCAGGCCACACAGCTCCTAAGTGGCAGGTATTTCAGCTCAGGTCTCTCTGACTCCAAATGGAGAAGGAAAAATGGGTTCAAACATCTGCAGCAACTCACACACCTTCCAGGGCCAGGCTCTCTGGCCTGTGTGCAGAGCCTCCAGATGTCCAGGTCTTGCTGGCTCAATCATCCTGCACCCCAGTGTCCACCCTTATCCCATGCTGGACAGGGTGGGGTCTGCCCAAGTCCAGAGAGTCAGACGAACGAACATATTGATCCTTCGGCAGCTCCTGTGGGGGAGGGTTCCTTGTTTTTTTGTTTTGCGTGTTCCAGGTCCCGTCTCACCACAGCCACAGCTCTTCCACCTGAGAGAAGGGGGCCCCACAGGACACATGCTTAGGACCCTACCCCACCTAGCTTTGTTCATCAGACAGCAGAGGATGCACGCTCTTTAGGGGAAAACAGAGAGATGTATATGACCAGATGCTTGAAAGGCAGTAGGGAAGAAAAGGAGAATGAAAACAGAGCAGCAAAAGCCAGGTCCCCCACCCCAGCCCAGTTCTCAGTTCCAGCTACTTACTAAGGTGCCCTTGCCCCTGTAAGCAGGGGTTTCATCTGCCCCTGGTTGGCACATGCTCCCCTGCTCTGTCTGCCTCACCTGGGTTGGACAGTGGCCAACAGATCACCAAGGGGCCTGGCTGGTTTCCTGTTCCACATGAGATCTGGGGGACTAAGTGTCCTTTTCCTGACAAATACCAAGTTATTTGATGTTCACTTGCTGCATGGGACTGCCGTTTCTCAGACAAAATAAATCACTTAAAAGTAGCTCTGACCAGTAAGCTGGAACCAAGCGGAGTTTCCTTCTTCCCCTGCCTTTGGAGTCTAAGTGTGCTATAATTAAGGCCATTATCAGCCACGTGGGTTGGGAAGAGGACACACTGAACAAGTGGTGAGTGAAGTGGCTGAAATTTCAGAATTGCTCCACCAGCAGACAAAACTGGGGAAATAATTGTCCTTTTCTAGAATTTTTTGCTAACACTTTCCTCTTGAATGTACAAGGTGAGTTTTTTTTTCCTTTAGCTGGTTTTCATTGATTTTTGAAGTTAGGAATACATTCAGTTTCCAAAATCAACCCTTATGCTCTACTCAATTTTATAGGGAAATTATCTGGAAGAATATAAGAGTCACATTTTTAATAGATGTTATGGTGAAGGTAAGGCAGCATGACTAGGCCTTCAGTGGTCAGGATGCATGTCCATTGCCTACCTACCCATTGACCCCGTCCAGCTCTCTTAATAATTCAATAAAGTCGAGTGGGCAGGGTTGACTAACTGCTCAGGGCCCCAAACCACAGGGGTCCAGAGACCTGACCCATGGTGTCCAGAAGTCACAGAAAGTGAGACACAGATGCACAGGACCCAGGAACCAAGGTGGCCTAAGGGCCCACCGGGTACCCGAGGACCTGGAGGAACTGCTTAGCAGATTCCTTACCACAGCTTAAACATAATCAAGATCGTAAAATTCCTCTCTCCTTGTCAATAACAGGTCCAAGATGCATAGCTTTGAAAGGTGATTTTTTCACAGTTCTGGAGGCAAAGAAGTTCCAAAATCAGGGTATTGGCAGAGCCACGCTCCCTCTGAAGAGCGTAGGAAAGAATCCCTCCTTGCATCCTCTAGCTCCTGGCATCGCAGTCCTTGGCTCTCCTTGGCTTGTGGTTGCATCCAGTCTCTGCCTCCATCTGCACTTGGCCTTCCCTGTGTGTCCCCTCCTTGTTTTCGAACACTAGTCATTAGATTGGGGTCCAACCTAATGTAGTACAATCTCATCTTGACTTCAGTTATTACACCTGCAAGGACCCCTGTTTCCAAATCAGATCACGTTCTGAATTTCTAGGTGGATGTGAATTTTGAGGGGACACTACTCAAACCACTATGACACCACACATTTCTATAATTTGGGGGAAGGATATGGCTTTAATCTTTCTTAAAATCCCCCAAACACTCCTAAAGCATGTACCTTTTATAAATACCTACTAAAACTCCATTGACTGTTTTCTGCTTAGGAAATATACAATTTGACATTTTCATCCTTACTGAGCTGTAATGACCTACTCTTGTGTTTTTCATGGTATGGAATGTTTTCTCACACCCCTATGCAGTCCATCTGGCTTGCTGGATAGCTTTCTACTGAGTTCGGGTGTCATTATCCAGTTACATATCTGCAGGGAGATTTTGAGACAATTTAAATTCTGTGATCTACACTATGTAACCATCACTTTCAGAAGATACGTTGCATTCAAACTATGTTCTAGGAACCAAGAATTAAAAGTTTGTCATTCCTGTTTTACACAAGATGGTACTCTGCATTTTGAAAAATATTCAGTGGGTAAGCCACTGTTTTAATAATTCAGCAAGATTTAGTATTTAGCATTATCTAAAAGATATTTAATATCACAGTCATACAATCTTAAGAATAGGAAGATCTTAGAGATATAGACTTCAATCCTCCAGTTGGGAAACCTGATGTCCTGGATGGACCTAAGTGTGACTTTCACAAGGTGACACAGCTACTCTGTTAGTGAGCTGCTCTTCCACGCCAATATCAGATCTGTAGGTTACATTAACCAATATCAGACCTGTAGGTTACATTCACCGATATCAGATCTGTAGATTACCTTGTTAGAGAATTCTTCTAACTGGCATCATTGTCCCAGAGGGTTTCTTTTCCCCTTAGGCATGTTGACCAAGTTTCTTGCTTTCTTAAATGTCATTCAACAGCTCCAATTATAACAAATGCACTTGGATATATAAAAGATTTTCAGAAACCATTTGGATTATTTAGTCACCATGCTTCTCTAACCACAACACAAGTCTGTGCAGTGCCATAAAAAGAGATCTGATCCCATGTTAAAGTATCTCTTGAGCTCCATTACAGGATAGGAATTCTGATATTTGTTGTAAAACAAATATGGAAAAGATATAGAATAATTCCTCCAAGATTCATAGTTGTAGCTTATAAACTACCCATTAAAGCCCCATATGCTGACCTTAATAAGATAAACAAGGACTTTAATAATGTTAGCAGAGAGAGGAAGTGTCAAGAAAGGTTTCACATATTATTTGATGCAGGACCTCAGGATGAAAAGGGCATAGAGGACAATATACTATTCTTGGAAGTATAGAAATAACACTTAGGAAGCAGTCTCCAGAAGGCTTAGACTGTCTGTAGCTCATTTAATTAATTCATTCAAAAGGCTTTTATTGGATCTTGCTCTGGTCTAGGCACTATTAGGCACAAGGCATAAAACATTGAAGATACCATCTGTGAGAGCAAATGAAGTGGATTGTTCAATCCTAGGATTCACAATTTGATTGGTTTCGAAGAACTTCCATTAGTCAGCCAGAACATGGAGACTGCCCCCTAATCTCTGTTTGGGGAATGTGTACAGGTATAGGACCCATGGGAAGTCAGTCCGTGAGATGAAGAGTCGGAATGTGAAGGGGCCCCGGGCATGTGACTAAGTCGAGCAGGACCCTCGCCACATTGTAGTCTGATGACTTTGGCAACACTCATTTTTCTTAAGTTTGCTCCACAGCTAGTTTAGCTATACCAAGATCCAAATCCCAAAGAGTGATTTAAGGGTAGAAACAAAAATGAGGTGCAGTAAAGAAACCACTTTTTCAGTTCATCAGTGTATTAGTTTTCTACTGTTGTATAATAGATTGCCACAATATTAGTAGCTTGCAACAGCTTAGCACAAGCCTATTAACTTTTTTCTTCTGGCAGTCTCAAATTTATTTGTTTCACACAAGTTTATTAACTTTTTTCCTTTTCCTTTCCATTTGGAACAGTTACCTAATGACTTACTGTAAGGGACAGATGACCTCCAAGCTGTCAGTGCCAATTCAACCTAATATCTACAACAGTAATATTGACTATAAACCAAACCTCTCTGCTAACCTCACTTCAAGATCATTGTTACTTAAAAGTTAAGTTCTAGAGGTTTACTGAACAAGATAGTGATATAATTAACAATAGTCCTACTGTGCACTTAAACATT
>JAVSCE010002729.1:0-110000 GCA_032199065.1 Smutsia gigantea | reverse complement strand
GATATTTGCTTTGGCTATCTTGAATGTAGGACATATTTCAGAATGATTTCTCCAAAGTAAATTTTTTAACCTGGGTTCATTGATCTGTTTTCCTCAAGAAATATAAGACATAATATAAATGGCCCCAGTGGAAAGGAACCAAACAATTCTGAAAGCCTTATTAGGAAGATGTAGAGCATCGCTGCCACCCAGGACTGCTGGGGCTTATACTACTATCCCAGGGCAAGCCCTCTTCAATCCCAGTGAAGAGGGTATCAACAGACTTACCTTAGAAAGATTGTGGTTGGGTCCAGGAAAGGGAGGCTGATGTCTCATTCCTGCTTGTTCTTGCCACTCCTGCCCTCTCTTCATTTAAGCTAGAACAGGTACAGGATTGGAGGAAGATGGCAGGGCAGGGGCACAGTGGCAGGGGAGCAGGCTGCCCTGACTCTTTGCTGGCACAGGGGTGATTCGGCTTCTCTTGGGTCAAGTGGCCCCAGTGGAAAAGGACAGGTTCAGACTGCTTGCTGGGGCTCCACCAAGAGGACCATTGAATTTCCAGGAGGCCAGGGGAGCAAGCTCAGGGTCAGTGGGAGATGGCAATCAGATATGATGCCCCATGTCTGGGAAATGTGTAGCCAGCCTTGTACGGCCTCTGGGCACAAACCACACTGTACCACAGGAGAGCACATTTGCAGATGCTGCTTTAAGGATGCCTCACTGCCAAACTGTGTTAACAGAGAAGGAGGGAGTGGAGGGGAGAGAACGCCACTTCCCTTCTGCACACTCCTTCCTTTCCTCCTCTTCTTAGACTCTACCTGGGAAAGCACAGACAGGGGATGCCCCAAGTTTCACAGTGCCACTCCCAGTTTCTGATGTTTGGAATGCAGCCTGTGTGTTAGTCTGCTCAGGCTGCCATAACAAAACAGACTGCGGGACTGAACAAGACGTTTCTGGCTCACTGTTCTGGACGCTGGGAGCCCAAGATCAACAGGTTGGCAGGGATGGTTTCTCCAGAGGCCTCTCTCCTTGGCCTTCAGATGGCCTCTGTCCCACTTGTCTACACTTGGCCTTTCCTCTGGCATGAGCAGCCTCAGTGTCTCTTCCTCATCCTATAAGAACAGCAGTCCTACAGGACCAGGACTCCACCTTTTTTACCTCATTTAACCTTAATGATCTCTTTGAAGGCCCACCTCCAGATGCAGTTACACTGGGCATTAGGATGCCAGTGTAGAAATCCGGAGGGGGTACACAATTCAGCCCATAACAGCACTTAAAGACCCAGCCTGGATTCACAGATCGCCTTTGTAGTAATCTTGAAAACAGCAAGGAATTACAGAGTATGAGGAAGGTACTCATCTCAAATCACAAACCCCTGTCACACACTGGTTCCAAACCCACATTTTCCTCTTCTAATTCACCCCCAAATATTCTGAACTCCTTTCGGTTTATTTAGTTGCATGAGGATGGGACTGTGCCCATTGGTTCAGTTCAGTCAGGTGCACACTCTGGGTGGGTGGCCGCAGACAATGCCAGGGGGACAGAATAGGTGCTAGGGACGTCACTGCGGGTGACCACACGATTTGCTTAAGCATTTACTGACTCTTATGCCTCAACATGGATGTGTTCCCTTTTCATTCCTAAATGTATCTGTGAATAATTTTCCACATTCTGATTGCATAAGCTACAACATTGCAACATTCTTTTTTAACTAACCAGCTCTTGGATATATCTATCAAGTCTACTAGTTTACTGTTTTTAGTTTGTTTGCTTTTGATCAGAAACAAGAGTAGTTTATCTTTGGAAAAGGAGCTCCTCTGTATTGAATGGACTTAAATGTCCCTTCGATCTTCAAATAAAATCCCTGAAAGAGAATGTGATGAAACTACAGTGGCAAACTTTTCAAGTTCTAATGCTTAAAGGAAAAGACCAAAATAAGGTGCCTGAATGTTCTAAACACAAATGCTATGGATTCTGTGAAAGGCCCCGCATGCACATCAGCTCCGGAGAGCAGACAGCTGGGGAGCCCATGAATCTTCAAAGCATGTTCACTGCTTTGCCTTTCTCATGACAGATCTCAGGGAGAGGCGTGTGGCATTGTAACATAAGACTGACAAATCCAAAAAGATCAAGGCTGATTATTGTAAAAAACGAACCTCATTCTGACAGTATTCACTGCCACAAGTTGGAAGCCAATACTCTCCAGCTCAGGGACCCTGTATTCTTCTGCAGGATGTCTCACTGCCTTGGACTGTCACACGGGCTTCTTCCAACATTCTGGCCATAAGGAGCCATGAGCACAGGTTCAGCTTCATCACCTCAGTGCTTTGGCCACTCCCTCAGCCCTGCCCCACCATCTGGTCTCCTCCCAACCTCAGAGACCTGGACCAGGCTGTATGTCTTCCAGTGGACTCCCCCATCCCTACTGACAGAGGTAGAGACCTGCCCTTGTGTTTTAACAGCCCCTCCTCTCTCCTGGCCCTGGAAATCCTCTCGCTGACTGTGTCCGCTAGTGCACTGAGAACTCTCATGGACAGGGCACATTGTGTCCACATATCCCCAGCGCTTGATAGAGCCTCTGGCATATGGTGAGCATTCATTCAATTAGTTGTGAATGGGTGGTGTATCAGAAAGGCATCCTTGGAATTTAATGGCTAAATGTCCCTATGTGGAAGAAGTGATGAATAAAACATGGTTCACTTTATTTGGACAACGCGAGCATCTCTGACTTTATGTGTACTATAACACATTGAAACCCGTTCATTGGAGTCACTCTGCTCCTTCCCTCCGGCAGGAGCAGGCATCCAGTGGAAGCAGGCGCTCCAATGGCCCCAAGGAGGCAAATGCCTCCTGACAAGTCACATGCGCAATGCTTATGACAGCACCAACGACGTTCGAACACAGAAAGAGGCTCAGAAATTATGGGAACAAAAATGACTTAGAAAAAGAATTAGGAGATCTCCCGTGAGTGGAGTCCTCTGCAAGAATGAGCTTTACTTCTGTGAACACATCCTGGGCTCTTCTCCTTTACAGTCACACATGCCACGAAGACGGGGTGTCACTGTTCCCTCTAATTATAGAATTTTTGTATAAATAGCTCTCAGCTGGTAGTTCAATTTGAATTATAATGCTGCAATTTTTAATACAACTGGAAGAGTCTAGTACAAGAAATAGTTTTAAATATTTGAGTGGAAATGAAAAAGAAATCAAAGGAATAAGTTCACATTAAAATATTGACAAGTAGTTTTCCTGTCCAAGTGCAATCTTCTTAGGAAAAGGACAGAAGACTTCCTGGGGTATGTTTTACTTGTGTGTGTTCTAGGCTTAAGGACACTCTAACATGTCACAGGGAAGGATGACAGCTCGCCATGTCGCCTCCACTGTAACTGAGCATGTAAACACACACCGGTCTGGAGTTGCAAAAACCCAGCACTGGGGGACAGAAGACATAATCTCTTTGCTGTTGGCTTCCCATGCGGCAATTGGCCATGTACTTTATGAGAAACTTGTATAGTTTAATAATGAACAATCTTTAATTCTCAGATTTTGTTTCCATCTCTTTACTGGGCTAGGACCAGAGCTTTCCTTCCAATGCATGTATCAGTGTTCCCTTGCACAAAATGAGGATTGAAAAAAAGTAAACCTGATTGTGAACACCAGAGTTGGTGCATTTTCAAAAGCATATGAAAACGACAAAGCGGTGAAAGTAACCACAACCTGGTTACTGAAGTTGCCTTCTGAATGGTCATGCCCCAGCCAGGGTAACTTCTCTCCAACCGACCACCACACTCTTGCACGTGATCTTTTACTTTTATTTTAAATTGTGAAACATTTGAAGTATGGAACATAGCAGTCACCTAAAATCCCCAGTGCTCTGATTTAATAGGTCTTAAAATTTGGAAAATTAGTGTTAGAGCCCTGTGAGTTTTATTAAAAGAAATAAAATAGTAAAGATTCATTAAAATCCTCTTCCTTCCTTCTCACATAATTATTCTCCTGAGGTTGAGATATATTGTTTCCATGCATGTTTTTATGATTTATATATATATAATTACATGTATATGTAAATGTGTGTCTACATAATCACATGTGTATGTATAGATATACATAGAATTTCATTAAGATACTCTATAATTTTTAAACTTTTTGTAATTTTTTAAACTTATGATGCCTGATAATTTATGAAATATGCGTACAACAGGATACCAAATAGAAGAAAAAATGATTAAAATACAAAACTTATCAACAAGAATGCTTCTGCAGGCTTTATCTGAATTTCAACAGTTTTCGGAATTTACATCCCTTTCCAGCACAGGACCCAGGGAGGCCCCGCATTACATTTGGCTGTTGTGGCCCGATAGTTGCCTTCAACCCTTCACATCTCCTCAGTCTTTACATTTGTTGAAGTTTGCTTATGGCTTAGAGTGTAGTGTACCTTTACAAATGTTTCATGCGCACTTTAAAAAAGTTTATTCTACTTTTGTCTGCTGAAATGTCAATTTAATGAAGTTCATACAGCTCTCCTACATTATCACTGATTTTCTTTCCATTTGCCCTTTTCAGTAGAAAGAGAGGAGTGCTGAAGGCTCCAGCTCTAACTGTAGATTTGTTTATTTCTCCTTTCAGTCTGTCAGTTTTGCTTCTTATATTTTGGAAGTGCTTTTGTTAGGTACACACACATTTATTATTGCTATGTCTTCTTAAAGAATTGATCCCTTTTTCATTGTGAAATAGTCCCTCTTTAACTCTGGTACTATTTCTTGTTTAGAAATCTCACCTTTGTTTCTCTTTATTTATTGTATTTCTTATTACTCTGGCTAAACTCATGATTTTCTCTTTGTTTTTTGTTTTTAATAATTAGAATAAAATATGACTTGATGATTTGTGTGTGTTTGCTTTTGTTTTTAGTATACATCCTGCTTAATATTTTTTAACTTCATGGATCTGGGGTTTGGTGTCTTTAATCATTTTGAAAATTTTGATCATTATTTCATAAAATTTTTCTTATGCACTGGTTTCTTCCAGGAGTCCTATAGTGCATATATCCAAACATTTGATATAGTTCATATCTATTGGATGCTCTTTTTATTTTTCAGCCTTTTCCTCTTTGTATTTCAGATGAACTTACGTGAGTCAGATATGCCGATTCTTTCCTCAGTCGTACCATGAGCCCAGGAAAGCATTCTGCATCTCTGTTATTGAGCTTTTCATTTCTAACACTTCTATTTGATTTTTCTTTGTTTCTTCCTCTCTGCTGCTAGTATTCATTTGTCTTTCATGTTAGTACCTTCAACATAAACATATTAATAATATTACTTTAAATTCTCAGTCAGATAATTACAACACCTGTGTCATATCTGAGTTTGGTTTTATTTATTGCTTTGTTTTTTGGGAGCTTGTTGCTCTTTTTGTTCCTTTTTTATGCTTTGTAATTTTGGGGTTAAAAGATGCCAGCAGTACTGAAGATAAGGAGTAAATGCTTTTATGTTCAGAAATGGGTACATGTTTTGTACTTCCTTTTTTTGTGGAGTCTTCTGTTATTCTAGTCAAAAGATCAGGAAACATTTTGTGTACAGGGCCAAGTAAATATTTTAGGGCTTGTGAGTCATAAGGTCTCCACAGTTCTGCTGTTATAGGAGGAAAGTAGCTGCCGACAATAAATAAACAAGTGAGGACGGCCACGTCCCCAAAACTTTATTCACCACACAGGCAGTGGAGATATCTGGCTTGTGGGCCATGGTTTGTCCACCCTGAGTCTGCCTAGGAGTCAGATTAGGTTTGAGGCTGTTATTATGATTATGTTCTGTGCACTTCAAACTTCAAATTCTTCCAGTAATACCTCGTGTTTTATGTGGAGGCTAGAATTCTAGAAGTTTCTCCTCTGTCTGCCCCACCTTCACCTTTTAAGTTTTCCCTTTCTCAGACTTTCAGGAAGATTCTGTCTCTTGTATCTTTCTGGAGAGTGTTTCACTATTACTTTTAACTGACGTTTGTTACTTGGGATGGATGGCTTTCTCTGATGTTCTGATCGACCTCAGTCTTAGATGTATGTGTATCCTGGGGGCTCAGTAATATGAGCCTCACAAGTGCCCCTGGCCCCTTCCAGGGCAGAGGCCTTCATTCTGTCCCTTCCCTCCTGCTGCAAGACAGTTCTGTAGCTGACCTCACCCCACAAGATGAAGACTTTTTCTCCGTGGGGAAGATGGAGAAGCAGCATCCAGGTGGAAGCTCATATCCGTCTGCAGCAGCTTTCTCCACACCCCCAGTCTTTCCTCTAGCATCCTGGAGGAGGTGGGGGTGGGTGGATGATAAAAAGCCTGCAAGGAGGTGCTGCCTCCGCCTGCCTCAGTTACCTGCTTCTCCCAAAGGCTTCACACTGTCCCAGCAGCCTGTTCTCAGCCTTTGTCAATTCATCGACTATTCCAGTGGAGTTCTGCTTACCAGGGTCCAGCTGCATCCAGCCCAGGTCAACAAGCACCGGAGTCTCATTTCTTCCTGAAGGCACTGGGGTCGCTTGGTTGCTCTGCGACCTTAGCTTTCTGATGGGCACGATGGAATCAGGAACTTGTGTTGTTGTAAAGTGTGAGCAACAGATTTCCAGCTCTGTGCATCTCCAGGTAGAAACCAGAACCCTCACGTTTTTAGCTTCACATTTACAATGAGGTCTTCGATCCATCTAGAATTTTGTTGTTACTACTGTGTGAGGTAGAGATCTAATTTTAGTATTTTTTCCCTATGGCTATTTTTTTTCTTCTTCTTTAACTGGGTCTTTTTTATGATTTATATAACTCACCTTCACCCTTTCAATGATCCGAAGCCTATTTGCCTAAAACCTTCCCATGCTGTGTCTTAGAGGTTCAGGCGCCTCGGGAGTCAGTACACCTACAGGGGTATTTTCTGTAGGATTTTCATAGAGGACTTTTCCACTTGTATTTTAAAGTTTTGTATGCTAATCCATAACTCCTCAATGGGGGAAACATCCCTCCGTTTAGGTTTTGGCTTTCCATTTAATTCCCAAATGGCTCAGCAGTATCGCTGGCCTAGGACCCGTTTTTATATTAATCCCTCTAATTAGATTTTCCCGCATCTCATGTTCACAGTAAATTTTGACTCCTAACTCAGGTGAAATTCTGGTGTGGAGTTTTAATTTCCCCTGGAAGACATTTTCCCAGAGGAGCAAGGCAGACACAAGTTGCTCCTCTATCCCGCTGGGCAGCATGTATCTGCGTGTACCAGGTTGGCAGCCTTCTGACAGTCGTTTTGTGCATGCACAGGCTTTAAATCTGCTCTCTCCTTCATCACCTAGACACCAACCCGGGGGGCAGCTGCTGGGCCAGCTCAGATCTCCTCCTGAGTCTCTGCCCTCCGGGCTTCTCCCCACTGTATCCTGACTGAGGTTGGCTGGGCTTGGAATGCATGCAGGCATTACTGTAACAAGTTCTTGAAAACTCAGACTAGACGTCTAAGAGATGTGAGTCTAATCTTGCAGTCTTACGAACTCGCAGTAAAACCTTATGCGGCCCCTCTAGCCCTCTTTGCTTCCGTTTTCTTCTGGGCAATAGGGATCATGAGATGCCCACCTTGTCTTATAAAATGCATGGCAAAGTCAGTTAAAAAGGAATGAAGACGTACTACCTTATACAGATTCTTATTAATTAACTTGCAAGCTCAATTTTTTTTTATCTTTTGGCAGATATGTCAGATTTTTTTCTAAGTCATCACTATTTCAGCCTAAATTTCCTAACCCATGATCTACATAAGAAAAATGGCTTCTTCTTCACACAGCCAGATAGCTCTGTCTGACTTTTCTCTTTTTCTCCTTTATAGGTTAAGTGAACAGGGGTGAAGCACTGCACTGATTACTAGTGATCAGAGTGAGCGCTCTGCATCCATATGGGGCCATACTGAAAAGTGACTCTCCCCAAAGTGGTTAGGACAGTAATAGTCACACCTCTTGGGGTCGTTGAAATGTGTGGGAAAGGGCTGCCAGCACTTCAGAGCGGGGAGCCATGGACCATCACACCAGGACTTCCTCCCTATGGTGGTGTCCTTATGCATAGGGTGAATACAAAGTAGAGAGGTGCAGAGTGTTCCCGGACAGCCCGGGGGCCCTTGGAGACACACTGTAGTGAGGCCTCTGGGCACCAGGAGATGACCATCAAAGCACACCCCAGGACAGGAGACACAGAAGTATGAGCTGCCCAAGCAGGGTCTTGGTGGCTGGCCTGTCAGTGGGGTGGGCCGGGAACCAGGCTGGGACAATGGAGAGAATATCACATCCAGAGTCTCCCTATATCAGAAAGTTTCTAGGGAAGACTGAGATTTCAAGAATCTGAGAGGAGAACTTCAAAGAGAATGACCATGAAAACGTCTCCATATATGTGTAATTGCTTAAGATTTCATCTTTAGGAGGCCTCGGAGGGATGGCTACTACATTGATTTAAATGTGTCATTTTTATTGGAAACATTGCAAAAGTGAGCTCCAAACTATAGAGCTCTTACTCGGTTAAAGGGAACAGGGAATGGAACATGTCAGACCTGTGGTTGTGGGCAAGGGTTTCACCTGTCCTACACCCCCAGAGCTTTGTCACTGAAGGAACTTGACATAGCATGGAGCTGCCAGATCTAGGATTATGGAGTCAGGACTTTGTGCTAATTCAACATAACACTTCAGACCAGCCCCATCGCATTTACAGATGTCTGCACAGAAGCAGGAGCAGAGCAGTTTCTGAAGTCGTGGCATGTGGTGCATGGTCCAGAAGATTCTCAGGTGTGGGGTACTTGTGTGGTGCCCGGGAGACAGGGCAGAGGTGGGAGCTGGGGATGCAGCCCTCTGCACTGGGTGCCCCCCGCATCATGCCATCTGTGCTGAAACATTTCAAAGAAGGTCCTTTTCCAGTGTTATCCAAGCAATGTGCTTCTGTGTTTCTTATACATGCTTTAGGAGCCCACGATGGCGGCAGCCCTCCTGCATCCCCTGCCTGGTTTCTCCACCCGCCTCAAAGGCAAGCAGTCCCCTGCTCCAGCTGTTCCTCCTGAAAGCCAGCCTCACTATTGTAAACTGCATGCCATGGAGGACTCTTGATGCTTCCGTCTTAAGCTTTCTATGGGAGAGGAGGACTTACCAGTCACCCTAACCATACTCCCCTTTCTCCCTATTTTCTATCTTCTCTAGCTGGCGTAACGATTTTCTTAAACCAATTGTATTAGTCTGCCGGGGCTGCTGTAACAGAGCTGCAGACGGAGTGGCTTAAACAACAGGCATTCACTGTCTCCTAGTTCTGGAAGCCAGGAGTCCAAGATCAAGGGGTGGGCAGGGCTGGTCCCTCCGGAGGCTGGGAAGACCACCCTACTCCATATTCCTGCCCACAGCCCCACTCCACACACTGTCCCCAGTTGCTGGTGTTTGCTGACGATCTCTGCTATTCCTGGGCTCGTGCAAGCATCACCCTGTTCTCTGCCCTCATCCGCACACGGCTTACGGCTTCTCCCTGTGTGCATGTCTGTGTCTGAATTTCTTCTTTTTATAGGATGCCAGTAATACTGGATTAAGGTCATGCTAATGACCTCTTCTTATCTTTAATACCTCTGCATAGACCCTCTCTCCAAACAAGTTTACATTCCAGGGGTTAGGACTTCAACATATGAATTTGGGGGTGACAGATTCAACTCACAACATCAATATTTGCTGTTCATTTTATAATTCTATAATGGAAATCACAGCTTGGCCCCGCACAATGACATGATTAGATCTCTCCCTTTCCTTCCAGAGTTAATCATTCCCTGGCTTGATTCATTTACTTAATTTTCTTCATACTTATTTGTTTATCCCCAAATTCTCCGACAGGATTCACTGTCCATTCAGTCAGGCACATGAGTAAATCGCTGCGATGGGTTATTTTTGTCAACTCCAGGCTTCATCGACCCCCGCCTGGGCTGTAGCCCCTCTGCCGCACCATTCTTCCCGGGTCCTACCTTCTCCAACCTTCTGGGAATTTTCTCTACCTCTTTTTGGTATTGGATCACCTGTTTCATAAATCCATTTATTTTTCTTTTTCATTTTCTCTTCAGTGTCTGTGGGAGCAGCCTCTTTGGACCCTCAGGGGGGAGCTGTGTGCAGAGAAAGGCAGAGAACAGAAGAATAGGAATTTTGGGTCTCTGGCAACAGCATAGATCCCATACCTGCCCAGGACTGCTTATCTGGACTTTTACATGAGAAAAAGGATTCGTTTGGGATGCTCAGATATTTTTAAGCCATTTCTCCACTGAAATCTTGTTTTCAGCAATACAGTTGAAGTCAGAGTCTCAGTTCAGGCATCTCTCCCACCTGAAAGCTTTTCCGATCTCCTGTTTGAGAAGTAATAAAGTGTTTGAGAGAACATGGGCTCTCGAGCTGAAATGCAAGGGTTTGAATTTCAGCCATCCGTTTAGTAGTCACACAACTTGGGGCAATGTCCTTAGCATCTCTGTGCCTCACTTTCCCCATCTGTAAAAAAGAGGTAATCATAAGGTCATAGGCTTGTTAAACCTCTCACATGGACTCTTAAATAATCCTCCTCTTTTTTTTTTAAACCCCACCACCTCACACTGTGATATAGTAACTGGTGTCTGGAGTTATTGATCATCCTAGGGTTCTGTTATGAGTCTGTTTGTACCTTTCTTATTGCTCAGTGGACACTCAGGTGACCTTGCTCTGCTAAGTCAAGGACTTCCATCTTTCAACATCAGGTTGTCTTCTCACCTTTTGATAGCACCCCCTTATATCGATATCTCAATGAAATCCCTGATTAAAAAAAACAGCTGCTACGATTCTCCTGGAATAGAGTCAATTCAGGTGAAATGTTCTACTTCTTAAGCAAAGAAATTAATCTTTTGTGTTTTCAAAAAGATTTTATAAGAATACATACATGTATCTTACAAACTTTACTTTAAAAATATATCTATATGCATAATATTCTTCTGTATGTGACCAGGTGTGTGTATCTGAGTGTTGCTTGAGTGAACGCACCTGTATTCATTTTTTTTAAGGTGTCGTTGATATACAATCTTATGAAGGTTTCACATGAGCAACACTGTGGTTACTACAGTCACCCGTATTATCAAGTCCCCCCCAAATACCCCATTACAATCACTGTCCACCAGATTTGTAAGATGCTATAGAGTCATTACTTGTCTTCTCTGTGCTACACTGCCTTCCCCATGACCCCCCTACATAATGTACATGCACCTGTATTCTTGTACTGGCAACAGGAGAGGTTGACCAGAAAGCAGAGATACATGCAAATACAGTAGGGAATAATTTTTGTTGATTATTTTAACATAATTTAATTTTGTGATAAAATGAAAGAAGAAAAGTAGAGATTCTTAAATGAGGCTCTGTAAATTGTATACGATTATATACAAAATTTGGTGTCAGTGATAATTCTGCAATGGGGTCTATAGCTTATATCGATATTAATGAAATCCCTGATTACAAAAACCAGCTGCTACTATTCTCATGGAATAGAGTCAGTTCAGGTGAAATGTTCTACTTCTTAAGCAAAGAAATTAATCTTTTGTGTTTTCAAAAAGATATATTAAGAATACATACATGTTATCTTACAAACTTTACTTTTAAAATATACCTGTGTGCACAATATTCATGCAGTTTCAAGTAACTTTAAACCTCGGCCTAGACAACATTATTTAATAATTCATGGGCTAGAATACTGGGAATTTAGAGCCACAGAGGCCTAAAACAAAATGAAATAAAATCACTTGGATATTCTGTAAGAATATTGTTTCATCTATATGTCAAAACATGATAAGGAGAAGAGATGATTTTGAGAAAAATCCCCAAGTCCCTCACAGTAAAATTATAAGCAGTTGTAACACTGAGGTAAGGTATTTCATGAGGAAAATGTAGGTCAGCACATTGCACAGTTTCATTTTTAAAAAGTCTGATTACAAAGGAAACTGTTATTTTGCCTTCATGAAAATTTAAAACATCAGTTTTTCAAAGGAATAGCCTAAGCTCTATCAAAACATTGTGAAAATATCTGAAAAAAAATACGATGAAGAACTGATATGCTAAATGTTTAAAGGTTACAATTAAAATTCATTCAGAACCCATTCATGTGGGGAAAGCCAAGAATATAAAAAGACAATAAAGCAATAAAAATGTAATTATTAAAAAGTTCTTAAAATCTTTTCCACACTACTGAACAGAGACATAGAATTCGACCATGTGATCTACGGTTTAATTCCACAGCCCCCCTTCTGGGCAGATACCCGAAGGACATGAAAACAGGAACTTGAGGAGAGATACCATCACCCCCTTGCACATGGCAGCATCACTCAAAATAGACAAGACATGGGAACAGCCTAAGTGTCTTCCAACAGACAAATGGATAAAGGAGATGTGTCTACATATACAATGGAGTGTTATTCAATCATAAAAAAGGAGAAAATCCCACCATTGTCAATGACATGAATAGACCCTGAAGGCATTATGGTAAGTGAAATAAACCAGACAAAGAAAGAGAAATGCTGCATGGTATCACTGATATATGGGATCTAAAAAAAAAAAATTAACTCATTGAAACAGACAGCAGCAATTTTTTTGCCAGGTACTAGAGGGGTGGGGGAATTAAGACAGGTCATAAAAGGGTACAGTAAGATGTTTAAATTGTGAAAATCTAATGTAAAACATGATTATTGCATTGTATCTGATACTGTATTGTGCAACTGAAATTTGCTACAAGAAAAGAGCTTAAATGTTCTCACCACAACAAACAAATGAAGTTATATATGAGAGGTGATGGATGTGTTAATTAACTAGATGGGGGGGATCCTTTCACAATGTATATGTATATTAAATCACCACTCTGAAAGCTCTACAATTTTGTCAATTCTATCTCAATAAAGCTGAAATATTTTTAAAAGATGATAAAATAAAAATTAGATAGCATATAATATAGATTAATAGTAATAATGCTCAGTACCAGTAGAACTGTAGTGAGATGCACACATTTTGATAGTGACAGGATTTCCTCCTTTTTGTGGCTGAATAATATTCCCTTGTAGAAGCATACTACATCTTCTTTATCCACTTATCCATGGACAGACACCTAGGTTGTTTCCACGTTTTTTGTCTATTGTGAATAATGCTACAATTGGTACTTCCTTTTTATAAAATTACTTGGAAATATGTGACAAGGTCTTCTACAGTGTTTTTTCTCTGAGCCAGTAATTTCAATTCTTGAGACATAATATGTAAGATTATGGGTAAGAAAAAATATCTCAATCTTTTGATAAAGGTAGTCTTAACAATATTGCATATGAAGTTAAATATTGTAAATAACCTATTCAGGTTCAACAATAAACATGGTGTAAAATGAAACATGAATATTTAACATTTGTAAATACTTAGAATGTAGGAAATGGTACTAATTATAATGTTAAATAGTAAAAAGAAGATACCCAATTTGATAGGCATCAACTTTTTAAAAAGTTCTTAGGAAATTGTTGGTTAGAAAAATGCCAGATGTTAGTAGTAGTTGCTTCTGGGTAAGGTGATTATATGTGCTTGTAATTTTACCTTGATATTTTCTTTATATTCTAAGCTTTTCAGAGTAAGCACGCTTTACTTTTATCATCAGGAAGAAAAGGAAACTTAAAAATTAGATGTCTGGTGCTCGCTTCGGCAGCACATATACTAAAATTGGAACAATACAGAGAAGATTAGCATGGCCCCTGAGCAAGCATGACATGCAAATCTGTGAAGCGTTCCATATATTTTTTAAAAGATTTAAAAAATATGGAACACTTAAAAAAAGTTTTTTTTAAATAGATGTCTGAGCATTCCATAATAGCAGCTTTTACTCTAATTAAGGTTTTACAATTCCTCTGCATTTTCCAAACTCTTTGTGGCACATGCCTTACTCAATGCCTGTCACATCTGCACAATGAGATCCACATTTCCCATAACCGCTTTCGATTGGTGCTGGCCAGAGAGGCCTCGTTCTCTTGCTTCAAAAGGAAGAATGACTGGCAGAACTGTCATCTTGTCAAATTCTTACAGTGCTGTATTTTCAGTATCAAGATAGCATCTCAAAAGGAAAACATGAAAATGGAAATTTCCCTTTTAAAACTACTTGTGAGTGTGGAAAATCAAACTGAGTGCTGCCTTGGGAAGTCAGGGTTTCTCCAAGCGCTGCCCTGCAGACACTTGGAGAATATTTCACTGACTGTTCCGTAGCAGTACACTCTGTAATCCTGCTGTGAGTTGGGACAACAGCACACTTCTAACAGTCTCTTCTTTTAAAAGAACATTTCATGATTTCTTCTTAGAGCAGCTCATTCACACTTTTTAGTGTGTGCTTGTTTGGAACGTCATGTATGTTTACAAGATTTCCCTACTTCCTTCTAATATTTTCATGGTAAATTGAGGATCAGGCAAGAGCTCAGGCAGCAGCTGGGTACTGATTCGCCATCACCTGCCATGTATTTAAGCAGAGGGGTACATTGATCACACATATTTGGAAGCATTTGATTACATGTTTGTAGGAAGAGATGGAAAGAGAAGGTTCTGGGGTGAGACATTCAGAATCCAGCTAGGATAATAGTCTTTCAAATATATCATAATACAGATATTAGGTCACACAAGCGATGATGAAAGAAGTAAGTAACCACACAGGAGGCACCCTAGCATCTGGTAACAGTGGCGAGCGGCTGCCATCCCTGGTAGCGAAGAACAAGGATGCAAATAAATAGATAACACTTTGTTAGCGGGTCAGAAAACAGTATTGTGAAGATGTCAATTCTTCCCAAACATAAATTCAAGGCAATCGTAATTGTAATTGCTGGAGGATTTTCTTTGGAAATTGAGGAACTGACTCTAAGATTTATATGGAAATGCAGCTTAGAGCAGCCAAATAATCTTAAAAAATATCAAAGTTGGAAGATTTATAATTGCTGACTTTTGAGAGTTACTAAAATGCACTGAGAGAGTGTGGTATCAGCATAAGGAAAGAATGATCAAGAGGTGAAGATAAAGTCCAGAAATAGATTTTCACTTACATGGTATTTAATAATGGTGTCAAAACAACTTAACAAGAAAAGGAATGTCTCTTGGGCAAACGGTGCTGGGATACCTGGATATTCGCATGGAGAAAAGAAACAGAGCAAGGTCAGGTATCTTGCAAGATTCAAGCAGGGTTGGAATTTATAAGGCAAGAAGCGGTCCTGCTGAAGCTCTCATTGGGGCAGTGGCGGGGAGGTCCGAGGGCAGGAGGTGACAATGGGGAGGTGAGGAGAGACCAGGTCAGGAAGGGAAACAGTGAATCTGAGACCAGGAGCAGGAGAATAGACTGGGTCTCAGAGGGCAGGGCTGGCAGGTGGGAGGTCTCTTCAGCTGAGCTTCTACTGGGTGGAAGGTGCAGGACCTTGGAGGCAGGAGGGAGATCACTGATGACTATGTGAGCAGGCAGAAAGGAGCAGATGGCATCTACAGCAAAGGCTGGAAGGCGTGCAGATGGATAAGGCCACACCCGCCTCAGAGAGAGCAGAGGAAGAGGAGCAAACCAGAGACAAGCAGCTGGCAGGTTTCCATGAGGAACAGACAGGGTTTGCCTGTCATCCCTCTGTGGCTTGGGGGCAGGGATGAGTGTAGGAGTGGTACAGGGAACCACCAGGATGACCTCCCAGCTGGTGGGCAGGGCTCTGCTGTGATGGATCTGAGGATTTGTCCTCGGCCCCTGTGGATGTCCCTTGTCCAGCAGCATTTATTGAAAAGGCTGTCCTTCCTCCACTGAATTTCTTGTGCACCTTTGTTAAAACTCAAGGGGGCATTTTTGTGTGGGTCTGTTTCTGGGCCCTGTTCCATTGGTCTCCCTGTCTATCCTCCCACCAGTACCACACTGTCCCCTTCACCAGCTACACAGGAAGCCTTAATATCAGCTAAAATTATGCCTCCCACATCGCTTTGCTTTTTCAAAATTATTTTAGCTATGTTAGGGCCTTGTCTTTTTGTGTACCATTTAAAATCATCTTGTCTATATTTATTTAAAGTCTTGTTGGGTTTTACTTTTGCATTAAAACTAGATCAATTTGGGGAGAATTGAAATTTTTATTATGTTCGATCACTCAGTCCACAAATATAATGTGTCTCTCTATTTTAAGCCATTTTTGATTTCTTGTATCAGCACTCTGTAATTTTAAACATGCAAATCCTGTATGTGCTTAAGTCTATACCTTGCAAATTACTTTGTAATGAAACAGAGTCAGCAACATGTTGGAAACAATCAGTCTTCTATCAAGTTTAATGTTAAATGAAAACTGTTTTGGCATATCAAAACATAGGTTCTCCCGCCTGAATGTCCGCAGTGATTAGTATTTGTTCTTGGTACTTGGGCTTGGACTTTAAAATTCAGTAATTTTTATGTATATGAGTTATGTATGTCTACCTAGCAATCTATCACCTATCTATCCCTTTATCTATATCTATGTACCTATCAATCTGTCATCTATTTATATCTCTCTCTCCATCCTTCTGTATGTCTGGTTATCCAGTTGTTTATCTATCCATTTCTCAACCATCTCTCTATCGTTAACTTTGATCTTCAAAGCACTTGAATCAGCAGCTCTGGATAAATGCAGGTGTTATTTGTACCAGTTACTTGTTTTCTCTGCTATCATCTTCATCTCCCTCTTCCCCACTTAGTGTCTCATCTGAATCATTAGTATGGACATGCTTCCAAATCACACACCTAACTGGACACTAAAGGTCATTCAACTCCGCATTTTGACAGCGAGGACCTTAGTAAAGTGAATGTTTATTCCCTTGAGTTTATAGGAAGACCTATGGATGGAATATTTTGATCATGTTCAAGATTATGAACATGGTATAAATGACATTTCTAATCAAATATTTAGATATTCACAGGGCCCTCATTCAATACATGACCCTCTCAGATGAGACATTCTATTTTGGTAATGTAAGATTAATTAGAAATAATAGAATCTGACTTTTTTGTGTGTGTTATATAGTCTATGATGATTGTGATTTTTTTTCAGTCCTGGTAGAGATTTTTATGAACCAAAAGACACAATTCCATCACTGAAGATATACAGCACATGAAGCAACTCGAGACTTACTGCTGAGGAACAGAGAAGAGTAAAAAACAGACCTATTAATACCCAAAGGAATTGAAAGGAAGAAAATGTATGAGTGAATCTGAAAACACCTTTGTGCTGAGTTATTTCTCTATCATCCAGGATAAACAAGATTCTTATTTACATTATCTCAATATTGTCTTTTCTAATTCATGATAATGCAATATTCCAGAAGATACATGTTCTATAACCATTGTGGTGGCCAATACTGCATAGGATATGATTTTTTAAAATTACTCTATGATTTTAAAATAATTTTTAAATTAAAAATTAACTTAAAATGAATATTTAACCTTCTATTATCACTGCCACTTCTCCTAAACTTTATGATACTTTAGGAAATTGACTGAGTTCTGGATAAAGGTGGTGGCTTAAAATACATGGTGTGTGTGTGCGTGTGTGTGTGTGTGTGTGTGTTTCTGGGTTAAAAGCTAGATTATTTTAAACAGGGAGATATACAGAGCATCATTTCACCAGAGAACTCAGACATAGTTAGATGCCTTCTAACTTGAAAATATTATTTTACAGCATAAAATAAACTAACTTTTTATTATTCAGACATTGCACACACATTCATTTAAATTTATCTTAATTAAAAATGTATGACCACATACCAAATATAAGATGAATCTCTAGTAAATAAACTTACCCTGGAGGTACATCCACACTATAGCACAAGTTTTGAAATGAAGTCAGAATAAATGTGTAGGACCATTTCTGTGGGCTGGCACTGTGGCTCCCTCAGGGCTGGCATGGTGTCACTGATTTTGTTTTCCAAATCTAGAGCGTAGATCTGCAACCCATGGATAGTATTAATTGCATTGTCTGTTGAGCAGAATCTGGCTGGATTGGTGGAAACAAGCAGTTCCTGGAGTCAGGCAGGCATACACAAATGTCTGTATGAACAAAGCAGAACTCCCTAAGCACCAAAAGAGAAGTATAACGTGGAGGTGCATTCATGGGAGGAAGAAGCAGCAATGGACTGATGAGGGTCAGGAAGAGATTGATAAAGGAAGTGGCATTTTCAATGCCACTAATCTGGAATGTGTTCTGAAAGATAAAACAGTAGGCCCTGGCAACTCTGGATGGAAGCAGTAAGAAAAAGAAAGCTTTAATAGTGACTCCAGATAAAATAAAGCCTTCAGAGGGCCAAAAGCCAGGACAACTGTTTATCCACATTATGCCTCAGTTTTCTCTTTTGTAACGTGGAGATGGCAGTGAGGTTGGAGGAAGATAGCATGACAGGTCCCTAGAGCATCCCTGATGTGCAGGTCTCCCCTGATATGCTGGCTATTTCTGGATTGTTATTCTCCTCTCCTGCCCCAAACTGCCCCCTTTTCAGACTTTTACCCCTCATCAAATGGCACCCCCAGCTGCTCAGGCCCCACACCCAAAAACCACAAGGGGAACACTGAGGAAAGGCATGAGGATTCAGCATCTTTGAGATGTGATGAGTGATGGCCAAGATCAAGCTGATAGCAAATTTTTCTATATTGACTTCAGCATGTGTTTCCTGAGCACCCATGACACCGGAAATAGGGTAGAGAAAGGGAGCTTCTGTTCTGCCACGTTGGCTCATACAATTCAGCGGGTGACATGGACAACAGAACCATGAAGAGTGAGATAAAGAAAAGGCCAGAAGCCATGGAAGGTAGCAGTGCAGGGCACTCTGCGAGTCCCATGAAGCTGCTGACTGCCGTGGAGCTGGGGATGGTGGGATCTGTTCATGTTTTAAAACATTCAGGATCGAGGTGGAGGGAGAAAAGGGAGGGGGCCCCCAGGATGCTCATAGCAATCCAGGCAAGATGGGAGAGAGTGGTAGAGGAGGCATCTTGGTATATCAGAGGCATATTTTGGAAATGGGTAGATCTTGGTAATATACATGAGATGTTGGATTTGGGTGTGGGGCCTGAGCAGCTGGGGGTGCCGTTTGCTGAGGAGTAAAAGTCTGAAAAAGGGAGCAATTGGGGGCAGGAGAAGAGAATAACAATCCAGAAATAGCCGGCATATCAGGTGACACCTGCACATTAGGGATGCTCTAGGGCCCTGCTGTGTTATGTTCCTCTGGCCTCACTGCCACCTCCACTTTACAAAAGAGAAAACTGAGGCATAATGTGGATAAGCAAATGGCCTGAGATCCCATGGTCAGTGGGCAGCAGAGCCAGGTATCAACCCAGGACGTCCAAGCTTGTTTTAGGAAGTGAAAACTTAGAGATGTGTGTGGGTCATGGAAGTGGAGAGGTCAACTCAGCAGTTATATCTGAGTCGGGAGCTCAGAAATAAATCTTCATCAGAGAAGGACAGTTGAAAATCTCTGATGTATGGGAGGTATTTGTTAAGAAATGAGTGAAAGCTGAGCACAGAGGGGCAGGTGTTTCTGAGTCTTCTTTGCTGTGAGAAAGGAAGTGAAAGAAAATGCATCTCCAAGGTTTAAAGGAAGATGTAGAAGAACAGGGTGGATCTGGAGCCATGGCCCCTGACCAGGGATAGGGTGAAGGTGCCGTGCTCTGAAGCAGGAGCCCACAGGCTGCAGTGCTCGGGCAGACAAGGCTCCAGGGCCCTGGGGGAGGCAGCGGGAGTGGGATGCCCTCCAAGCATCCTCCAGCACAGGCAGAGGGCACAGAAGAACCCTGTCACAATACTCTGGGGGCCATCTCAAATGCAGTGGCCATGCTACAAACAGAAGCACGGGCAAGACCAGTAACAAATAAAAATAAGGAGCATCTCACCCTACAACGTGAGACGTGAGGGCAGCCGTCTTAACTGTTGCCGTCAAAGCCGTTTCCCGTTTCCCAAGGATGGATGGACTGTCTCTTCCATCACACTTGCGGTTTTCACTGACCGAGCAGGACCTCAGCATGTAACAGTCTCACCTCATCAGGTACTTCACTTCATTCAAACGCTGATTTCATGGGAGTACATTATGCTCTGGAAAGCTTCCTTGGCAGATAGGGAGAAATGTCTGCCCACAGGTCAGATAAAAACAAAGAATAAAGTGAGAGACTGGAAACCCTCCGGTGCATTTCAGGGGTTTTCTTCTTTATTAGGACCCCGTGTAGAACTCTGGTAGAACTCTATGAATGGTCTCCATTGAAATGTGCACGTGTGTGCATGTGCGCACATGTACACAAACATACACACCAGGGATCACAAACCCATTGGAAATCCACTCATGGACTTCCTAGGGGCCCATGTACTGAGGAGGACCCTGCATGTTCCCTCATCAACATAGAGACAAGGATTTAGGGAAGAATATAAAATTTGCATTAATATTCATTAGAATATTATTTAGACAATTCCTATTTAGCATTTGTATTAAGTTACATGGGTATCATTTATACTACATTTAGAAATATGCTCAACAGAGGAATACATTTTACAGAGACTCAATTAAAAAACCCAGAGTTATTCATCTCCCAAATTACTAAAGAAGAGTAAAAACTTGGCCAGTGTTGGAATTCACTGTATTTTAACAAAACACAAGGTTTTTACTTATCAATTCAAATGCAACATCTGATAAAGTAATCAAATAATTAAATATCATGATACATAAGGATTTCTATTATTTTAAATAAAAATAGATGTGGTTCAGTCATCCTATAGTGGAATGTTATAAATTCTTCATTTCCAGTAAGAGATGTTCTAACATATTTCAGATAAAACATGTATGCTTCCCATGTTTTTTAATTCTCATCAAGCAAAATCACACAAGTTAAATCCGTCATTGTTCATTTGGTCTTTTGGTTACAGGTGATAGCAACCCTGCTTACCCCGATCAGAGCAAAGACAAAACAAAACAAAAAATAAAGTCAAGTAATTGAAAAGTCTGGAGCCAGTCTGGCCTGGATTCTGTTTTCCTGAAAGTTTCACAAAAGTCTAGAAGGAGTCCCCTTTCCACCCAATAGATCTTCCCTCCTGTGGCATGACTGACTTGGAAAATCGTCTGCCTGCATTGGCTGACTTGACTCTGACAGCTGCCCCCCCTCCAGCCCCTCCAGATCTGGGGGTACAGGTGGCTCCACCCTGAGCTCATGGAAAGAGCGAGAAGATGCCTGGAGGGCATGAACGGGCCCCGCTTCTACCACATTCTAGAGTTAGCCAAGTCACGACAGCCAGTGCTTCCTGTCAACAGCATTTATTTAGCCCTTCTGCAGCTCTCTGCCTTCCACAGGCTTCCAGCCTTTCTGAGGCAGCAGGTGTGAGCAGCTGATCAGGGGTCCTAATGCCACACTTGGAGGTGTGAGCAAGAGCACCCCCCAGAGAGCTGGCTGAGTGGAGACCTAGGGTGAGCAGAAGACACTTGTCTCCCCGCCGTGGTCCTCTGATTCTGCCTGGCTCTCAGCAGCCATGATGCCGGGCTGTCTGCCACATGTGAGGTCACCTTGCAGACTGTTCAAGTTCCCAATGCCTCATGAACCTATTTATATGATTTATTTACACAAACATGTAACATTTTATATCAAACTTCAGAGCATGCAAACTAATTTAACTGAAGTTCCATTTCAAGGTGCACTGAAGACACTCTGACAATTATTTTTAAAAGCTATGATTCTTCTTGACAGACACTTCTACTGGGTCAAGACACCAATACTAAATTATTGTCATGCTTTTACTCCTACCAAAGAAGGAAAAAAGTCAATTTCTAATAAACTTAATTATGGCAGAGTGGAGGGGAAGGGGTGTTATTTGAAATGTTGGGAATAGAAAAGTATCTAATGCAACTTAGTGTTTTTAATTTGCAGAGTCACTTTGGGAGCTCTGCATAGATGCTCTTGTGTCTTGAAGTAAGAATGGAATTTGGGCTATTTATGAATTTCCAGGAGAAATAATGGTCTCTCCAAGGTTGTCTGGCTAGCAATAAATCAGACATCAGCATGGGCAACAGGGCAGTGGGGGAGCACCATGGTGTTGCATTGTGGAATCCTCCAGGGCTTTGCTCTGTAGAACCCATGGCATGCTGGGCTCCCTGATCTTACACTGCAGAGCCTGGTGAGATCTCATTTCCACTCTCACTTCTTCCCCCTGGGCTGACAAGCAGAGCACATTCCTAGCTTCCCTGGCAGCTACCCAGAGCCAACAGAATCTGGGTGGAACTAACGGAAGACAATTTTAGGTGTGACCCCAGCCCTAGCCCTAGCAATCCTCTTTGTCTCTCACTATTTGTGTGGACGGAAGTCAAGAAACCCATGATCACAAAGGGGAGGGATAAGCTGGATGGCTGAATGACAGATGAGGCTGCCTGACCTTTGCCAAATCTTAGCAGGAGCAAAATTGTGTTACACTATGGAAACCTCTGATTTTGATTCTACAACACTGCCTAGCTTAACGTGATTCTATTCCTCTCATGAGATTGGTTATTTTTATTTTCTATGCAAAATGAAGTCACCAGAGGAAGGGGTTTATGTTTTACAGCAACAGGATGATACTGCATTTCGATTGCCTGCCCTGGCAGCACTAAGGTGAGAATGGAAGGATACAAGCCCAGAGGCAAGGACACAGGCGGTGCTGGAGATCGCAGGTCTGAAAATCCCAGAGGAGGGAAAATCCACAAAATTGCAATGTGAAGGATATAGAAAATGCGGAGTATCTCTTGGAGTTCTTGATACAGAAGATTAAGTGTCTTCTGGTTATAAAAGACTAATTCACCTCACAGAATCTGGAATAAAATATAAATATAAAGAAGAAAATTAAAATCAATAGGAACATTATCAGTATAGCCACTACAAATATTTGGTGGTATTTGCTTCAACCATACATCAGCACAGGCGACGCTCTTCAGGAGGTTTGCAATTACCTCCGGTATAATCCTAAAGCAACAGTTATTGTCTGCTACTAACAGCCAGTTTTCTTAGCACGTCATCCATGAGCCTTAATAACCTACCAGCAGCTGGTGGGTAATATTCTGAGCCCTTATAGGAGGACCAGCTCTTTGGTAAATGATCTTTAATAATAAAACAGGGAGAGAGATATTCTACAAAGTATTTTACTTTATTGAGGAAGAAGATTCAGACTCCTTAGTTATGTAATTCCACCAACCTGAGAATTATTGCTGACTTTTAATTATTCCTTTTATTATATTTAAGACACAAGAAATTGTTGAGGTGACTTATTGTTCAAAATTAGAAGCTATGATTAAAACTGCTCTAACATCACCCTGGGGCTCTCTCTTCAACGTGGAATTATTTCTATAAAAGCGTCAGTGGGCGGTTATGTTGGCCTCCTCTCTGGAAACTATTTCTCCATTTACAGAACTGCTCAGATTTAATGGGAAGATTCCCTCAAGACCCAGCTCTGTTAATTAAATTGAATGAAACCATCTCACACTACAACTGGTGGGCATTTACTCACAGAATATTCAAGGGAAACAAGAGTGAGAAGAATCAGCAGTCAGTTGCATATTCAGATCCAAAATTAAAAGGGATTTTTATTGTAATTCCATTAATATAAATCTTGGGAATATTTCTAAAGTTTTTACTTAACCATGTATAAAAATGATATTATGATATTATAAATGATGGCTCCCTATACATTACAAAAACTTGCATTTTTATTTTAGAAAATGAACATAGACCTGTGTTATAAAACTCTGGTGCTTCAGTGGTTTCCTCAAAACAGTATAATAAAAATGGCAGCTCCCAGTGTATGCTGTCTTGTGACATCTCTCAAATGGGAAAGAAAGGATGGTTCACATGAAAGAAGGAGAAGAAATGAAGAAAGGCCACAGCTAAGAGAAAAATCTAGCTATTTAGGACTAGTGTCATGTTTGACTCTCTAGTCCTATGATATTTGATGTTTGCATCAGTCAGGATTAAGAACACCAATAGCCAATCAAAAAGGGGGAAATGGTGGGACCCTTTCTTACTGCACACATCTAGGTTGGTTTCTTTTCAACACTTACCCACCTTGGTGAAAGGCAGAGGGCTTGGCAGTAGAATCAATGGACTGAATTTCCCATGGGACTGAAGTGTTCCAGTCAGTGGGATCCTGGGGATGGAGAGGGGCAGGATTATCATCAGAATGACTGAAATTGAGATGGGTGGTTTTGCTCTTAAAAACCATAGCCTTCTATTTGGCTTCTTAGCTACAGGGAAACCATCTTTCCCATAACTGGGCAGTTTGTTTCCAGTTTGCACAAGAAAAGGAGGACTTGTGTCTCAACAAATTTTTAAATCCATGAAAACTATTTGCACCAGAAAGAACAAGAAAAAAACTTACCAAGATTACTTTTAACCAGATAAATCTATCACTAAAAGAAAATGTGTATGTGGACACTTATATTTTCTTAACTCCCATTCTACAACTCTGCAGACCTGCAAATATTTCTTCACTGCAGTTTCATCCCCAGCTAGGGACTCATTGGAGGCAGCAAACTGCTGGTAGAGATGGAGGAGCTGGGCAGGCTCTGAGCAGACTTGTGGGGTGTGCCCCACACCTGCTCTCTCTCCTCTCTGCCATTTGGGTCCAGCCATCTGAACACAGGTCCCAAATGGACAGAACGAACTTTCTCGTGCTCATTGTTTTTAACTAAGGAATCTACCAGAATCATTGCAATAATTACTTTGAAGGATAAGGAAGAATAAAACACCACAGTCTAAGACCCTCAGCTCTAACAAAAAAAGTAGACACTTCACCCACCTTTTAAAAACATTAGTTTAAATATTATTACCCATGGTGACCAATTTAGATGAAAAGTTTTAAGAGATTAAATACTGTAGTTCTTCAAGACATACACTGAAACTCTAAAATCCAGGTCTCCAAAATAGACTTTGACAAACCACCTTACGAAGTAATTACATGCAGAAGGAGATTTTTGTGGTTATTAAATACAGAAAAGGATTGTGTTCTTATAATTTCTTTTCTGACCAGCTTTTAAAAGAAAGTCTCCTGAAATGGCTTTGTTTATTTCTTAGAATTTGATCATCTTCTGCGTCTGTATGAAAGGACCTGCTGTCGCCTGTCCAGAGCTCCTCTCACCAAATAGGAGGGATTGTTTTTTTCAAGGCTAGTAGCATAAGTCAGAACTACATCACAGAGTGTACGACCTGGTAAAAATAGTGCTCTAAACAACAGCAACAATAATGATAATAAAAGTTAAAGACTATGAAGCCAGTGATATTTTGCCTCTCAAAATGTAAGCTATGTGACTTAAAAAAGTATTCATTTTGAATCTGCCATATTATGGAGCACAGACTTGTTCATACTTAAATTTTGTTTCACTGACTCTGAAACAACCTTCTCTGACATCCCTGGGAGATGTCTGCTCAGCTCCAGTGTTCACAGAATAAACAGCAAAGATTAAAGAAGCTGTACAGATCCAAGAACTAGGATAAATTATTATAACCCATCTTCCAGGAAGGTTAATTCTCAGAATGATAAAAGGCTTTGCGAACCATTAAAATAATAAGCCTAGCTTCTCTCTGTGTTTGGGATAAAATAAGAGGAAAATGGATATGAAAGCATAGTTTGTCGCATATGATTTAATTTTAACAGATGACAGGAAAGGAGATAGAATTATTTAGCAACTGGCTCTACTTTCCATCTTTTCCATCAAGGAGTACAAATAACAGAAGACATGAGGATAAGAGGCAAGGATTCCTGACCAGGGAAAAAATGGGGAAAAGGCATTTCACCACCTTACATGAGAGTAAGATGCTGATGTGGACTCAGAAATTCATCCTGCAGAAAACACAGGTACCCTTAAGGGTCCTCAGGGGCTAGAGATGAATGAACATGGTCCCGTTACTTAATAGAGAAAAAAACAGATTCCTGCCAACTAAAAACTTAAAATTTATCACAATAAATTCTAGAAGTTTTCACTAAGAATACACACTATATGAATATCAAAAATTGGTGTGGCACTTAATAAAAACTCACAATAAAGAAATCTCACGTTTTCTTTAAAGAGGTATCCTACCAATACATAATATAAAATACCAGAGGCATTACTTCTCTGGCTGTTTTAAACCCCCTCCTAGTGTGGGCAATACCAAGAATACATGCAGATTTAAAGCTTTGGAAGCCTGGCTGGAATCAACAGGAAGAAGCTGTTGGGTATCAGGTGCCCATGCAGAGATGTCTGGGCTCTGCGCCTCCCACCCACTCTCCTCCCAAGCCCCTCCCACCTCAAGAAAAATTCAGCCTAAAATGAGGATGGAAACTTCCTTCCTCCTCATGTGTAACACTGCACAGTCTCTACCAATCACGTAAGGCAATTGGGCACTTGCAGTGTGGCTGGTCCAAACTGAGATGTGCTATATGTAAAATTCATACTAAGTTCCAAAGATCCAGTGGGAAAAAAAGAGTTAATATCATATTAACATTTTATCCCATGTTGAAATGATAATATTTTAGATACAGCTGGTTAAATAGAATATATTATTCATATCAATTTTCCCTGATTAGTTTTAATTTCTTGCTGTGGTTACTAGAGATGTTAAATTACATCTGTGGTCCTCGTTTTCTTCCTAATGGACCAAGGTGCTGGTTGAAGAGTTTGTGAAACTTTTAGGAAAAAGAGGTGGAATTCTACCCCCATGATAGGGCATTGTGTTAAAAATGTCAGATTGGTGACTCAGGAAAAAGATGGTGGCGTGAGAAGTGAGGCAGAAACCTCCTCCCAAAACCACATATAACACGATGCATTTCTCACTCCCAAGGGCATTAGTGGGCACTCTCAGGTGCTCCAAGTCCTTGCCAACACTTGCCTTTGTACTGATGGCATTCTGGTGGATGAAGGGTTGTGGCCCTTATGACTTTAGTCTGCATTTCCCTAATGAGTGTTAGAGACAAGCTCCTTTCCTTTACATGGACTGATTTCTTGCATCAATTATTTAGATCTCCTTTATTTGTCCCAGTAATAGTCTATAGTTTTCAGTAAAGATATCTGCCACACTCTTGTTAAAATGAGTTTCTAAGCTTTTGAATTTTTTGATACTATTTGAAAATGTTATTTTATATTTAAAATATTAGTTTTTCACTAAACTTCAAAACATACATTATTTTTGTATATTGGCTTTGTATCCTATAGGCTTGCTAAATTTACTTATAAGTTCTAGTTTTGTTTTAGATTATTTTGATTTTTATGTGCACAGTCATGTCATCTGAAAATAAAAGAAGTTTTACCTCTTTATATCTAATATTTGTAAATTAATATGAATTTCTTTCATGTTGCACTACTGTCTAAGACTTCCCATACAATGTTGAAGACACTCAGTGACAGTGAACACCTTTGTCTTTCCTACAATTTATGGAGAAATTATTGAATATTTCATCATTAACTGTGATATTAGCTATAGATTAATTGAACATAACCATTACCAGATTGTGGAATTTTCTTTCTTCCTCCTATTTTTTTCTGAGAGATTTTATTATGATTGGATATTAAATTCTATCAACTTCCTTTACTATATCTATTGAGATTAATTTATAGATTGTCTCCCTTATCTGTTCATGGGGTGAATTATACTGATTGAATTTCAAGTGTGAAACCAACTTTCTGTTCATGGAATAAACCCCACTTGACTATGAGTATCATCCTTTTAATTTCCCCCTAGATTTATTTGTTAATATTTTATTGAGGAGTTTTGCATCTGTTCACAAGATATTGATCTGTAATTTTCTTTACTTGTAATGTCCTTGTCAGATATTGGTATGAAGATCAGTCTTGCATTATGAAATAAGTTGGGAAATGGATAATATTTTCTATTGTTTGAAAAATTTATTTAAAATTTGTTCCCTAGATGTTTGTTAGAATACACTGAATGCACCTGTGTCTAGAGTCTTCTTTCTAAGCATTGTTAAATTAGAGGCAACATACATGTAGGAAAATGCATATTTAAAAAGTTTATCCTTATGTTAATTTTAAAGAAGATTATGAACTAACTAGATCAAATTGATTTCTAAAGAACAATAACAACAGCAAAATGTACATCCTTCTTAATTGTGGATGAAAATTTACAAAGATAGACTATTTCTGACTATAAAACAAATCTCCATACATTTAAAAAGATCCAAGTCATATAAAATACGTTTCCTGACCACAATAGAAATAAATCAGTAATTAATAACAGAAGAGTAGATTTTAAAAACTTCCAAAATATTTGAAATCTGAATAACATACTTCAAGGTGACTCAAAGAAGTCAGAAGGGAAATGAGAAAGTATTTTAGTCTAAATGAAAGAAAAAAATAATAATATGCCAAATCTGTGAGATATCTTGAAAGCAGCAGTAAGAGGGAAATTTACAGTAATAAATGTTTATGTTAGAAGAGAAAAACTAAGGTCTCAGATCATCTTCCACCTTAAGAAATTAGAATAAATGAACCTACACAGCAGAAAAATGTAGATAGAAATGAAAAGCAATAAAATGGGGAAAAAATCAAGAAAAAAAATCAATGAAACAAAAAGATAGTTATTTGCAAAGATCAATAAAGTTGGTAAACCTGTACCCCGACATATGTTGGGGAAGAGAGAGAGAAACAGAGAGAAAGAGAGAGAGACAAATAAAGATGGAAACAAAGAGAGAAAATATGAAGACAAATTACCAATATCGAAAACCAGGAATACAACATCATAACAGAGTCTACTGAAGTTATAATGGTAGAATGAATACTTAAGCTTATAACTTTATCAACTTAAATAAAAAAAACTGAAGACGTTTACTTGAGAAGAAATAATCTGAATAGCTGGGTGTCTTTTGAAGAAATTAAATTTGTCCTTAAAAAACCTTTCCCCAAACAAAATTCCAGCCCAGATGGCTTCACTGGTAACATCTACCATAACATTCAGAAAATGTGGGAAATCTTATGGGATCCACAGATAAAGTTAATAGAACTACTATGTGAGTTCACCAAGGTAGCAGATAGAAAAATGAATACATAAAAATAAATAGTATTTCTACATACTAGCAACAAAAAACATAAATTAAAATTTTAAATACCATTTACAATAATGTTGAGATATGAAATGCCTGCACATAAATCCAAGTAAAGTTGTTTAAGACTTTTGCAGTGAAAACTAAAACATGTTGTTGAGAGAAGCTAAAGAAATCCTAAATAAGAGGAGAGATATACCATATGCATGGATGGATGACTGTGACCGTGAGAGGCAGTAACACAAAAGGAGTTTATTGTGATGAGCTCGGACAGGATTGCATGAAGGGACATCCCTCCCAGAATGAAACTATCCACAGACTTAAGGTTGCAGGGACTACCTTCCAGAAGGGGACAGAGCAAGGGACTCCTGGGGAGAGAGGGAACAGGCTCACTTGTCTCGGTGAAGGCACTGCAATGCACAGCAGGCATCTCTGGGTCAGAGAGCTTGGAAGGGAACAAGCTGCTTGGGATCATGTGATGGCTCTATCGTATCAACATCCAACAGATGTGAGGTGTGGTTTCATTGGATATGCAAAGCAGGCAAGCTGTAAATGTCTTGTTTGCTATTTGAGGGTATTTTTAAATAATAGGTTGTTTAAAAATTTGGGCTTGGGGCTGGCAGACTTTTGCACTAACAGGTCTCAGCCTGTAGTGAAGAAATAAACAACCTAAGGAATCCTTTGGGCTATTTAAAAAATAATAGGCTGTGTAAAGATTTGGGTTTGGTGCTAGAGGGCTTTTGAGCTAACAGTTCTCAGCCTACAGTGAAGAAATAAACAAACTAAGGGCTAATGTCCAGAGGTCATTTCTGGCTCCTTTATATAACAAAGACTCAATGTGATGAAGACAACTATTCTCCCAAATTATCCCATAGATTCATCACAATAGTGATCAAAATCACAACAGGCTTATTGTGGAAATGGTTAAGGTGACTGTAAAATTAATATGGAAATGTAAAAGACTTAGAAGAGTCCTAACAAATGTGAAAAAGAAGAATAAAATTAGAGGACATGAAACTCCTGACTGCAAGTCTTATGATAAAGCCAAGGCAATCAGGTTAATATGGTACTTGTGTAATATTGAGAAATAGATTACTGGAACAGAATAGAGTCCAGAAATAGACCCATATATATGCATTATATATATATATATAATACATACAAAAAATATATTTTTATAAAATATACATATATATTTGATCTTCAAAAAATGTGAAAAAGTAATTGAGTAAAGAAGAAAACTAATAAGTGGTGGTGAATAATTGAATAGCCATATGCCAAACAATTAAGTTCAACCCATCCCTCACCACACACTGAAAAATCAACTAAAAATGGATCATAGACCTAACTAAAATGTAAAGCCTCAAATCATAGAATTTTCAGAAGAAAACATTGTAGAAAATCTCTGTGACCTTGGGTTAGTCAGTGAGTTCTTAGATTCAAAACCAAATGCATGACAATATGGATGGAGCTGGAGGATATTATGCTCAGTGAAATAAGCCAGGCAGAGAAAGACAAGTGCCAAATGATTTCCCTCATTGGTGGAGTATTAACAAGAAGGAAAACTGAAGGAACAAAACAGTAGCAGACTCAGAGACTCCAAGAAGGAACTAGTGGTTACCAAAGGGGAGGGGTGTGGGAGGGTGGGTCGGTAGGAAGGGAGATGGGGATTGACGGGTATTATGTTTAGTACACATGGTGTGGGGGTGTGGGGGATCATGGGGAAAACAGAGTAGCACAGAGAAGGCAAACAGTGAATCTGTGTCATCTTACTACACTGATGGACAGTGACTGAATTGGGGTATGAGTGGGGACTTATGGGTAAATGTAGTAACCACATTGTTTTTTCATGTGAAACCTTCATAAGGGTGTATATCAATAATACCTTAATTTAAAAAAAGTAAAAAAAGAAACCAAATGCATGATCCTTAAGGGAAAAGAGTCCATAAATTTGGGTTTCATCACAGTGAACAACTTATGCTCTTTGAAAGACATTCTCAGAAGAAATAAGACACAAGGATCAGATAGGAAGGAACAGTTTGCAAATCATATATCTGAAAAAGGTTTTGATCCAGAATATAGAAAGAACTCTCAAAATTCAATAATAAAATGAGTAATACAAATGGGCAAAAGATTGAATAAATACATCACCAAAGAATGCATATGAATGGAAATAAGTACATGATGAGATGCTGTATATCAGTAGTCATCAGGGAAATATCAATTAAAATCCTGACATACCATTCTAACCCTATTAGAATGCTAAATATTGACCATTCCAAGTGTAACCAAGGAGGCAGAAAGACTTAACTCCCATGTGTTGCTATTTGGGATGCAAAATGGTACAACCACTCTGGAAAGCAGACGGGGAACTTTGGAAAACAGTTTGTTAGTTCTTCAAAAAGTTAAACATACACATATCATTTGATCCAGAAATTCCACTTTGTCCGAGGAAAATGGAAGCATGTAATCTAAAAAACTTATCTATGAATGCTGGTAGCAGCTTTTTAATAGTCCCAAACTGTAAACAACCAAAATCTCCACTGACAGGTGAGTGGGTAAACAAATGTGCTATATCCATAGAATGAAATACTATTCATTAGACTTAAAAAATCATCTATTGATACATGTTACAATGTGGGTGATTCTCACAATAATTATGCTACATGAAAAAAGTCATCAAAAATTTACATAGGGTACCATTCAATTTGCATAAAATTCTAGACAGTGAAAACCAGTTGCTATGGTCTGAATATTTGTGTTCCCCAGAGGGGTTAGCCCCTTCCACCAGGTAAGAAGTCTGCAACTCAGAATTCTCACCCAAGCATGCTGGCACCCTGAGCTCAGACCTCCAGCTTCCAGAACTGTGAGAAATACATTTGTGTTGTTCAAGCTGCCTGGTCTGAGGTATTAGACCAACCTGAACCAACTGAGACAGCTGTGTATATTGACAGAAAGCAGATTAATGGTTGCCTGCAGATGGGGGATGGAGGAAGGACATGGAAGAACTATAAAGGGCCATGAGGAAACCCAGGAGAATGGATATAATCAACATATCATAGCAAGGGTTTCTCAAGTGTCAAATTTATATAATGGCACACTTTAAATATGTGCAGTTTATTGCATATCAAGTATGCCCCAATAAGGTTTTTTAAATCCTATATCTTTATTGATTTTTGTTCAATTAATACACACACACATGCCCATATAAATATATTGGATTTATATTTCCAAATATATTGGAAAGTAGTACATTCAACTTTTCAATTACGATGCTTTGAAACTCTAAATAATGTTCATGCATATTTAGGATTACTGTATATTCCAGTTGAATTGACGGTTTTCTCATTATGTACGTTCTCTTTTATACACCTTGTTTTGAAGTCTTTGTCTGATATTAATAGAGCCTTGCAGCTATCTAAAGGTACATACATTTTGTTCCTTAAATTTTCAGCCTGTGTTCTTATACATCAGGTGTATCTCCTTGAAAACCACAACAGTTTGATGTACACTTCTTTATCCAGTCTAAAATGTGTGTCTTTTAATTGCACTGTTTAGTCTATTTACATTAAATTGAATTCCAAATACAGTTAAGCTTCAGTTGTTATCTTGCTATTTGTTTTCTGTCTCTTCTTCTTTGTCCTTTTGATTTTGTTTCCAATTAATAAAATACTTTTTAAATTCCATTCTATATCTTCTTTTGTCTTTTAGTTATGATTTTTGTACTGTTAACTTTAACAGACACTCTACAAGTCACAATATTTGCCCTTAACTCATCATATCTTTCTTGAATTAGTATTTTACCTCTTAATGACAATGTAAAAGCCATACAAAAGTATAATTCAACTCATCTGTCCTACATTGTTGCAAGTGGTGTCATATTTCCATGTGTATTATAACAAATAATTCATGTACATTATAACAAATAATGTTATTAGTGAACTCTTAATAATTGTTTTCTTTCATGGAGACACTTAAGTCATTTCCAGTGCACTTCCCTTTAAGAGACCCTGCGTTTCTGTATCATGCGTTTCTTTCCACTTGGAGGATCTCCTTTATTGCTGGAGTGTTAGCCTGTGGTGACAATATCTCTCTGCTTTGATTTCTCTGTCTATTTTGCCTCAATGTCAGAATATTTTCTCAAGGCACATAAGTAAGTGTCAATGGCTCTTTCTTCAGCTTTAAAGGTCCTTTCTGATTCCCACAGTTTCTGTTGAAAATGTATTTATTGTTATGATTATTTACAAGACTCTTTCCCTGAGAGTGATGTGGCTTATTCTCAGCTCTTTTCAAGGCTTTCCCTTTAGTTTTGTTTTTGTGTTTGTCTGTTTTTTTTTTATCTGTGTTATCTGTTTTTGTCTGTGGTGCCTTGGTGAGTGTTTCTCTGTATTCATCTTCCCTGGATTTTTCTGAGGCCTTTGAATATGTGGATTAATCTCTTTCAACAGTTTTGCACAATTCCCATCTTTATTTCTTCAAATATTGAAATCCCATTCTTCCTATTCTGTTTTTCTGGAATTCCAGTTATATAAATGTTTTTATGATATATTTGTGTAATATATGTTAATATAAATGTATTCTTTTAGTCATGGTGGGAGAAATGATCAGCCACAATATTCTACTCCCTAGCCAAAAGTGAATCTCTTTTTTGTATAAAACTGAAATAGGCTTTTGCCTTTTCACTTCTCTGACACCCTAGTTGAGCAGACCAGATTGGATAATCCCTTTCAAATGTCTACCTCTAGGTGGTACTTTAATAGCACTGAGAAGATTTCTAAGGTCAGCAGAATGATACCAAGTGCCTCTCTATCTAATCTGGAATGTATTGGAAGAAGCCAGAAATAAACTTCTTTGGATATAATTTTGTTTTACCCTATGCAAGTCACTCTAAAATAGACTTCAGAATTCTAAGAAGGCAACAAAATATTGCTGACTAAGTTCCATGGTCACTGGGGTTGGTGTGTTATATTGCAATAGCTTAAAGTTATTAAATAACAGTATGTCTTTTTGATGCAACTTAAATGCTGTAAAATGAGAACTGCCTGCAAATATTTCAGATTGTTTCTGGTTATGTTGTTTTTGGAGATATCATTTTGTCTCTATTTTCTTTGTCCATTATGTCATTGCTATTGAGCTTCCTTAGACAAAAGCTCTTTTTGTAAACAGAACATTCAAGCAATACTATCAAAGCAGAAAAAGAATATATATTGCAGGAAATAGTCTTGTGAAAACTTGTCCATTTCTCTCTGTATTTTAATGTGCTTTTTTCCCTCTAACTACCCATTTCTTTTATAGACAGAGAACAATAGCAGGGTTTCAGGCTATTCCATTTAATAACTATTTTTTCCTGTAATCTCACACAATGATGGAGTGTCATGATATAAAAGCTATGAGTTCAAAGTTCTCTTTACTTTAAATTATTCCTTTTGAGTTATTCAGGTGATCCGGTCGATGCATGTCTTTATCATGTGAAAATCCTTTGAACTGTGGGCAGGTTGGCTGTGATGTTTAAGAGTATGACACGGATTTCAGTCATATGATTCCAGAGCTAAGACAATACTGAGTACAAAATACAAGAAGTTCTACAAATATGACAATTTTAAAGAACAACATTTATGGTTTGCTTTTTTCTCATATGTAATACACTCCTAATGCAAGAAATTTAGAAGACACAGAGAGGCACAGAGGAAATATAAATGGCAAAAATCATATGTAATGCCAGCATTCAAAGATAAACTCTCTTAATTTTATGGTATATATCTTTGGAAAGTATACATAGAAACATAATAAACATTTTGATGTCACACTCTACATATCACTTCATAGCTGCTTTTTCCTCACTTTGCAACTTATCAGTTGCATTTTCTCATGTCAACAGGTCTTGTTCTTAAAATATTTCTAATGGCTGTTTTGAAATTCATCATATGTAAGTAACACATTTGTTTACCCAATTTCTTACTTTGGAACATTGAATTTTTGTTATGGTGGTATCAAACATTCCTGTACCTAAGTCCCAAAACTAAAAAAAAATTTCTGTTTATTAGAGAAAGTTAGTGGTACATTTTTAATAATTAAATATAAAACTAATAGTCTCCCCTGTCACATTCTCAACAACAGTCCTAAGAAAGGCTGAAAAAAACCCAACAGAAACCTAATTTTAAAAGCAAACCCACTGGTTCTCAGCCAGGGACAGTTTTGATTTCCAGGAGCATTTGGCGATGACTGGAAACGTTTTTGCCTGTCAGAACCGGGGGGTTGCTTATACCCGGAGGGGTTGATGCTAAGCGTAGACAATGCACGGGACAGACCCCCCCACAACCAGAAATGATCTGTCCACAGCATTAATCAGCTGAGAAACTAAATCTTGTCCCCATCTACAGAGGTTCTTTATGTCCTTGCAATAGCATGAAACTTAAAGGCTGTTTCCAAGCAGTAGTAACTGCTGGAAATTCCCCGTCAATTTCATCTACCTTGAACCACACCAGAGGGGGTGGAGGGTCCTTCATAGAGGTGGTAAAAAGGGGTGGATTTCTAAAAAGGATGATAAGTCCACAGAGACAGTTTACCAAATTGGGGCTGAGAAAGAACCACTGCTTGTAGGACTCTTCCCTGGGTAGATGCTGTGGGGGACACGTCCCTCCCCCAGCACAACACTGGCAAGGAAATGAGATTGGAAACCAAAGTTAAAATTCCTTCAGTTGTAGCTCTGATTGAGGCTCGACAAGATTCTATTACTGTGGCTTTTGAACTTGGTATGTGTTTATTACAATCCCCATCAGCTGTCACCTTATTTACTTAAAATAGCCTGGGTCTCTGAAATGGAAGTATTCTGACCAAGACTTTTAAACATTTAGATTTTATGCAAATATTACTGCTTTTTCTCCTGGCTTTCCATCTATCCCACACTTTTCATTTTATTCTCAACGTCCCAAATCTTTTCTCCACCTGCACGGACTTTGTGTCCTGTGATCACACGAACCCGGCATTTGCTATTCTCCCTTGTCTTTCAGGGCAGTGAATAACTCACTATTCTTGCTCCCCTTCCAATTTAACTCTCCACATAAAAAACTGAATAATCATTTTCAAATGCAAATAAGAAGATGTTCTCTCTGCTTAAAACACACAAATGTTTCTACTGGTTGCTAGCATGGAATATCAGCCAAAAATCTCACTGGGGCTGGCACATCCCAGCGCTCCACCCTCTGCACCCTCTGCACTGTCACAGCCCATGCTTTCCTCTGTGCTTCTGCTGCATGGCTCCTCGCACATGTCCCTCCTTCCTGCCGCCAGACATACACACACAGTATTGGTCCTGAAACACTTGGCTTGCTCCTCACTTAACTCCTAGATTTCATTCTTCAGATAAGCCATCTCTGAAGTGCTGTCCCACCAAGTTAGGATTCCTTGTAATGGGAGCTGACATACCAGGCTTCATTTCTGCAGGGCAGAGGTCGCCATTTGCAATACACACTTATCAGAATGGGAGAAGCCTTCATATAATTTATAAGGCCAGTGCCTCTGACTCATAACAACTGGTCATAAAGTTTCTAGATAAAATGATGTCCCCTTGCTGCAAAGTCTTGGGGTGTCCACCAAGAGCTTACCTGTCTGTATTCCAAGTATGCTAGAGTGGTTAATTTTGAACTGTTATTTTTTAGCTTTAATATATATATATATAAGCAGGTAGGGAGTGAGTGTCATGAGAACTGTCAAATATCAATACATTAGATTATTAGGCTTTATTCCTATACTGATTTAGAAAATCAGAAAATAATATACCTAGAATTCATTAAAATATGAGTACTAAAAACATTTAATGAGTTACATTTTAATATTACCTTTGTGGCTTTTTGACTTTGGGACCAAAGGGCTTTTGAGCTAACTGTCCCATTCTGCCATGAACTAACATCACAGGGCTCAGAGAGAGAAGCCATCTTTAGCTCATTTATTTAAAAATTCTATAAATATGTCCTTTCTCTTTTTTCTTCCTTCTGCTTCTTTAAAAGACAGAAAATTACATAGTGGTAATTATACTAATGTACTGTTAAGGTCATAATACATGTAATAAGAATAATACACAAAAAAGGGGAAGGAGATGCATGTGTGTGTGTGTCTTTCCAGAATTGAGTAGTATTAAGCTGAAGGAGATTCTGAAAAGCCTAAAAAGAATTAGGAAGAAAATAACTCATAAAAATACAGTAGAAAACTCATTAAAGGAATTAAATTATTTCTCCCCAAATTCACTTAATTCAAAAGGAAACAGTAAAAGAGGAACAAAAAAAAAGACATAGAATAGAACAGGTAAGATGACAAACATAAGTCCAACAGTAGCCATTGTAACATTTAATGTTACTAAATGAATGGACAGACCAATTAAAAGGCAGAGATTATAAATCATACTGGATAAAAAGGGAGGTCCGACTATTTGCTGTCTGCAGGAGACATACTTTTATTCAAAGAAGCACAGAGACTGAAAGAATAAGGATGGAGAAAGGTTTACCAGGCATATAGCCACCATAAGAAATCTGTAGGATCAGACAAAATAAACATTAAAACAAGAAAAGCTACTAGAGATAAAGAAGTATACTCAGTAATGATAAAAGGGGCAAATTCATCAGGAAGATGTAGCCAGAGTGAACATATGTGCACAAACAGCAAAGCTGCCAAAATCCATGAAGCAGAACTGACAAAATTTAGAGGGAGAAACAGACAATTCAATAATAATAGTTGGAAATTTGAATACCTCACTTTTGATGATGGGTAGGGGAAAAAAAAACAGATGAATGAGGAAATAGAAGAACACTATAAACCAAGCAGATCTAACAAAGATTATAAAACATTCCACCCAAACAGAGCAAAACATACATTTTTTTCAAAAGCACATGGAATATTCTCAAGGAGAGACCATTCGTAATCCACAAAACAAGCTAAATAAGTTTAAAGATCGAAGTTGTGCAAAGTACATTCTCTAACTGTAATTGAATATTAGAAATCAGTAACAGAAAGATGTTTGGGAAATTCATAATTATGTGGAAATTTAAGCAATTGACAGTTAAATAATAACCAGTGGATGAAATAAGTCCCAAGATAAATTAGAAAATAAATATGAATGAAAATGAAGACACAAATACCAAAATAGATATAGTGATGCCAATGCAGTGCTTAGGGAGAAATTTATAACTGGAAACTCCTATACTGAAAAATAGAAGAAGAAGAAAAATCTCAAATCAGTAACTAAATCCCACGTTATGGCACTAGAAAAAGAAGAGAAACTTTACCTAAAGCAAGCAAAAAGAAAGAAATATTAAAGATGAGAGTGGAAATTAGTGAACTAGGGAATATAAAAAGGAAATTAATGGAAGAAAAAGTTGGTGCTTTGAAAAAAATCAAATTGACAAGTCTTCAGTTAGACTGACCAGGAGAAAAGGGAGCGAAGACTCAAATGTTAAAACCAGGGATGAAAGAGGGGAAACCATTACCAACTTTACAGAATAAAAAGGCTTGAAAGGAAAAATTATGATCAACTGAATGCTAACCATTCAGATTAGCTAGATGAAACAGACAAATCACTGGAAAGACACAAAGTACCAAAACTTATTCAATAAAGAGTTTTGGAGGCACAAACTCCATATTAGAAACTAAATTAGGCATGGGAATGAAGTACAGCATTGGGAATAGAGCCAATAATATTGTAATTTCTTCATCTGTTGATAGACGGTAACTACACCTATGTGGTGAGCATTTGGTCATGTATATAATTGTTGAATCACTCTGTTGTACACCTGTAACCAACATAATGTTGTACGTCAATTATATTTCAAAAAAAATTAAAACAAGCAAAAAAAGAATGATTTTTGCCTGTGACCAGACCTAAAAATTAATGATTCTTTCGTACTGTGTTTTGCAAAGCTCAATCATTCTTACTATGCCTCTTCTTTCCTTTATTGTCTTGTTTTTTAAATCAACTCCCTTGCTTTAATAAATGTATGTTATCAATGGAATTTTATTCACTACCAAAAACAGAGAGCCGATATTACCTGTCCTCTAAATACACTAAATGTACAAATAGGTAAAAGAGTGTGATTAAGTTCTCTCAAATGGCCCCGCCTTCTGGAGAGAGACAACGGCGGCCCACCCTCCATCAGAGTGCGAAGATACAGACTAGCCAGTTCCCTCAACAATCCATTCCAGCCAACTGTGTGGACCTGCGTGACAGGGTCCACAAAGATGACACAGCGGCTCCCTTTTCAACCACGAGGCTTCAGGAAAATAATCTCAGATCAGAAGGGGCTCTTCCCTGAAAAGCTGGGCGTGATGAAAAGGTAAGTCTGATGGTGCCCACTGGAAAAACTAAATGCTCTGCGGCTGAAATGTTGAGCCATGAGAATTCCTTCTTTGGCTACTGCTCGGCTTCCTCGTGGCGCCCCTGCCCCCATGCACTCTGAGCTCAGAGGTGGGCCAGTCGTCGCGGTGCGGTCCCGCTGTCACTGGTACAGCAGAGGACAGACCAGCTGGTCACTGCTGAGTCAAAGCTGACGATCTGGTCTATCTCCTAGTAATGCAGTTAGGTAAGAATAATGAAAGAGGAAGAAAGGTCCTAGGGAAAGAAACCGTGCTTTGCACATTCCCCTCATCAAACCACATCTATTGATAATGCAAAGTAGAAAGTTAGTAAGGAAACTATTGAAAGGACTGTTAGGCCAATCGGACAGCAAACTAGGAGACAAACACAGACAGCGTTCCTATCAGGCTCCTGGAGGCTGCGTTCCTCTGATGGAGCTTTATTTTGCATTCCGCTAATGGTTTCTAGATCACTAGTTGGCGCCTAAGCAAGGCAAAAGGGTTCAGATGCATTCCCAACAATTCTGCAAGGTAAAAACAGAGTCCCCTTTGCTGGCATTCTGTTATGGGTTGAACTGTATCTCCCTAAAAGATTATGGAGTCCTAATCACCAGTACCTATGAATCTGACCACATTTGGAAATAGGGTCTTTGCATATATAACCGAGTTAAGATGAGGCCATTGAATTGGGCCCCAAACCAGTATGACCAATGGCCTTAGAAAAAGAGGGAAGTTTGGACACACATACACCCCACAGGAGGACGCCGTGTGAAGCTGGCAGTAGAGGTTGTAGTTAAGCTCCCATAGCCAAGGAATGCCATAGCAGAAGCAGGAACAGGCAAGGAAGGATCCTACTCTGGAAACTTCAGAGAGAAACTGCCCCTCTATGACACCTTGATTTTGGGTTTCTTGCCTCCAGAACTGTAAAAGAATAATTTTATTTAGAATAATTTTTTTTTAATGTTTACAAGTGACCCAGTTTGTAGTACTTTGACACAGCAACAACAAGAAGCTAATACAGACCTCCATGTCCAATTTCTCATCATCTTATCCTTGCTTGGGAGTCTGATGACTTCCAGGAGAGCATTTCCTTGGAGAAGTTGGATAGGCTTCAAGTTGAAAGCCAGTTTGGGCATTCAGGCGAGGTAGTAGGCGCCCTCCTAGATCCAGTCATCTAGATTTCTGTGTATTTTATTTTCTTGTGCATAGCACGTTGTCCAGTAAACTTCTGCTTATCCTGGAGGACAACTTTCTTGCACATTTCCTTTTTTACTCAAAGTAACCCATGGCAGAGACTGCTCAATGTTCACAGAGTCTGTGTTCTTCTCTGGGGCACACATTTAGGCTGCATCTCCCAGCTTCCCTTACAGTTGGGTTTGGCCCGGCAACAGGGCTCCAGACAACCTGGTTGGAACAAAGGTGAAGTGTGCCACTTCCAGTTATGACCCTAAGAACCAATCACATATGATAGTCACACTCTTTACCCTCTGACTGGGATGGAGACAATGACATCATCCTTAGAAGCCATACGTGCAGCATGGCAGGGCTCCATCACGTGAAATCCTGAAACGACCACAGGCCAAGCCACTCTTATTGACCATCTTTGGATGTCATGTGAGTGACAAACTGTTGTGACTGAATGTCATACAAGTTCATGTTTGAGGCTATTTATTTGAGTAGCTGGTATCAGCCTAGCCAAAGCAGTGGTTGCTGCCTTGAAGTGCGGTGTTGTACCAGTAATTCAAACTTGGAATGGGTGGCAATGGTTTAATGATTTGACTGAGGGTGGCAAAAAATAAAATACAGGAAGCTAGGGCTCTAAGAACCCTATTATGCTGCCGCAAAAGATGTGTTAAAACCATTGAGCAAGATAACCAGATAGGCAGACAAAGTATGTAATGGACCTATGGTTCTAGAAAAAGAAGTTGGAAAAAGCTAGAACATTGGTTGGTATCTTCTGTTTCATTAAGTTGTTTCAAGAAGAAGAAACAATCATCAAAGAATTAAGTGATTTGAGAGAAGAAATGGAAGGGCCTGGAGTCAAGAAATCTGGACCTTTATAGACACTAAAGGACCAACCACTTTTCAATCCCAGCCAAGAGGAAATAAGTCTGAAAAGAGTATTGAAAGACAAAGACAAACAATATATTGTGTAACCCTCAGCAAGGCTTACTTTCTTCAGATGGCATCAAAGTAGCAGGCATTGAGTGCAGAATGAAGAAATTAAGGACATAACACAGATTTTGGGGGGAAATTTGTCTTGAAAGGATTTTTGGTTTCCATCTAGTGACATATGACATGAATTGGAAGTAAGTTAAGTCCAAATGTCATTAAGTTATTTAGAGAATTATGCTGTCAAAGAAACTACCAGCTTGGCACAAGAAAAGCCTATGACTGACACACCTCTCCAGACCCCCAAATGACACCAGTTGTGGAAGCCGGTGTCTGCCAAGGAGGGCATGCTTCCCATGCCCACATCAGATTGCAACATAAAAGACAATCCCATGACCAACCTGGTGGAGAGGAGTAGACATAGCCCAGAGTTCCTGCAGTTTAATAAGAATTCAGTGACTAGATGAAATGTGAGGTGTCTTTGGGGAGATGACATAGTCTGCATAAAAAGGTACAGACTGGTGTTTGGCAGCCATCTGGGTAAACTCTGGTACAGAATCCCAGCTGCCCATCAAAATCCTTGCTCTCCTCCTCTTTTGAGCACACAGCTGGACTCTACTTCCCAGCCCTCCTTGCAGTTAGGTGTGACCAGGTGATTGAGTCATGGGCAATAGAATATGAGAAGGCTGTGCTCTCTGTTCACTCCAGAATATGGAGAACCTCTCTTGGTGCTCCTCCATGATCTGGATGGAAATGAAAAGGACAGCCTTAGAGGTCCTGTAAAAATGGCAGGGTTTGTCAGCCTACTTTCTCGAATGGCAGCATTTAGATGGTGATTTCTATAACACAGAAATGACAGATTTGGGCCATTAAATGAGAAAGGAGAGAAGAAAAAAAACTTCCCATGCACTTAAACCATTACACATTTCACTTCCTATTTGCTACACCAATTTAGTGTGTTATGCACATGTGGATAATCAGCAAATATGTGATGACTGATTGTCAAATCAGATGTGGTAATGGACATGCATTTTTCTTGACCACCTCACCAATTCTTCTCTGTCAGCTGAAACAGCATTGTCCCTGAACACTATTCTTCTCATAAACTGGCGGATGACTTGAGATATGAATTTCAAATCTTGGGCCAATCTAATCCTTTCTTTTCATGTGAAAACATACAATGTTCCTAAAGTCAAAAAAGCTAAATATAAGTAAGCTCAAAGCATGCACGCCCAAATTTTTCTTTGTCTCTATCTTTTACCTGTTAAAGTTCCTTCCTTTAAAAGGAAAAAGAGAGACTTCCGGGAAGATGGCGGCATAAGCAGGGTGGCGGAAATCTCCTCCCAAAACCATATGTATTTATGAAAACACAACAAATACAACTATTCCTAAAAAAGAGACCAGAAGATACAGGATGACACCCAGCCTGCATCTACACCTGAGAGGACTCGGCACCCCACGAGGCAGGTAAGATATGGAGCCGTGACCCGGCGGGACCCGAGCACTCACTCACCTCAGCGCACCAGTGGGAGGAGAAGATACAGAGACGGGAGGGAGTGGAAGCCCAGGCCTGTGAAATAACCAGCCCTGGTAATCTGCGCCAGGAGCGCTGAAACACATGGCTTGGTGTATTGGAGATTGGAGAGACAGAGGGTGCAGGACCTGAGCTTGGGAATGCACCCAGGTCCTTGCAGCTGGCTCCCCGGGACAAAAGAAAAGTGCACACTTTTTTTTAGCAGTCTTAAAAACACAATGGCACAGGATCATCCCAGCATACTCAGCCCAGCAGGCTGGGAGTCCTGGGGAATTTCGGACCCCTTGGCAGGCGACAGGGAAAAAGTAGCCGCACTCAAACTATCCACAGAGATTAACAGCTTCCCATTTGTTCCCACCCCAGCCAGAGCTACAAAGGACCCTACGAAGCAGCGTGGCTGTGGCTGTGGAATAGTGGAGCAACAGCGCCACGTACAGCATCCCCACAGAATCTACCCCCGGTGGGCATTTTTTTTTAAGTCTTTAAGAGCCCGGCTGAATACGTGGCACCTACCAGTGACCACTTCTATCACCATGAAAAGCAGAGGAATATGCTACAAACAACACTTACCCAGACTCAGACAACACCAGAGAGGGAGACTGAAGGGATGGAAATGCACAACCTTCCTGAAAAATTATTCAGAACAAAAGTCATAACCATGCTGATAGATCTATAGAGAAATATGCAAGAGCTGAGGGAGGAAGTGAGGAAAGACAATGCAGAAATGAGACAAGCGATTGATGGGCTTAGCAGCACACTGGAAGAGATGCAAGAGACTGTTAATGGAATAGAAATCAGAGAACAGGAATACAGAGAAGCTGAGGCAGAGAGAGATAAAAGGATCTCTAGGAGTGAAAGAATATTAAGAGAACGGTGTGACCAATACAAACAGAACAATATTTGCATTATAGGAGTCCCAGAGGAAAAAGAGAGAGAAAAAGGGATAGAAAGTGTCTTTGAAGAAATAATTGCTGAAAATTTCCCCATGCTGGGGAAGGAAATAGTCCTGCAGTCCACAGAAGCCCACAGATCTCCGAACACAAGGGAACGAAGGAAGACAACACCAAGACACATAATAATTAAAATGACAAAGATGAAAGATAAGGACAGAGTATTAAAGGCAGCTAGAGAGAGAAAAAAGATCACCTACAAAGGAAAACCCATCAGACTATCATCAGACTTCTCAACAGAAACCTTACGGAGCAGAAGAAAATGGCACGATATATTTAACATAATGAAACAGAAGGGCCTCGAACCAAGCATATTGCATCCAGCACGATTATCATTTAAATATGATGGAGAGATTAAATAATTTCCAGAGAAGCGAAAGTTGAGAGAGTTTGCCTCTCATAAACCACCTCTACAGGATATCTTAAATGGACTGCTCTAGAGGGAAGCACTCCTAAGGCTAAAAAGATGTCACAAGAGAAAATAAAATCATAGCAAAGAAAGCAGACCATCCAAATACTAACTAAAGTCAAAGAATAAAACACCTAGTATATAAAGAATGAAGGAAGAAAAATAAGAAGGGAGAGAAATTAAGAAACATCAGACTGTGTTTACAATAACTTAACAGGAAAGTTAAGTTAGATTGTTAGATAGTAAAGAAGCAACCCTTGAACCTTTGGTAACCATGAATCTAAAGCCAATAATGGCAATAAGTACATATCGATTGATAATCACCCTAAATGTAAATGGACTGAATGCACCAATCAAAAGACACAGAGTAATAGAATGGATAAAAAAGCAAGACCCATCTATATGCTGCTTACAAGAGACTCATCTCAAACTCAAAGATATACACAGAATAAAGTGAAGGGATAGAAAAAGATATTTCAGGCAAACAACAAAGAGAAAAAAGCAGGTGTTTCAGTACTTGTATCAGACAAAATAGGCTTCAAAACGAAGAAAGTAGCAAGAGATAAAGAAGGACATTACATAATGATAAAGGGGTCAGTCCAACAAGAGGATATAACCATTATAAATATATATGCACCCAACACAGGAGCACTGGCATATGTGAGACAAATACTAACAGAATTAAAGGAGGAAATAGAAAGCAATGCAGTCATTTTAGGAGACTTCAATACACCACTCACTCCAAAGGACAGATCAACCAGACAGAAAATAAGTAAAGACACAGAGGCACTGAACAACACACTAGAACAGATGGACCTAACAGACATCTACAGAACTCTACACCCAAAAGCAACAGGATACACATTCTTCTCAAGTGCACATGGAACATTTTCCAGAATAGACCACATACTAGGCCACAAAAAGAACCTCAGTAAATTCAAAAATATTGAAATCCTACCAACCAACTTCTCAGATCACAAAGGTATAAAACTAGAAATAAATTTTAGAAAGAAATCAAAAAGGCTCACAAATACATGGAGACTTAACAACATTCTCCTAATTAATCAATGGGTTAATGACCAAATCAAAACAGAAATCAAAGAATATATGGAGACTAATGACAACAACAACACAAAGCCATTTCTGTGGGACGCAGCAAAGGCAGTTCTAAGAGGAAAGTATATTGCAGTCCAGGCCTATTTTAAAAAGGAAGAACATTTCCAAATGAACAGTCTAAAGACACAATTACTGAAATTGGAAAAAGAAGAACAAATGAGGCCCAAAGTCACCAGAAGGAGGGACATAATATAGACCAGAGAAGAAATAAATAAAATTGAGAAGAATAAAACAATAGAAAAAAATCAGTGAAACCAAGAGCTGGTTCTTTGAAAAAATAAACAAAATAGATAGACCCCTAGCCAGACTCATTAAGAGAAAAAGAGAATCTACACACATAAACAGAATCAGAAATGAGAAAGGAAAAAACACAATGGACCCCACAGAAATACAAAGAATTATAAGAGAATATTATGAGAATCTATATGCTAATAAGCTGGAATACCTAGAAGAAATGGACAACTTCTTAGAAAAATACAACCTCCCAAGACTGACCAAGCAAGAAAGAAAAACTAAACAGACCAATCACCAGCAACGAAATTGAATCGGTAATCAAAAACTACCGAAGAACAAAACTCCTGGAGCAGATGGATTCACCTGTGAATTCTACCAGACATATAGAGAAGAAATAACACCCATTCTCCTTAAAGTTTTTCAAAAAATAGAAGAGGAGGGAATACTTCCAAACTCATTCTATGAAGCCAGCATCACTCTAATACCAAAACTGGGCAAAGACCTCATCAAAAAAGAAAATTACAGACCAATATCCCTGATGAACGTAGATGCAAAAATACTCAACAAAATATTAGCAAATAGAATTCAAAAATACATCAAGAGGATCATACACTATGATTAAGTGGGATTCATCCCAGGGATGCAGGATGGTACAACCATCGAATATCCACCAACAGCATCCACCACATCAACAAAAAGAACAAAAACCACATGATCATCTCCACAGATGCTGAAAAAGCATTTGACAAAATTCAGCATCCATTCCTGATTAAAACTCTCAACAAAATGGGTATAGACGGCAAGTACCTCAACATCATAAAGGCTATATATGACAAACCCACAGCTAACATCATACTTAACGGCGAGACGCTGAAAGCTTTTCATCTAAGATCGGGAACAAGACAGGGATACCCACTCTCTCCACTGTTATTCAACATAGTACTGGAGGTCCTAGCCACAGCAATCAGACAAAACAAAGACATACAAGGCATCCAGATTGGTAAAGAAGAAGTCAAATTGTCACTATTTGCAGATGACATGATACTGTGCATAAAAAACCCTAAAGACTCCACTCCAAAACTACTAGAACTAATATCTGAATTCAGCAGAGTTGCAGGATACAAAATTAACACACAGAAATCTGTTGCTTTCCTATACACTAACGATGAACTAACAGAAAGAAAAATCAGAAAAACAATTCCATTCACAATTGCATCAAAAAGAATCAAATACCTAGGAATAAACCTAACGAAGGAAGTGAAAGACCTGTACTCTGAAAACTACAAGACACTCCTAAGAGAAATTAAAGAGGACACCAACAAATGGAAATGCATCCCATGCTCTTGGCTAGGAAGAATAAATATTGTCAAAATGGCTATACTACCTAAAGCAATCTACAGATTCAACACAATCCCTATCAAACTACCAACAGCTTTCTTCAGTGAACTGAAACAAATAATTCTAAAATTCATATGGAACCACAAAAGACCCCGAATAGCCAAAGCAATCCTGAGGAGGAGGAATAAAACAGGGGGAATTACGCTCCCTGACTTCAAGCTCTACTACAAAGCCACAGTAGTCAAACAATTTGGTATTGGCACAAAAACAGACCCACAGACCAGTGGAACAGAATAGAATATCCAAACGTTAACCCAAACATATACAGTCAATTAATATTTGATAAAGGAGCCTTGGATATACATGGGGAGATGACAGCCTCTTCAGCAGCTGGTGTTGGAAAAACTGGACAGCTACATGTAAGAGAATGAAACTGGACTACTGTCTAGCCCCATACACAAAGGTAAACTCAAGGTGGATCAAAGACTTGAATGTAAGTCATGAAACCATAAAACTCTTAGAAAAAAACATAGGCAAAAAGCTCTTGGACATAAACATGAGCGACTTCTTCATGAACATATCTCCCTGGGTAAGGAAAACAAAAGCAAAAATGAACAAGTGGGACTATATCAAGCTGCAAAGCTTCTGTAAAGCAAAGGACACCATCAGTAGAAGAAAAAGACATCCTACAGCATGGGAGAATATATTCATAAATGACGTATCTGATAAGGGGTTGACATCCAAAATATATAAAGAACTCATGCACCTTAACAAACAAAAAGCAAATAATCCAGTTAAGAAATTGGCAGAGGACATGAATAGACACTTCTCTAAGGAAGAAATTCAGATGGCCAACAGGCACATGAAAAGATGCTCCACATCGCTAATCACCAGAGAAATGCAGATTAAAACCACAATGAGATATCACCTCACACCAGTGAGGATGGCCAACATCCAAAACACAAACAACAACAATGCTGGCGAGGATATGGAGAAAAGGGAACCCTCCTACACTGCTGGTGGGACTGCAAATTAGTTCAACCATTGTGGAAACCAGTATGGAGGTTCCTCAAAAAACTCAAAATAGAAATACCATTTGACCCAGGAATTCCACTCCTAGGAATTTACCCTAAGACTGCAGCAGCCCAGTTTGAAAAAGACATATGCACCCCTATGTTTATCACAGCACTATTTACAATAGCCAAGAAATGGAAGCAACCTAAGTGTCCATCAGTAGATGAATGGATAAAGAAGAGTGGTACATATACTCAATGGAATATTATTCAGCCATAAGAAGAAAACAAATCCTACCATTTGCAACAACATGGATGGAGCTAGAGGGTATTATGCTCAGTGAAATAAGCCAAGCCGAAAAAGACAAGTATCAAATGATTTCACTCATATGTGTAGTATAAGAACAAAGAAAAAAAACTGAAGGAACAAAACAGCAGCAAACTCACAGAACCCAAGAACAGACAAATAGTTACCAAAGGGAAAGGGACTGTGGAAGATGGGTGGGAAGGGAGGGATAAGGGAGAAAAAGGGGCATTACGATTAGCAGATGTAATGTTGGGGGGACACAGGGAGGGCTGTACAACTCAGAGAAGACAAGTAGTGATTCTATAGCATCTCACTACGCTGATGGACAGTGACTGTAATGGGGTTGGTGGGGGCACCTGATGAAGGGGGTAGTTTAATAACCATAATATTGCACATGTAATTGTAGCTTAATGATACCAAAATAAATAATTTAAAAAAAGGTACAAAGAGAGCGGGCCCTCCTCTCCTCACAAAGAGGAAGCTCTCATACTCCAAATTTCTAGAAATGATTTTAATTTTTTAAAACTCCAAAACAATGATGGAAAACAAGAAAGCATTAATTGTCTCTAAAAACTATGAGAAAACCTTGTAAGGTATACAAACAGATGTGAATTGCTTTAAAATAGAAAACCTCAATCCCCAACTCACAAGACTGTGGGAAAACACCCAATACATGGCTGGATTAGAGGTGGTGGATATGAAGGCAGGAAGGGCCCAGGAAACCAGTGGGGTGACTGCTCATGAACACTCTGGAAGAGCCCCCAGGTTGTCCTGGCTCTGCTCAACAGACTGCCACCCACCCTAGCCATGTAGTTATCAAGGGACATCTGGATGATGGGGAAGCTTCGATCCAAGGGCAGCACAGTACACTGCAGGGCTAGAAAGGCTTGGATGGGCAGGCTGAGGACAAGCTGCCAAAATGGCACATTGAGCACACCAGGGCCCTCTCTGCTCACACAGAAAAGCTGGGACATCAGGACCCCATCCCTCCTCTGAGGACCCTGCAAGTGGATATAATAGGGTTTCTCAGATACAGAGATGACAGTGACATTTCAAATTGTTAGGCAACTTGAGAACTAACATTCCCAAATAAGGAAAGGACATTTACCCAATGAAATGCAGTAACAGCGCAATCAGATGACAGCTTGTAAGAAGATAGATGTGTTGAACCTTTAGAGTTGAAAGAGGATTCTTGCAATACAAAGACCATGAAAATGAAAAATTTATTCATGAAAAAAATGTCCGTAGATCAGCTGAATAACATGAGAGACACAAATGAATAAAAATTAGCCACCAGAAGATCAGCATGAGGAATTCTGTCAGAAGGAAATAAAACAGGATAAGGATAGTTAAAATTAGAAAGAAAAGTTAAGAAACATAATTAATAGACTGCAAGATTCTAATGCCAATCCAGCATGATTTTCAGGAGGAGAGGGCAGGAGGGATGTGAGGGAAGCAGGCTAAGAGAGTAAGCAGGAAGCCTGTCCCACTGGTGAAGATGTGATGGAATTTGCAAAGGACTCTCAGAGTTTACAAGGAAGTGCTTTTTAAAAAATTAGCACTCCAGAAGGATGGAATTTCAGCAAACCAGTGTAGAATCCAAATCCTTTCAACTTCTAAAGAAAAAGGTAAAAGACAATAATATAAAAGGTATCAAATCAGCATTAGAAATTTTGCTTTAAAATTCTGCATATATGTAAAAAGACTAGGAAGATATATATTCTTTTGTTGTATTGGGGGATCTGGATACTTTTAATTTTCTTTGTTTCTCTGTATCTTTACATTTTTCTACAATGCATATCAACAAGCTGTTTTAAAATTTTTTAAAGGACTTAGTTCAGTTCTTGAAAACACACTATTTCTAGTAATTAATCTAAATATTCTGTTTGAGGAGAATCATTAACGACTATAGTCAGAATGATACTTGGGTTTGCAACAACTTAAGAAAGCTAGGTGTTTAATACTGAGATAATCAAACTATTGAGAATATATACACACATAGTCTGTCAGATATTTTTAAAATTAAGAGTTTATTTCTACATCTTTCATATGAGTTGAGTTATTTTACATGAGTTGGTGATTTTTGTGTTTTAATAAAGAAAATGGAAGCTTCAAAAATAAAAGAAAAAAAATCAGCATTAGAATTCTTATAGCCAACAGCAAATATAAGAAGACAATGAAAAATACCTGAAATTTCTTAGAGGGGTCACTTGGATTAGAATTCTGTGCCCAAAATGTAATTTTAGTATAAGGACGGAATACAGACATTTTTAGATATCTGAGAGCTCAAACTTTACAATCACTGACATGACACAGATCATGTCTACTGATCATAATAAATTCCAGGTAAATTATATTATATATGCCACATTAAATGACCAGAGTATGATAAAATCAGAAATTAAAAACAAAATATACATACATAGCCCACAAATTACTTAGAAGGTAACAGATTTCTAAACAAGTTTTGGATTAGAAAAGAAAAATGAAAACTACTTATGACAATACCTTGACAAGGTATGACACAGTAATGACAATACCTTGAGATATTGAAACACTGAGATGAAATGAAATTAAAGTGGTGTTCAGAGGAAAATTCATAGCTATGAATGCATTTATGAAGAAATTAATAAGTATGATAATGAAAAAATGTTTTTGAGGCAAGAAATTGAAAAAGAGCAACAACGTAATCATTAAGAAAGCTAACAGAATGAATTAATGAAGACCAAAGCAGAAATTAATAAAATGAAAAACAATAATCAGTTTATTTAGATCAATGAAGGAAAGCTTTTATTTGAAACCAATAAAATAGACAAAACTTTGATGATCAAGAGAAATGATCAAGGGGAAAGTTAGAGAAGTGGGAAGGACTGATGGTTTTGTTTTACATTAGGTCTGTTCTGATTTTTAAACACCCTTGTACAAGAGACCATTTGCTAACCTCTGGAATTTGTGGTTGTAATTGAAAGCTCTGTCATCTGGAAAGACACCCACCAGGATGAGAATCTAAGATGAGATAACGAGACACACTAGAGATATGTAAAGAAAATGCTGATAAAATAACATATTTTCTGTTTACACTGTACTGACTCCATTCAATGAAATTTTTTTTACAGCTTATTGAACATTACACACCAGGGAAACTGTGGCCAAAGTCTCCAATGGTGGAAACATCTCAATATCCATTAGAATCCCTCAGCCCCTTTTCAATAGTAAATAGAGTTGCAGGTGGGATGTGTTACCCAGCATCTGCAAATTCCCTTGTAGTAACCTGTGCCCATGGCCTTGAGTTCCCTCAATGGAATGTGAGCACAAGGCAAGTACGGCCTTTCCAGGACAGCATATGAAGATGAGGCCATGCTTTCTCCATGTTCTTTTTCAGTTTCTTGCCAGATGGAGCACTGTAAAAGATAAAACAAATATGGAAAACTCCTATTGAATGGCAAGGGCTTCATTGGTTTGGATCCCTGAAAGACTTCATGGCACAGAGCCCTCTGGCAACCTGGAATGCTCACCTGCAGACCGTTCTGTGAGAGTGAGATAAAGGTTTCTCATTTTAAGACACTGACTGCTTATTTCTTGTGGCAACTTATCATATCTTAACTAATACATGTGTCATAAAAATACATGAATATTTAGGAACAGAATAAAAGGCTTTGTATTGGGATGATTACCATGAAATATATTAGAAGGGTTTTTATTTGATAAGGTATTTATAGGTGATTATTTGCTTTTTATGATTGCTTCTTCTTTGTATGTTTTTCATAACATCTCTAATTAATGTGAGCTACTTTTAATCAGAAAATAAGTTATTTTTTGAAGTACAGGCATGTATCATATATAATATCAAGAATCTAAACAAGAAGAGTTAGAGAATAAATGGCCAGACTGAGAGAGAAGAGTATAAAAAATGATACCCAAGTGTTAGCACACAGAGATGACATAATAGATCTTAAATAAAATGAAGTACTTTTCCAAAATGTTATTAATATGATTAATGACCAACATAAGGATGCTATTTTATAATTTCCCAAGGGTGTGCATATCTATAAATTATATATTGTATTACATATTTTACAATGTATGTCACAGACAATTGTATAATTCATGTTATTATATATGATATCCTTCATGCTACTGAACATTTTGTTAACTGGGTATTGACCCATTCAACTTGGTCCTTGCCCAAAAACTCTAAATTTAAAAAATTCTCCTAAATTATTTTTTTTAAGTCTGATTTTTCTGAAATGAAATATGTTATGGACCTTGGAGATGATGCTACAATTTACCATTTAAAGAAATTAGAAATTATAAAACTTAAACCTATACTCACACTTTATGTGTACCCCTGAAGGGCCCTGGAGGTCCGTTCCCACAGGCGGGAGTCTGACAGAGCCAGGTCTGAATCCTGACCCCGTTGCATCCTGGTGGGTGACCTCCAACACCACTTAGATGTCTCTTCTGTAAAATGACAACACCTCCTTTCAGAAATGTGAGGATTAACCTTCAATAAAAAATGAATTTAAACTGTCTTGCTTGTCATAGGGGAGAATAGTAATTAAAATATGATGGATTTTAAATTATTTTAATAACACTTTTTGAGAACAAAATTTCTCTCCTTAAGATTCTCCAACCTTTGCTTTGCACTATCCCACCATCTCTTTCTCCTTGTGAATACAGAGGACAGTGTGACTTGCATTAATTATAAATATTGGAAAAATTTGCTACTCCTTTGTTTATTAGTTATCTCACCAAGAGTCTGAAGAAGTAATAGTTGTATCCTTTAAATTTCTCCCCTAAGATTGGTCAGCTGTTTTAAATTCATCTTTTATTTATGTCAAGTTTCCTTATCTAAGAAACCAAGTAATTCTGTACACACCCACCTGTTACTTGATCCTGAATGTGGCCTCACCATGTCGGATGTATGTTAACAGTATTGCTCTCTTTGCTTGGTACCAGACGCAACAAGCCACACTTTTTACTTGTCTCTCAGTGTCCTGCTCTGAGACCTAGATGAGGGACAAAAACAGGTTTCTGTACGTTAGCAGATTCTAATGAGTATTTCCATTCGCCCCCAGAAATTTGACTTTCATTGACTCTGAATTTTTCAAAATAATAGACAAGGTTTAGAAAATATCTAAAGACAAAAATTCAAACTCCAACCTTTAATGACTAGAAAACAAAAATTACCTTCATTGCTTTCCTTGGTATAAATGACTTTGGAATAAATCCCATTCTATAGACAATAATTTTTTTAAATTAAGCAAGAGTATCTAATTGCCACTGGTTTTCTGAATGAGTAAAAAAAGAGGATTTACTGTCTGAGGTAACACAGGGGGAACCACGTAAAATAGAATCTTGAAGAAACCAAAATAAAATTATTCAAAAACTCTTAGAAAAAGAATGAATTGTTTATATTCCTAATATTATATTCCTATAATTATATCTACACTATACCTATAATTCATTGTTATCTTATTTTTTTCCCCTTGTGATTTCATTTGTGTCTCAATCATTGAGGTATTCTTTTTTCTTGATTATATATCTTTCTGACTTCATGATTGTTCTTGTGAAAGGTTCTAGCTCAGTACAGAAAAAGACAATTCTCAAAGAGGTGAAAACTGAAGCTTGAAATCTACCCATCATTCATAATTTCACATCCCATGGAACTGTTTTTTCTACCAATCCGCACATGAATGGTTCAGCACATTTTAATTGTAGGAAGGTTGCTAAAGGCACCCAGGAATATGAGGGAGTTTTCTGGAGGAGACAGGAAGTAGTTTCACTTGCAGAGGGTAAACAGTCACCAGGCAATAACTCGGTGGGGGAAACAGGCTGCAGTCATGTACTGTAGAGACCAGGTTGTCCTGGCTGCTATGGTAAAATGGCAAATCAGATGTCATACCGCACCCACACGCTTTCCCTGGAGCATAATCACAGTTCAGTCATCAACGTGCCATATGTTTTGTAGAAGCTGTGTGTGATTAAAGGAAGGCAGGTTTAGGCAGCAGTAGTAAAAAGAGGGCAGAGACAGGTGTGTTCCTGTACACAGTCTCGCTCGCTCTCTGGGCTTTAATTTCTCACGTTCCCATGAGAATGGTCTCCTTGCATTGGGCACAGGAAATGGACCTGTAGACAACAGACAGTCAGAGAATTGACTCAGTAATGAGAGTTTCATGTTCTCCATGACCTTGGAGAAGTAATATCTGTGTGCCTCCATCTTGGGCACACCAAACCATCAGGTGGCCAGGAGGTTCTCAAACAGCTTATAGCAGGGAAGCTGTTTCCCTCCTACAATCAGTTGAGGTGTTTTGCATTAATCAAAAGGGCATTCTTCTTGATAGGGATTTTTTTTTATTTCAAAAAAGGAATGAAGAGGAATGTTGGATTTGCAGTAATATTTCGCACCTGAGCCAAGTGAGTTGGGGAGGAAAGCTTGTTTTGGCTTATGGATAATGTTATTGACTTATTCTAATAAAAAGAATGTGTAATTTGTGCAGCAATTGTGGAAAGCAGTATGGAAGTTCCTCAAAAAACCTAAAAATACAAATACCATACAACTCGGTAATTCCACTTCCAGGAATTTACCTGAAGAAAAAAATATCCTTGGTTCAAAAAGACATATGTACCTGTATGTTTATTACCACATTATTTACAATAGCCAAGATATGGAAGCAACCTAAGTGTCCATCAATAGATGAATGGATAAAGAAGATGTGATACATACACACAATGGAATATTATTCAGCCGGAAACAACATGATGGATCTAGAGGGTATTATGCTCATTGAAATAAGCCAGGCAGAGAGAGACAAATACCATGTGATTTCATTTATTTGTGGAATATAAAAACAAAGCAACACAGAATGAATAAAACAGTATTAGACTCATATACTGAGAAGGGAATGGTGGTTACCATGCAGGAAGGATTGGGATGGCTGGGTAGGGAGGGTGAGGGGGATAAAAGGGCACAAAAATTCTCAATCATAATATAAGTTGGCCACTTATATTATGGTAGTACAGCATGGAGAATATAGCCAATGATTCTGTAACATCTTCCCATGTTGACAGAGAGTAACTCCTTCTGTGCTTAATGAGTCAATGTCTGTAAAATGCTTTTCAGAGTGCCAGCCCAGGATAAGTAAATTCTATCACAGTATCACTGTGCTTGTACATAATAATCTTTCCAAATCTTGATGTGTGGATTTCATTCTTATTTTATCCTCAGTGACTTACTCCTTGATCATCAATCTCCTTTATCTCCTTTCACACACAAAGCAACTCACAAACTAGGTAAGCTAAGTGTATTATTTACCATCTGTCTTCAATAAGGATCCAAGTTAAAACCCTCTAGGATTCCAGCTAAATTCCATACACAGCTCTTCAACCAACTATGTGTTTATCTGATTTAGCTATATTAGATTTTAGAACATACTCTGTTGTGAGAATAGACGCATTGATTCCAAACTACAGATGATCATTTTTAGGTAGCAGAATATATATGTTTCATAAAAAGACACTTAAAACCAGATAAAATTAATACTGAATAATTTGATTTTCAACTATATACTATGCATTTGTGACATTTTATCTGAGAATTCTTCAGCTTTGGGAGGAAGCTGTAGAGCTTTTCAGTGTAGGAGACTTAATTGCTAATTTTACTCTTGGTTAGTCAATCACCTTTGCTTTATAATTGGATATTTTTTTATCACTTATGGAAGAATGAGCCCTTACTATATCATTATACACCAGTTAGTCTTTGAATGTATTAATGGAAGACTTTTTTTTCCCTCCTAGGAATAAAATACCTTTTTATACTCAATTTATAATGTTCATAGGGTACCAGACATAATTTCCCAAAATATTTTTAGCTAATAAATACTGACTGTTTTAAGAGTCATTAATAAAATTTTGGTTGCTTCTGAAGACATCTTTCATTTCAATGTACACGTCACTCATGCTCTAACGTGTTCAGTTATGCTGATAGGGGAAATGTCTCAATATTATTTTCCAAGCCTTCCTTGGATCCACATCATAAAACACCTACAGCTAAGAGGACATCACTATAGCTGCTTGATGACATCAGGGGTGCTTTGGTAGTCACAGTAAGATACAGGTGAGCCCGGCTTTCCAGGGGAACCATCCCCAGGTCCGGTCGTGCAGCCTGGGAGACTCGCCAGCCACCACGGGTGTGTCTTGTAAGTAGCTTCAGAATGGTGGGGGGCATTCTTGTTAAAGACACTCACCTCCGAACTTTTTTCTCTACTAGGTTAAAATTGGCAGTGCCAGTTACCAAGCGACAATTATAAACAGAACTAGCTTGCACTAAATGCTATTAGAGTGAACTGCTTCCTTCAAATCCGAAAGAGCATAATTGTAGCCTGGACAGCTCGGAGTGCACTCCAGCTTCTGTACTGATCCTGCCACATGAGGCGGGCCTCCCGGCACAACACAGTGGGACCCGCTTGTGGGAGAGAAGCTCCAGTGGAGAGAGGGCAGAACCGGGAAACGGGAATAAAAGGGGCACTGAGAAGGTAAGACCACTCGGCGTCAGGTGATGCAGGAACCCGGCGCTGGCAGAGCCGCGGACAAACGTGCACTGCGGGGGCACAGCCAAGGCGCACAAGAGCCGCCCGGGCCCCTCGGATGGAAGGCAGCCGGCACAGCCCCAGGGCGGCACGGCCTGAGGGGCAGACGTGGTGTCCCGGGTCCCATTTATGAGTCCCAGTTGCCCGTCAGATGGAAGAGGGCCAACCGCCAAGAATGGGCCCAGCACCAGCTTTGCGGGAACCCAAACCCTAGCCAGGAGCCCTTTGCTGGCCCTTTGGGAATCCTCCAGTTAGCGCTTCTCTCTGTGAGTCGGGGCCGCTTCCTGGCCCCGGAAGGTTGGCTGCTACTGAAACGGGCTCCGTGACCCCGACGGTAACCCCCATCGGCAAGCAGGGACGTGGTCCCGAGTGGTCCCGCGTGGTCCCGCATGCCAGAACACATCCCCTCCACGCAGCACAATTGTGAAGCAGGAACACTATTTATTATTCGTAGCTCATGGGGGAGGAAACTGAGGCACAGAAAACTCATCCGAATTGGCACACGCAGCTGAAGGCAAGCGCCCACGGGATCGAGAGCCCTCACTCTGAGCACTGGCTTTCCCCAACTGAAGCACGACTGGGCCATTCAGCGATGGGTACACAGCCCCAGCACCTGCCCTTCTGGAACCCAGCGATGAGCAAGCCAGACTCGGCCCTGCCCTTCCGAGGCTCTGCTCTGACAGCACGATCGGGTGAATGCCAGAGGCACTCTGCTGCTAAAGCTGGGTGCTTACATTTGTGGTCAAGGACACCGTCATTCAACGACCATTAGTTCATTCTATGTTGTACACTGAGCTGCCCAAATGTAATTCGTTATGTTCTCATTCTTACACCTGCTCAAGAGCATCTTTTGGAGTTGTTAAGGAGAAGATCCCGAAAGAATGAGCCCAGTTAGCTGCAGTCAGGACTGTGATGCTGAGACCAGGCAAGTCAGGTAAGCAAGTGACCATCAACCATTAACCAAGTGATGCACACCGCTGTACGCAGCTGGTTCCCACTGCGTGCACTCCGCGTTACTGAAGCCTGCCCCCTGTGTCAGCAAAGGAGGCTGCATGAGGTGGCACTGAAACCTGGACCTACTCAGGCATGCAGTGTGACAGATTAGGCACCGGATGCCCTAACACTGGAGTGGAGATCGGCCAGCTCTGCACACGTGGAGAAAGGGAGAGCAAGGCCCCACTAACATGGTTATCAGAATCTGAAAGGAGAGGTGTCTGACTGCACTGATATTCAGCTCCAAAAAAACATCTTATCTCCTAAAAAAAAACCTACCAATATTGAAGGTAGCCCCGCACAGATTTAAGCTCTCCTGTGTTTATCTACATCTCACCTTTGTCATCATTGTCTGTGTGTCCCTTGGATGCAAAGAGATGTTGAATAAATGCATTCATGAATTTGCTAAGCAAGTGCTGTGTCTCCCTTGTGCCTGGCACAGATCAGCCCTCTGCACATCAGGAAGGGTCCCACCCTCCGAGCAGGCAGAAACTGACAGTAAGAAACCAACATGGTAAGCAAAAGAATGTCATGTTGGCATGGTCCAGGTGAGTGGGAGACCTAGAGCAGGAGAGCCGGGAGCACACAGGCCAGCCCAGCTGCCCGACACAAGGTGGGAGGGAGAGGCGATTGAGAGGCTGCATGTGAGCCAAGACCCCCCAGAGAGAGGGAGACAGCCAGTGGCTGTCTGGGGAAGAGAAGTCCAGGAGGAGGAGGGGATGCTCTGCACTAAGGCCTCAGGGAATGTGTGCCTGGTTTGCAAAGTCAGCAAGGAGGCCAGTAGGGGACAATTGAGGAGCCAAATGTGAGAGGTGCAAGCCTTCCACCCAGGGGTCCCCAGGGGCCACTCCTTGGACTTTCGCTGACATGACAGTCAAAGCCATCAGAGGGACTTGAGGGAGGGTTGGTTTCTGACTTGTCCTTTACAAGAATCACGGGGTGCTGGATGTTGAAATGGAATGGGATGGGTGGTGCAGAAAAACTAGTTAAGAGATGGTTTCAACTGGAAATACCCAGGTCACTGAACACTTACCATTGCAATTAAACATCTTCATAGAATTTGGTGTTCCAAATGTATGCATTCAAATACGAAACAGTTTCCTGGTGACATCAGAACTGTCTGCACTACGGGAGTCCACCCTCTGCATAGACCCTTCTCTGACTTCCCTGAAACTGGTCCTTCTAACCCACCAAAGGGGGTCCCCAAAGTTTGCATTACCTGTGGCGCCTCTCATCCTCTTGCTTGCCTCTCGGACCGCTCCAGCTTCTCCTTCTCCAAACCCCTTGGCTTGAGGCAATTTTCTTTCCCCCATCTTTGATCCCTGTCCCCCCTGCCAGTCTTGCTTGTGATCCGTTGATAGCCCGTGGAGAGAACTGGGTGAGGAACTTTGAGTAAGAGGGAGCAAGATGTCCCTCCGGTGTTTTGACTGTAGTATTGAACTCAGAAGCTGGAAAGGGGTGGATTGCGCTGCAGAGAGATTCCGAGAAGAATGACAGCCAAGGAGCTGGGGCCAGAGGGGATCATGGAAACCCACACACCTCCCCCCACTCCTTCTTGTGAAACACAGATTTTGAATATGACTTTGGAAACCTAATCTGTCTCCATGGGCTACAAGGCATTAAAGTGGGTTCTTGCTGAAAGATTCAATAGGCTATTTAAGAACCTTCTACTCTGTTCAATTCTGCATTCATCTTCTCCCTCCAAGGATTTGACACTCTTGTTTTTCTTCTGCCTTACTGAATGGGTACTAAAGGGATCTTAACCTCAAATCTCTTACAACCTAAATAAGCTGTGATTTCACTATTAGGAGTGATTGCTCCTAATTTTTACTTACTCTTCTGAGATTGTACAATTCTCCCTTTTGCCATTAAGAAACATTTCAAATGAATTCAAACAATTCATCTGAAAAATTAAATCTCTGTAAGTCTTCCCTGGAAATGAAATACAGGTTATTTGACATGAAGCCTTCTCAACGGATGAGGTTCTTCTGGAAAAAAAGAACATTACACTGAATTCAAGAGGAGGCCTGTGAATCTGAGGGGTTCTCCATTGGAGGTGTCTCCTGTCCCTACAGGGCACTTGGAAATGTGCCAGGGCAACACTGGCACGTGCCCTGAGTGGGCTTGTGGGTGGTTTTTGGTGTCTTGGTGCATGAGATGCTAAATGCCCTGCACAACAAACCCGTTCACCCAAAATGTTCTGAGATTATCTCCATTATACTGAGCCCTAGAGATGGCTACAGCAGCCCACCTGCTGTAAAGAAGGATATTGGATTTGTACTATGATTACTATGAGAAAAAAAGTCATTTCTTGTCTAGTTATGAGAATTTTTTGTAATTTCATCGTTGTCATTGTTTATGAGTGAATCTTTAGGAAAAAAAAGTCCCGAACTCCCAAGAAAACATCTATTATTCTATTTCAGTTTGATGTTGCTTTGTACCTTTTGTTACTCCAACATCTGTTTCCATTCTTTCAATCCATCTGGTGTATTTTCTAACATTCTTTGAATTCTGTAATTTTTATAGTATTCTCTAGCTCAAAACCCTTGATGGCTCCCTATTTCAGAGCCAAATTTCTCAGCTGGCTTTCAAAGCATTCAAGAAAATCAGTCGTCCCAGCCAATCTCTTACTCATACTCTTCCCAAAGATGAATCAGCCCCTCGGCCAGGATGGATTTCTCACTAGCCCATAAATAATCCCAGCTTCTTGCTGCCTTGCCTTGAGGGTGCCTCCTTCCCTATTATATGAACTATCTTCTTTTGCTCTCTGCTTTTCAGGTTATACCTATCTTTTAAGAACTGATTCTATTTTTCCTCTTCTTTAAGACAGTACATGCAATGCTTAAGAGCCTGAGCTCTGAAAGCAGAAAATCTGAGATGAAATCTAAACCTTACCTCTCACTTAAAATTAATCTTTTTCAAGCTCAATTTCCTCATTTATAAAATGGGGGTAATAATTCTATCTCAAAAATGTCATGAAGGTTATTAAATGAAACATGTAGAAATTATTTAGCATAGCACCTGGTGTATGGTAAGTTCCTAAAAAGAACTTAGCATCCATCCAAGATAATATTTCACGGAATACCCCCACCCTCTCTGACTTGTCCATTGACCTTACTTAGAACTTAACTTACCGTTTCGATCTAATATATTAGTACATGATTGTATATCACTGACACCATTGCATCATCTACCAGTGGGATATCCTAATTAGACTAAAAATCCTTTTTTTCTTTAAACTAAAAACCCTTCAAAGGGGAGGAAAATGTTTACACCTCTTCTGTATCTCCATAGCATTTGGCACAGCCATGAGCACACTGAAGATACTGACTAAATAGAAATTTGTCTGTTTGTCACTCAGCAGCCAAATGTACCAACCACTCTTATTGGTCCTGGGAATAGACTGATGAGTAAATGCATTCATCACCCTCAAGGATCACAGAAGAGTAGAGGAGACAGACACATAAACATATAGGTATGAAAGAATGGGAGGATTTAGTGATAAAGACAGTCACCACACTAGTATTTCTCTAAATAAGTACTTTTGAGTCTTATAAACATATTTTATTTATATCAGAACAAGTGAATGATTCCTTATGTCAGTGTGTGCTGGTGTATGATTAATGACTGGCTCTTAGGGGAAATACAAGACTCTGGATTGTAGTATTGGCTAATTTCCATGGTGTAAATACTCCCACCATAGCTAATTTCAAACAGTGAATGTGATATTGCTGAGCACGGAGTTGCAAGGAGACACTACATTACACAGCATACATAGATGCATCAATGTAAATAAATAATGGTAACATACAGTGAAATAATTAAGAAGTCATAAGTTTTGTTTATTATCTTTTAACGTGTAGAATTGATTGAATATAACTTTTTATAATTTGATTTAATAATTGCTGTGTTTAGCAAGTGAAAAATTCAACAATGAATCCTCATGAGCTTGTATGTGCTGGCTCCAACATCCACTGTTTATATCCCATTTCCAGTTCTTCAAACTAGGTGGAAAGTTAGCATGTTATTATTGGCCTTACAGTTGAATTTTTATAAAATAAGTCCATTTTAGACTACACTTAAATGCTCCAGCAATTTCACTTTTCAGTTGCTTTTACCAACATGGAATGGATTTGAAGTTAGTTCTATTTAAATATTTTTCAACTGCTGGTATTTACTTATTTTATAATTTCTGTAAAAAATTCCAATGCACATAGAATTGTGTAATATACCTCCCTGCTTCTGTCACCTACTTTCAACTATTTCATCTCCTGGACATTTTGGTCTCATCTATGCCCCACTCATTCCCCAGGTGTTACTCCACCTCCACATTACACCATTTTTGCATCCATGTTCCCTCTACATCACCCCTGTCTCTACAAATACTTTGAAGAAAATGTATCATTTATCCTATAAACATGTTAGAGGGTACCTAAGAGATATGGACTTCTTTCTTTTAACATAACTACAGTATTATTACCACAATTTAAAAATTATAAATTTTAATATCACCAAGCATTCAAGACTCTAATTGTCTAATAACTCTAAATGTTTCATGAACACCACAAATGTTTTTTCTATTTTCAATAGTTTGTTTGAATTTGGGTGCAATCCACACACTATAATTGATTGATAAATCTCTTATGTCTCTGTTAATCAGTAGTTTTCTCTATATATTACTTTTCCCCCTTATATTTACAAAGATAGTCTTGTCCTATAGAATTTCCACAGAGTGGAGCTCGCTGTTTGCTTCTACATGTGCTATTTACATGTTGCATTGTCCTCTGTATTTCCTTTATGTAGGTCACTGAATCTAGATGCTCTCAATCTGATTTAGGTTCAACGTTTATGGCGAGAATGTTTGTTGGTGGTACTGTGGACTTCCACGGGGAGGCTCCTGGCATCTGACTACAACCCCTTTTATGACGTTGACTGTTCTTGGTGCCCATTGAGCGGATCCACTAATCACTGGGATTACAAAATGGTCATTCTGATTTCTGTCACTCTTTCTTTCTTTATTAAGCTGGAATACTTCCATAAAGAAAAACTTCTCTTCATACACTATTTGGTTAGATAATGGTACCATTCACCTAGAAAAACAGAAAATAAATATTTGTTTGTTCCCCCTTTACTTACCTGTTAGTGACCAAATAAGTTGGTCACTAACATCTTCTAACAGTTACCAATTCCTAATAAAGACTTTCTAGAACTTTCCATGAGGAATGGCAAAATCATAAAACTCAATTCATTTTTATATACCTATGTCAGTGTAGAAAACTAGCTGCCTTTTCTAAATGATGTGAGAATTTATGGACATATTTTAGAAAATCTTTTCAGCTTTACTGGATGATTTTCCCCATGACATTTCTATTTCCAACAAGATGAATAGCATAGAATTTTATCAGATGTGGCCTTGGAAATTATCTCACCCATATGCTTCATTCATTGTAAACCCAGGGAATTGAGGCCAGTTGAAGTGAAGCCACCTGCCCAAAATGACCCCAACATTCAGGGCAAGGCTGGCTCCAGAATTCTTTTTTCCTATTCCAGGAATCTTTCCCATGTTCTGACTGAAAGGATGGCTTCTGTCAGAAATTCTAGTTAAAATCATTAGTAAATCTATATCTTACAGACTGTCCTCAAATTAAAATAAGCCACCATTCAAAAGCTTATTCCAAGCAGACATGTTGGAACTTAAAGCGTTTTCTCAAAGTCACTCAAGTTTCACTGCTGGTTAAAACACATGAACTGATAAACTGTGCTTAGTTGTAATATACCACAAATACACAGCCTTACATGTGAATGACTATAACAACTGCTCCCTTATAGAAAGTGATAACCATGAGAAAACCTAACAGTTGAGACAGTCTTCCATGTCCTGAGGACTGTCTATGTGTTTCTTCATTCCATTTCCATAAGAGTATTGAGAGGTAGGTAGTATGAGTCCCACCCTATCAAGAAAAATGTGAGGGTCAGAGAAACAAGCTCACAGAGGACAGTGAGAGGTGGAGCTTGGACTAGACTCTTGGATGTCAACTGCAGGACCTTTCCCGGCTCCTAGGCCCTCAGAGCTCCATAGGCGGGTTAAGAACCGTCTCCTTGATTACTGCCCGAGCGGCAGGAAGGAGACTTTCTCCTTTCGCTAGGCCACTGACGGTGATCTCCAGGAGTCACTGGGTGTTCTGATGGGAAGGAGCTCTGACAAGGATTGGCAGGGTTGGAGGAGGGGGTTTTTGACTCAAAAATGACTCAGGTTCATGGACAGAGGTGAACACAAGATCACGGCCCTCAGAAGGAGCGCTGATTCAGTTCAGGAAAGGGTCCCACGCTGTGGAACTGCTTAGCAACCGAGCAAAGGAGGATCCTGATCCTCATCTCGCGAGAAAGCTAATCGTTATGAAGGAGACTGTGGTAGGCGAGCTCTTTGGTGGCTTCCAGTGGGATCTGACTTCTGATATTCACACTCCGGTGTGATCCCCTCCCACCGAGGGTGTGCAGGTCATATTGATTCACTTCTAACCAACAGAATATGTCAGGAGTGATGGGGTCGCCCTTCCTGAGTCAGATTGTGAAAGCATGTGGCTTCCCTGTCCCACATGCTTTTTCTCCTCCCCAGATAACCATGGAAAGCCAGCCGCCAAGCTGCTGGAGAAACTGGCATGGCTGGTGAAGCACTGAGACTTGGGTCTCCAGCCCCGGAGGAGCTGGAATTTGCCCACACCCACGTCAGTGTCTTTGAAGAGAGCCCTTCAGTCCCAGTAGAACCTGGAGATGACTGGAGCCCTGGCTGACATCTGTGCTGCAACCCCAGGGGACACCTAAGAGCTGGATCTACCCTCCCAGCTGTTCCTTCCTTTGAATTTCTGATTTATGGAAACTGAGATAAAACATGTTTGTTGTTTAAGTTGCTACACTTGGGGGTAATATGTTAAACAGCAACAATCAACTAACTCGGTGTCATTCTTAAATCAAGAAATGTCTGTTCTTTATTAATGTACTTTTATGTATATGTTTGTAATAATTTTATTTAGGAATGTATCTTTTTTTTACCTTAAATAAGATGACAAAGTCGTTTTTCCAGTTACAATCTTTTAAAATACCTAAAAGATACCAAAGTAAAAAAATCATATATGAAATAAGCATATAAGCGGTTGTCAGTTTTGTCCCCAAGGATTATTTGGCAAAGGCAATGTCTAGAAATATTTTTGGAGCTTGCTACTAGAATCTAGTGGGTAGAGACCAGGGAAATGCACAGGACAGCCCCCCCCACACCAAAGAATTATGCAGTCAAAAATGCCAACAGGCAGTGAGAAATCTTAGTATGTAACCACTGAAATACACCTTTTCAGAAAATGCCTGTATTAACAAAACTGTAGCTTTGTGAAATCACAATGAAACCATAAGGGATGGATATGCATTTTCAATAATTTTTAAATTTCTCCTCTCCCTATTAACATTATTCATCAAATTGAAATGAAGACCTTTTATGTGAAATGAACAAGGTTGTTAGGCTGAAAGCCATGTAAACCCACCGTATAGGGTTTAGCCCCTTAGAAAAAGGCTTTCAGAGATCAAAACAAGTTAGATGTACATGTACATGGAGAAAAGATTATTCTTAGAAAAACAGGTGAATATAGTGGAATTCTCAAGCTAAACAGAGACATCTCAGCTCTACAGAGACAGATGAAAGTAGAGCAATTAAAAACAACATTGTTATCTGAGGTGTGCTTTCCTAGCAATAATACTGAAGTGTCCCTGTGTTTTAAGCAATGGCAACATCATACAGTGTCTGTGGCATTCCAGATAAGGACTTTGGGCAGAACTGTGGCCATTAAATGAGAAGAAAATGGTCACATGCTATACTGGTTAAAGCCTTGACTTTGCAAATCAGCTCTGAGTTCAGGTCTTCCCTCTGACATGTATAGCTGGAAGGTTAGGTGAAAAATGAAGATTAGATATAGTATGACAGGTTAGTGCTCAAGCACAGAAAGAACTCAAAATCTTATTATCCATTATTACTATGAATAAAAAATGCTGATATCTAATTGTCAGTCCTTATACAGCATCTTCCTCCATTGGAACAGATACTATGCAACGTGCAGCCTACTGCAATTTGGAGGCCTCTCGGCTCCATCTCTGTGTGGACTGTGAGCCCTGAGGTAGGTGGAGGCCATGAGCATCTTTGGCTGAGTGACAGAAGTCTGCTGGAAGGCACTGGGCTTATCCGTGGCACAAAACGTGACCACACCACTGGTAGCCCCAATCCCTCACACCAAACCACCCTCCCTTCTTCCTTAATGAGACATTTACAGGATGACGCTTTTTGAATTTACAAACTTGTACCTGTGACATCACATCTACGGCTTTCACATTTGCAACTGGATTTCTAAGATGTGAACTCTAACCATCTAGTCCAGATCACTTACCCTAAGTCTAGCTGGATCCATCACACTTTTACTTCTGCTATAGTTTTATGCTTACTGCTTATGGATCAAGTGGTCACATCAGTGAGCCTGGAATATTTTGCCAAACAATGGTGGCACATTTTCTATAACAAAGTGTGAAAATCTGAAGCCAAATCTAAACTGTCTTCACATCAGTGCTCCAGATTTTCTCCAGGAATAGAATGGATTTAGCAAAGAATTTGCTAAAATTTAAATTCTGCCTTCAAATATTTTACATGGGTTATTATTGGCTTTCTTTTCTTAGAGGCATACTTGTATTTTTAAAACTGTATAGAAACCAGTATTCCTGCACATGGTTATTTTGTGTGTCATAAACAAATCCATGTTCTAGCCACATTGAATAATGGGCAAAACAAAACATTAAGAATGTTAACCTTGCCATTATTTTCCTCTTTGATGATCTATCAGAATCCTAGGGGAAATAATTGAATAATAAAGCCTGAGGAAGTAGCGGAGAGCTGTCCATTATAGATCAGGGCATTAGCACAATGAAAAATAACTGCCTCCCACCCCACCGCAGGCATACTTTGTATACTTTTGTATACTTAGCTATATAAAAGGAAGGCTGTTGAAATTATAATTGGGCTAGGTTAGGAATTTTTACTTAAAGGTGCATCAGAAAAGTTTTGTCATTCTTTTATGGATTAAGTATAAAATACTGCAGGCATTTACTAAACTTCTATTGAGTCAATCAGTTACTATCTATGTCAATATTGACAGTGATGAAAATCCCAGATTTAATTTCAAGATTCTCTTTATCACACTTGTTGCAGATAACCTAACTACTACTAAAATATAATTAGGGTTAATGCATATTTGCACAAGGAAAGATCATATATTTGCACATAAATGAACCTGATGTCACTCAGTTCTGGGATCAGAGGAACTGAGCTGGATCCAAGGTGTGAATGTGAGGCAGCGGGATGCCCAAGCCCAAGCTGCAGGTTATCTACACCACTGAGCAGAGATCGGCTGAGGGGTTGTCCCAGACCATGCCTCCAAGGTTTTCTGATTTTTCCCATTTTTTATTCTCCATGGAATCCTTACTTTCTTGCCAACTCTGTGATTCACTCTAAATTACTTTTTGTAGAATGCCTAAACTAATTTGGAAACTGAGAGCAGAGAAGACCCAGGTCTCAGCATCTGGAGTCCTGGAGAGGGTTAGTCCCCTTGATACTCAGCATGGTGCCCAAGCAAAAAGCATGGGGAGCCAGTGCTGAGGACGCCTTAGAGCTTCCTGAGTAAGCTGGTGCTGTGTAGGGATTGTTACATAAATTGGCCAAATGTGGCCCCTCCATAATGGCCCCTATATTGTTTACTTCTTCACAGCAGGCACCCCTAACTCACACTCAAATGGCCTCAGACTCAAATTTTACACATCTAGTTGCTTTCCATAGAACCCAGATTGGTGGGTTTGGACCATTTAGAGCCTGCTTTGAACTCCCCATGAAACTACATGGAACACCTACCAGGCCCAGATAAGACAAGTCTGTGTCTACAGAAGACCCAAGGTGTCGCTGCCCCTGGGGCTCTCGGCCCAGGGGCTCCCCACCTACGCTGAGAAGCAGCATAGAGACATGGAACCCTTCCCCTCCAACCCTGGAAGCTCCCTTGCCCTCTTTCTTTTCTGGCCTGTGGCCCCAGGCAGCTGTCCCTGACCGTTCTCCTGCTGGGAGGGACTTCTCCTGTCATGCAGTCCTGTCCATGTGCCTTTCAGTAGAGCTTGCGCAAGGCTGTCATCTCATGGTTCTCCTCGTCCTTGATCAGCCCTGAACTCCTCAAACTTGCCACAGGGATCAATACAATAGGAGGCCAAGCTAGGGGCAGAGCCTGATGCTGAAAGAAGGTGCTTCTGGTAAGGTCTCGCCCCCGCACAGAGGACCTGCAATGCAGATCAGGCGACAGGGGTGCTGGAGTGGAGGGCGTGCGTGCAGGGTGAGCCAGGGCTAAAAGTTGATGGCCTGTGACCAAGTGTCAGCCCCTCCACCCCGGCTTGGCTTGAAGCCCCCCACCACCACGCAGGATGCAGACAGAACCCGACAGAGGGCTGGGTCAGAAACTGCAAAATGCCCGCATTGGTCCACAATTGACTAAGATGCCATTGTGACCACTGGTGGAAGAGGAGGCTCAAGACAAAAATAAAGTCAGTTATAATAAAATGAACTGAAGTATAGAAAAGTGTTATATTGTTTGCTCCGCTGAGTTGGCAGCCTGGTAAAATTTTACCTCCTATATCTTTTCTGTATTTTGATCTAATTAAAATGAGAACTTCTGTGGCCTCCCTCCATGCTGGTCAGTGACAATCAGCAGATCCTCACACCCACCCGACTTCAGTCTGTTTGGGTCTGAAGGACCCCTCTGTGCAATTAATGGCTAATATCTTCTGGTTTAGAGAAAAGTGTTGAAAATATCAAAGCCATAATAAAATAAGTTGACTCCATTGAATTAATCTCTACTAAAGTTTCTCACGATATTTTTTGGTGTTACTCAAATGAGGAATAAGTACAAACAACATGAGAGATGAGTTTATTGTAAAGCTAATGACACTTTAGTTCCACGGCCCTCAAAGAAGCCTCTCCCAAGGGTCTGGGGTGGTTCCCAGGGGTATTGTATTAATAATTTCATGGTTTTTCTCTTAAGGAGAAAAGACCTTTATCCCCCAAAACTTGCATATTCCCCAAGTAGCATACAGCAAAAACGTTAGGAAGTATCTGGCAGAGCTGTGATTCTGTGTCACGGAGACTGACTCCGGAAGAAATAACCCCTCTATAACCACGCCTATGTCTGCTGTGCCGAAGGCTCAGAAAGGTTGGAACCTGAGACCACATCCGATTTTCAGGACCCAGAGACTAGATGACATCCACGATTCCTTGAGGCTCGGAGAAAACAATGGTTGGAAATCCCTGCGCCCTATCTGGTAGGTTAACACTCCTCCATGGGTTCATGTGGGTTAACATTTAGTTGTGTACACTGCTTATGTGCAAGGGAGTCAGACATATAGGATGGCCTTCCGAATCTACTCAAAATGTAGGTGAATGTGCAATGTGAAATGCAATCCTTTAACCTTCTAGTTTTAATTTTTCTTGTATGAAATGGAGGAGATAATGAGTTCCTTTTTCATAAGGATACCGTTAGCATTCAGGAAGATTAACATGTGCATAGCCTAGAACACAATAAACATCTCCAAATCACATGCCCAGTCCTCTTATCTGTGACTGGATGAGGGTCTAGACAGATAAAAGGGTCTAGAGAAGTAAAAGAGACAGCTTATTCCCTGACATGATATGCAAGGCCCCCCATTGAAGAAATGACAGCAGATAGCCTCCAACTACCGAAAGGTTCACGGGGAGGAAACCAAATGCCCACCACGTGGCAGACAGATAAGCAAACTGCAGGACGTCAGACAAGGGAATGTGACTCAGCAATAAAAAGGAATGAACTACGAATGCATACAGTCTCAGGGATGAATCTCAGATGCACCACAGGGGGAAGAAGCCACACTCCACAGGCTACACACTGTGTGATCCCACTCATATGACACGCTGGCAAAGACAACTGGTGGGGGACAGACTGATCAGCTGCTGACTACAGAAGAGTGTAGGGACTTCTGTGGGGTGACAGACCTTTTCTCTCTTCGTTGTGGTGGTTATAGGATTGTAAGCTTTTTTATCAAAAATTCTTAGATTTGCACAATTAAAGGAGTGAATTGGACTCTGTATATCTATTAGGTGTAATTATGCAAATTACACCTCAATGAACCTGACCCAAACAAGACACAAAGACACAAAACAAAACAAAATTGTGCTGCACTGCAGAGAAACCCACGCAGAGATGGCCTGAGGCTGCCCCCCAGCCCTGTTCCCTGGGTCCTGCTTAGGAGCTGCCCCACCACTGAACCTCTTCTGTGGGCCAAGGTCTAAGGGGAGCTGATCCAGGTATCAGTCTTCCTGATGGAAAGGTGGGGCTGGAGAGCATAAACATGCCTCACACACAGCTCGCACTGCCCTCTTGACCAAGAGTTTCACGACCACTTCTCACAATTGACACTGTCCACATTTATCTCCCTCTGTCTACCATATGCCACATTAAGAGGGAGGTGCTCACTCTTCCATCCTATGGTGCCATGCCCAGGTGCGGGCACAAAGACTACATTCAAATACTTGTCAAAGTAAAAGTTGACATGCGCATCACTGCCCGAAGGATGAGATGTAGTAAGTGGACCACAGGTTAGGGGTAACACCTGGTGTGAATGGGGACGTCCGCCAACCAGCTGCTCATCTGGGAGATGAGCCGAGGGGTCCGAATCAAACAGTGCGTGTGAATCTCCAAATCCCACTGGAAAGAGGTTGCTTCTAATTTGAAGGGACATTTAAAAGGTCATGCCCTGAGGTGAACCGTGACTTCTGGGGATGTATGATGTGTCCGTGTAGGTTTGTCCTTGGTAAAACGTGTACTGTTCTGGTGGGTGATGTTGATCGTGGGGGAGGTATGCCTTGGGCAGGGAGGATATGGGAAGTCTGCATCTCTCTCTCTCTCAATTTGGTTGTAAACCTAGAACTGCTCTAAAAAATAAAGTCTTAAGGGAAAAAAACAGAGGTAGTCATCCAAGTCTTTGTAAGAAGGTAGTCCTGGACTTCTTCCTGTCTCCTCAGGGGTGGGGCTTCTGCAGAGGGTTCTTCCTCATCCAAAACTAGCTGTAGGAGCCTGTGGCTAGTCTGTGTTTCTCTCTCAAGTCTTGGAGTGTGTAGACCCTTAAGAAGAACCTCAGAACATAGATATTTAGGCAATCACTCTGGAGGACTGTTCTTACTGAATTGAAAACATATGACGGGAGAAAAAATAGATTTCAACAAAAGATACAGGAAGCCATTTACAAAATCAAACTTCACCTATTTGGCAAAACTGTGCATGCTTCCAAAGCAGTCATAGTTTCACGATGGGCGGCAATAATGATACAAACAGCGGATGTGGAGCCGGTGCTGGCCAAGGCTACATAGAAATATCCTTTTGGACTCCAGGGGCAAGAATTGGATTAACCATAATTTTTCTTCATGATACACTCTCATCATGAGCCCATGCATGCTTTTATTTTCTATTTATTTAGCTTTTTTAACAACGCAATAAGCACCCACAATTACACATTCCACCCCCCCACAAAAAAAGCTTAGACTTTAGCAATAATCTTCATCTAACATCCACAACCCCCAGGTCCCCATCCAGAATAACCACACCCCAGATCCTATATTTGATCTTCCCTTGATTACCTTTTAGTAGTTTTATTGCAATTTTGTATACTCTTAAAATTTATACATATATATTTAATTTTAGCTGTTTTTGCCTTGTGAAAAAGGTGTGTTTTATGTAAACTTCTGGTACTCACTACTTTTTACTCCATATCATATGGCTAACATTCTTTGATATTGTTGGGCACAACTGTAGCTGCTTCATTCTGGTGCAGTAAAGGCCTCCACTGGGGGTAGTTTCCTCGTCTGTTCTTTTGTGGATATGTCCGGTCTTTGGCATGGTGAAGAGGGCAGCCGTGAACGTTTTTGGACACGTCTGCTCTTGTCCACACGCCAGGTGTTCCCGTGGGCAGTGGAATTGTGTGTGCTGGGATATCATGCATGTGGCTGTCCTGCTTTAGAGATAATGCCCCACTGCTTTCCAAAACACTTGCCCGAAGGTACACTACACTTCACTCTCCACAGGGAGGAGACCTGGGACGTTCCCATTCCCTTCAGTACTTGGTATTTTCAGGTTTATAAATCATTGCTAACCAAATGGATGGGAAATGACCTCCCATTGTGGCCTTGGTTTGCATTTTCCTGGTCCCTTTTGACGTTTAACATCTCTTTGTCTTTTTGCTCCTCTGTCAGTTGCTCTTCTCTGTTTTTTTGTTGTTGTTGTTTTTTGATTTTCTTTTGATTTGTTTTTTACCTGTTTGGTACCAATATTTTGTCAATTTGTACATTGCTGATTTCCTTTCCCCGTATATAACTTATATTTCCCCTTTCTTTAATGTATCTTCTCATTAATACACTTTATTAATTGCAGTGCAGTCAGTACACATTCTATTTGCTCTGTATAATGGCTCCATGAAACAGTATCATGATTATTATTTTTGAAGAATTGAATCAAGCCGCCCAAGGTCACATAGCCAGTCCATTGCGAAGCTAAGGTTTGAACCCAGGTCTTTCTCCAGTGACAATTCTCTTTTCCCTATGAGACCAACTTTTCTGTGCTCAATGAAGTTATGTTCCTTCCACTCAAGAGGCCAAAATTTTAGAAACATATTCAAAAAAACAAGAACTTTTCAAATGCATATATGCAACAAATCTCAGAGCTTTATAACTGAAAGGGGCCTTGTCACTTTATTACATCACACATTTACAAATAAAAATGCTGAGACAGGTGAATATGCCTCCCAGAACCACACAGCTAATTAGATTCAGAACCACAACTAGCCTTTGCCCCCAACACAACTTCCCATGTTTCACAGTACATGATGTGATCAGCAGGAGGTAAATATCCTTACCAGGATAATTATTGATTCTAGTTCTCTCAATACAGAAATTGTTATTTTAATGTAGGAAATATTTTTCAGACTTTGATCTCCTAAAAGTATTGCATTTAGTCAGAAGCTGAGATTTGGTGATGTTTTAAGACCTAGATATGTAAAATCTCCGTGCACCCTGAAATTGATCTCAGTGCAAAATAAGTTTACGTTAAACAATAATTTCTATAATACTGCTTCAGCTAGTTGCAGTCACTATCATTAATTAGTCTCGTATTTGGAAAAGTGGCCCCTACCCGAAGTACTCTGACTTTCTAAAAGTTAGAAAGTACATTTTATCAAGAGGGCATTTATGATCCCAGCCTTGGCAGGAAGCATTAAATTGGCCATGAGTTTATTTATGAAGAACATCTTATTAACAGCTCCATCCGGTGTCCAGCCAAAGTACTCTAGCATCTTGAAACCAGCCTGCTGTAGTCCACAAAGACCCCAAGGTCACGCCATTGACAAGAGTATTTCTCCATGTGGGGGCCAGCCGGGTGCGCAACAAACCTTCTGCAGGCAGGTCGGAAGGCTCCTCCCCAACCAAGCTGCTCAGGGACAAGCCTGGAGCTCTCCATCCTTAGTCAGCTGGAGGGACAGCTATATATGTTTCACCAGAGGTGTATGAATAAATGGAGCCTGGTGCCTTTAAACAAGGTCTGTGCTTCTCATACCCACCTTCCTTGTACAAAGAAATGTGTGTGCACAGCGAGAATAACATATCTTTCAGTCTTTGGAATTCATTTCTCACCAACTCCACTTTTCCCTGGTTAGGGTCTAGCTGCTGGCAGTATTACCCACTCTAGTATATTCAGTAGAGAAGCACTTAACACAAGGGAGTATACGCTTACAAAATCAGGAAGGTGCATCAGGAAGAAGCCGCAGCTCTGGCGGCGCTCTCAGGGGCAACGGCCAGTCAAGCTGTTTTCTGCTGTGGTAAATCAAGGGACCCTTCACGCTGTGGCTGGTTGCAGGAGAGCACCACTTCTGCCCTAATCAGGAAAATTCCTACCACTGCTGCTGAAGCCCCTGGAAGCCACCTACTGAACTCAGAAGCTGCAGCTCTATTTTCAGGCTACAGATCCATGCCACTTCTGATGCCACCAACAAACAGGACGTGGCACCTCGCCTTTCCCCCATGAAATCCAGTTACACTTTCGTCTCCCAGGAGGGCGTCAAACTGGCAGAACAGAGGAACAAAGAAGCCACAGAGGTGGAGGCCCCGGTTCGCTTTCCAGCCTCTGTCCTCCAGAAGGGGGCTCAAAGCCCATCCAGAGCATCCCCCTTACTGTGGAGCACACATTGTGGAACACTCCCTGCTCTATTGAGAGCTTCTTTCCTCTTCTTTAAAGTCAAGAGGTCCTTTTCCAAGCAGTTAAAGGCATAAATTTGACTTCTGACTGGTTTGCACTTGACTCTCATGAAGGACTCTTGCACAGGCAAATTTAGGATATATTCAAATAAAGCAAAAATTCCACTAAATTGCTACACTGGTGGAATTTAGAACTCATTTCAAAATGAATTCATAAAAGAAAATATCTAATTTATTGACTTCACTGTATTTTCATGGCAGAAAGCACCATAATTTTCTACATGTGTATTTCATTGCACATTGCCTATAAAAATAAGAGCTATAGCATTTGGCTTATTTCTCTTCTAAATTTACAGAGTGGGAAATGTTTTCTATTTCTCCTCTTCTAAATGCTTTCTGTATTCTTTCTTCAACTGCCTTCCAAAATAGATTATAAATATCCTTACCAGGATAATTATTGTGATTCTAGATCTCTCAATACAGAAATTGTTATTTTAATGTAGGAAATATTTTTCAGACTTTGATCTCCTGAAAGTATTGCATTTAGACGGAAGCTGAGATTTGGTGATGTTTTAATTTTGTCCCCATAAAGCCAGCATGCAAGCTTGGTGTTGCTTTTTCTGTAGTGGGTGACAGAGGAGGCAATGTGTTAAGTACTTGGAGCCATTTTTCTTTCCATGGGAGAACTCACAGCACAGCGCACCCTGTCTCTCTGCTGGGCTGAAGGGTTCCAACCACCTGTGCCGTGGGCTCCGTGGGCTCTGCCCTGTGCTCAGGCAGCCCCGAGTTACTCTGGAGTGAGTTACTCTGATGAAGCAAAGCATCATCAAATTATTGTTCCAGAGCGTCTTGCCAGCCTCATTATGAAGCATAATGTGGGCCCATCTTCAAAGTCATGATGCTTGGCTTCATGGGGACTTTGTCACAGTGTTTCCTCCCGGGTTGGAGAGAACTGACGAGCATGTGTTGTCACTTTTTGTCTCAGGAGATGTTCTCTGCCTTAGGTGGGTAACTAGGTAGCGCTATGTGAGGGAAAACAGGGACTGTATCCAGGCAGCCCAGGGGGACACAGCCTGAGAACCAAGAGCTTGGAACTGCATAACTCTCACTACCACTGATGGAGGACTCAATGTGAATCACCCTCAGCTGAGGGGTATCTACATTAAGACTAAATTTATAAAATAGAATATCCAAATAAGGCTTTAAAACCAATTAGTAATTCATTAACTCCATGTTTTATCTCAAGCCTATCTTCCTCTCCGGCCTCCTGCCACCTCTTTCTCCTAACTATACCTCACTGTGTGATTCGTGGGGTTTTTTCCTTTTAGCCTCAGATACTGAGTTCATTTTCCAGCATTTCACGGCCATAACCTGGTGGATCTGGCTTGATAAAAGGCATTCAGCTTGATGAGCTGGCTTATCTGACACATTTGCATCTAAAATCTCTCTTGACAAAATCAAACTGGTGTGATTCAACTTGTTTTTATCAGAGAATGATTTGATCTTCAAGGCACTCATATGCTTTCTTTCTTATGAGGATCTTTAGCAGGACCTACTAGGCACTTTGTAAATGCCGGTGGGATGAACACTCATGGTCCAGGGAGACAGGAGTGCAAGTGGCAGACTGCAGCATGTGGGCCTGGCCGCAGCAGGCAGTGTCTGGCCTTCCTTGTTACAGAGAAGGAAGTCTGCTCTCTCAGCCTCTGCGGCTGCCCAGGCTGGAACATCAGGGTTTCATGGGAGAATCAATGGATGCTGACTTGCTTCAGTTCCATACCAGATTCCTACAGCTCTGACCTAGCAAGCCCAGTAGAAAAGGCACTTCTCACCCCCAGTATCAATAAAGCTGCCCATGGAAGAATTCCCACTAGCCCTCTGCTGGGACCCTTTACCTCTGGGCAGTTCACCCATCCATGGGATGAGGCGAAAAGATTGGCCATCCTGGGTCAGAGGCCTCCCTGTGGCCCTGCAGTGACAGACCATCCGTCTGGACCCGCTGAAACAAGCCCCAAACAAACTTCAGATGCAACCACGTTCACACTCTCCGTGGTCTGAAACTCCTTCTCCTGAGAGCCTCTCCACCGAGCCGTCGCTCCAATCAGAGCAGCCCGCTGTGGGGACACCCCGTGCTCCACAGCCCCTGCTACCAGGCCTCTGCTCATTCCCCCTCTGCTCAGGTGTGAGGCTCTAGTGTCCAGATCTTACCTGCACCCAAGGCCCAAGTCCAAACTCACCTCTGCCAAGACACCTTTGGAAGAGTAAACTCTGCTCTAAATGTTGGGAAGCACCAAAGGACCTCTTCTTTGACAATTCACTTGGTCCCAGTGGAACAGGGGCTCCTCAAAGCAAATGGAAGGGCAGTAGCCCTAAATTCTCTGGTATAAGGAAAAAACAAAACAAAAATTTGTCCTGATGCCATGGGTGCCCAGTGCCTGCACTGTAGCAGTTGTCTGAGAAATTGAGTGCTTTGAGTCAGTCCACTTCTTGGGCCCAGAAACAATATTCATAACCACTTGTGTTTTCAGAAGGATCCAAAATTATTTTGTCAAGTTAACTTTGCTTCCTTCTGAAAGATTTTTTTTTTTGACAATTCACTCTTCCATTCATTTACTTTTTTACCTGTTAGTAAGTGTCCACTGGGTAAACAGCACTATGACAGGAATCCTGGCTACAATTCAGAGAAGAGAAGAACATTGCTTCAGTCCTTGAAGTTTTAAATTAAGGACAGAGTGATTAAAATGGCCTAAATGTTCTTCCTGATTATTTTTTTTAAGTTCTCCTTTGCACCAGAACTGAGCAAAGCAATAAACTAGTGCCCTAGTATGGAAAATTGTAGGTGGGAGTGGGGAATGGTCTCAGCAAACAAATTTTGTAAATCCACATCAGGGGGTCAACACATGCAACAGCCCCTCCTCGCTGAAGGTGGAGTTGTCCTTGGCTGTGAACCCGGGGCAGTGCACACGGGGATGAGCCATCCATGGCCCTGAGCAGCCCTCCTATGCTTGCAAAAAGCAAAAGCACCTTTTATCTGAGCAGCTCACACACAGGAGTCCTTGCCGGCCTGACAGTTCCTTGGGATGACTTACTGCTTTGGAGTAGCGGTGATAAGCTCTGGACTCAATGTTGTTTAAGTGTTTTTGGCACATTTTATATGTGTGACATTTGCTTGTCCTGAAAGCAAAACCCAGGGGTTTTCCTGTTCCCCTGGAGCTCAAGAACTGATTTGGGCAGATTACGTGCATTTCATAAGACAGAGAAAGAGCTTGGGGTGTGTGGCGAAATGAATGATGGCCCCAAAGATATCCGGGTCCGAATCCCTAGATCCCATGCATGTTACTTGACATGGCAAAGCGGACTTGGCTGATGTGACTAAGGATTTTGAGATAGGAAGATTATTCTGGGCTACCTAGGTGGGCTTGGAATGCAGTCATATGTGTCTTTGTCCAAGGAAATCAGGAGGGTATTTGACTGCAGAAGAGAGGCAGCATGGTGACACAGGAGCAGGGGGAAAGACACGTGATGTGTGGCCCTGAGCGCAGGAACGAGGGTGGCCTTCCTCAGACAGAAACCCCTGGGAATGCATTCTTCCCTGGAGCTGCCAGAGGGAGTCAGCCTCTGACTTTTTAGCCCCATAAAACTCGCTTTGGACATCTGACCTCCAGAACTGTAAGACAATAAATGGGTATCATTTTAAGCTACCATGTTTGTGGTGACTTGGTACAACAGCCATAAGAAACTAATACAAGCTCACATAACAGGTACCCTAGAGAGGAGCAGGTCAGGAAGTATTATGGGGAATAAATAAGGTTCTGGGGGGCAGAGAGGCCCGTTACATTTAAGAATCTGTCCCCATAAGGAGAGAGTTTATACAATCTACACCAGGATGGAGCCTTCTTTAAACAATGTCCGCTCTTTCATTCATTGCAGTCAGTAATGGGGAAGAACTCTGTACCTGTTGAGATGAATATTTCGCAGCCGTGCTGTCATTTAGGATCCCTTTCCACCATTCTATGAGGACTCCTCACAGAATGTGATCCACGCAGTTATCAATAAAGCTGAGGCCGTGAGTGGACACAGAACATCCCAAGGTCACACGGTGTAATGGACCCTGCCAAGTGCATCCAGACTTTTTGGCAATGACTTCCCCATTTCCTGGGCATACTGCCAAGCAGACAGCACTGCAATATCAATGTTCTATGAGGATTTCTTGAGCTGAAAAATAGCCTCCTTCCAAGGGCAGAACATCCCATGCCTGCTCAGTAAGGGGTAATAAAGGCACGGCCCCCTCTCCCCAACTTGAGACAACCTGAAGAACCACCCCACCTTCAGAGCCTCCTACAGGGTCTGCCATGGCCCTTTGTAGGACAGCATCACAGCTCAGCATCTCCTTCTCTCCAGTCCTGCCTCCCCCTCTTCCTCTCATAGATGTCAGTCCCCAAAACAGTCCCTAATAAATGTCCTCTGTTCAAATCTCCACCTCAGAGTCCATGTCCAAGAGCACCCAGCCTGCAAACACAGCCAATACCTGTGTGCTGCATGAAAAATGAACTTGAGTTTCTGCCCCAACACCTGCACCCTTTCTGCTTTCATCGAGTGCTCCCTGGTGGGGAACCACACATACACCTGTAAGGTACAGCTGTCATCTATCTGTCATGCGGAGTGGGGAGAGAGGTGCTGGTGAGAAAAGCTCGGGCTGGAGAGGAACTCCACGAATCAGGGCCTCTAGAAAATGGGTCATACCTGGCCCAGCTCCCTTTTCTGCTGATGAGTGTTTGTTACTTGGAGCCTTGCTCTGCAGCTTATATTAAAATTACGCTGAAGAGACAGCACATGCTGTCAGAAGGGTCTGCTCATCTCTCCCAATAACTACTCTTATTTGCCTGCTGGTGGAGGAATGACATAGGCTGCCACGACTCAGTTACTGGTGGCAGCGAATGACCCCAAGAATTATCCATCAGGAGACAGTGGCTTCTTGGAGCTGACAGCACATGTTTTTTGGCAGCTGGAAAATGGCTCTGAAGCCATTTACATTAAAAGAGGTGTTGTTTCTAATTCTGGGCTTATGCATGGGCATGACTTTGGGACATAGAAGGACTGGCTTCAAGGCTGTAAAACCTTCATCCAGTACTTACCAAACATGATCGATGATTAGGAGTCATTACAACATTATTTTCCAAAGAGCCATGGTAGGACTTTCTTTTACTCCTCTGAAGATGATTAGCTCTCAAAGGACCTCATTACAAAACCACCCCAGTCTGTAGGACTTCCCCATTGCATGGAGGACAGCCACATGGTCAAGGCACCTCCCTGTGGCTTAGCCATAGGAAAGAGAATATGTTATAAAGTTTATAAGCACTAAAGGACCTGTATTTCATGTTACTAGAATACCAAAATGTGTTTTACATTTTCATTTGGAATGGAGTTTAATATGTTCCTCTCTAGTAACTCTCTAAACTTTCCTCCAAATACTTTTAAAGACACCAGAAAACAAATAACAAGATGAAAAACCTCACAACACTAATAATGCAGACAAACAGCATAATGGCCAAATCTACATGGATGTCACGTTAACTTTAAGGCCTCATGTCACTGCAGAGAATGTCTAAAAATGCCTATAGCTATTTTCCACCTCTGCCACCTGCACCAGCCAGAAGATGTCACAGGCTCTACTCATTGCAGGTGACCTGAGTGGGCAGCCGGCTGCCTGGCAGAGCGGGAGGAAAAGGAGACCAAAGTCAGGGCCACAAACAAGAGTAGGGCTAGGAAACGCATTGCTGACATGATCACCCAGCCTTGGGGAGACTCTGCCTCAGCCACGTGGAGCCAAAGCGCACACTGGCACAGCTTGGAATTGTGAATCACAGTGTCTCTCATGTAGGTAGAAAGCAGGCCCCAGTGCACGGTGTCCATGATCAAATACTAAACCTTGCCTGCAGAATGGAGGGAGGCCCGTAAAAACGGCCTATTGCAGTGCCCAGAAGAACATTGCAAATATTATCAACATCCTAGTAGAAGGTCGGTACAGAGAGCTCGTGGTCCTGAAGACAACATCACAACAACTGAAATATAAGTTATAAATTAAAAAAATATAATATTGATCACAAAAAAAGATAAATAGCCCAATTCTTAAAAGGGGCAATGAACTTTAATAGGCATTTCATATACATATGTCCAATAAGTACATGAAAAGATTCCCAACATCATTACTCGTTAGGGAAATGCCATCCGAAACCACCATGAGATACCACTACTTAGCCGTTAGGATGGCTGTCCTCAAAAGACAGACAATAACAAGTGTTGACAAGAATGTGGAGTAATTGCAACCCTCATGCTTTGCTGGAGAGAATGTAAAATGGTACAACTGCTATGGAAACCAGTCTGGGTTTAACCCCGAATGTTAAACATAGAGTTACTACATGACCCAGTATTTTACTCCTACATGTAGAGCCAAAAGAAATGAAAACATTTTTCCACATGAAAACCTGTACACAAATGTTTCCAGCAGTGTAGCAGTGTTATTCTTGATGACTAAAACATAGAAACCATCCAATGACCTCCAATGATGAATGAATAAACAAAACATGGTGCCATCATAAAATAAAATATAATTTGTCAATATAAAGGAATGAAGAACTGACAAATGCTACAAGGTGGTTGAACATTATGACCAACAAAATGACCAGTCACAAAAGTCAAAAAGACCACACATATTGTATGATCCCATTTTCATGGAATGTCTGGAACAGGCAAATCTATAGAGACAAGAGAGTGGAGTAGTGGGCACCTAGAGCCAGGGGCTGGAGGGAGGGATGACAGGGAGGAGGAAGGGTACAAGAGCTCTTTGGGGCATAATAAAAATAGGCAAAAATTAGATTCTGGTCATGGTTGCATAACTCTGTGAACATGCTAAAATCAACAACTGCACACTATAAATGGGTAGATTATGTAGTATGTAAATTATATCTCAACATTCTGCTAATTTGTGTGGAGAGAGAGAACATAATTATCTCTGAACTGAGGAAAGATCTATGCATGCCTAGGTAAAGGGGATCACACAACATTCCAGCAAAAACAATAAAGAAAAGATACATGTCTAGTCAGGTCCTGTGTCAGTTTTTTGAATTACAAAGATGAAGAAAACATCTTACAAGGGATTTTTCAGGGAAACAAACACCAGAATGACCTTAGGAGTCAGGCTTTGCCTCTAAATGCTATAATATATAATGAATGTATAAGATATATTATGTAACTAGAGAAAAGAGATTATATAGCATATATTTTACATTCTCCATCTTTGACTAAAATTACATTATTGAATATTTTCAAGTTAAAATTAGTTTATTATAAAGCATTAGCGTTTTAAAGTAAAAACAACTCTCTTTTTATGAAAGCAATTTGGGTTCGTTAGAGGTCAAAAGCAAAAAGAAACTAACATGAGAGATGCTATCTCTCAAAGATGGAGATGTGTCTGACCCAGAAGGTCCTCCAAGTCCAGCAGAATGTCTGACACCCACCCAGAACCTGATTTATAATTAGCAAGGCCCAGTACAAAATGAAAATTCAGGGCCCCTTGTTCAAAATTATTAAGAATTGTAAGAAAACAGAGCATTAAATCAAGCATGGGGCCCTTCTAAGTACATACAGGTTCCTGTGGACTTCACAGTTCACCTAGTAAGCATCTAATGAATATTTGCATAATGAATTAATGGTGGGCAAATTCTAAGAAAACTTAATTCACTTGTCCTTTATTCCAACTCAAGTTGAAAGTTAATCGCTGTAATACGTGCTATTTCCCCACTTTCTTCTTGTGCCCTGTCTTTAAAAACAAAACAAAGAACTCATTTAATTAGAATGAATGATGGTTCAAGTTAATCTTCATTCACATGTCATTTCTGAATATCCCTTTATCAGGATGTTGACCTAAGAGTCATAAGGCTCATGCATCTTGCGCTATACTGCAGTGGTGACAGCTCTATTACCTGCACGCATTCTCCCTCAACCTCAATCTTACTGCAGGCGCCTCTGCCTCCCAGTCTTCCATCAGAGGGTCTCTGGGGCCAGTGGTGAGTCTAGCTTAGGGAGAAACTCATGTGATACTTACCAAATGAAACCCAATCCATCAGACATACAACATAGGAAGAGTAAACAGATAAACTTCAATGTTTTCTATTACCATCTGCCACTTGGAAACACTACTTGGGAAGTCAGAATACAGCACCACAAATGGGAACAGCCTAAGTGGGAGAGGGGCCTCAAATAATCATCCATTCGTCACCCATTCCATGTGTATGAAATGTCCTTAATCACCAAATCTATAGAGACAGAAAGCAAATGACTGGTTGCCCAAGGCTCAGAGGGAGAGGAAGTTGAGGAGGAGAGTGGGTGCTCTATTCATCAGGAAACCCAGGTTTCAGTCCTATCTTCCCTCCAGGTGTCTGACTGGCCTTGGGTTTCCCTATCAGTAAATTTAATGCTTTGGTTGATCTCCTACCCACCTGTGCTTCTGGGTGATGGACTCCCTTCCTTGCTAGCAGCAGTGAGCACTGTGGTCTCACTCCTTCCAGTATTTTTGCAGAAAAGAGTTGGCAGAGATGGATGTCCATGCAGAAGATTGGCTTAGAAGACAATGCTGAGAGGCTGCCCTGATCATTTCTCCAGTAGACAGAACTGGGCTCAATTCTTTGCCTCCTGGATATCAATAATGATGTTCCACCACACTGTCAACATAAAAATGCAGTGGAGGAAAGATTTTCAGCATTGAAGTTTTTAAAAGTAATGACTGTGGACTAATTAAACAATTTCCAGTAAGGATCAAAATTGTTCAATGCCTTAAATTTTACTCCTCTGCATGTATAGATCCATCTTGGTGCTAATCGCATCCAGGTGTTCTAAATGCCACAGTCAAGTGCTGTCTTGTAGGCAGACTGAGAACACATCAAATGTGAGGGCTGGTTTGGGTAGAATCAACTGAACACTTTCTATTATTATTGGCTTCCATGTTGCTATCTTCAGTCTTGAGTGTTCTTTAAGGTTAGTAACTAAACAATGTTTTATTTTCTCAGTGGAATCTGGAGATTTCCAAAACTTAGGTTGAGATTTTGCAGCTCTTGATGAAGAATACATCTGAATTAGAAAAACTAAACAAGGCAATAACTGGCAGACAGAGTCACTAAAAACTGTTGTTTTCATTTCATGGAGCTAATAGGAAACAGTTTAGTTTGTACCTCCTCAGTGACAGGTCAGTCATTCCTGTGGTCAGGATTCTCACATGGCCCTGGTCGGCTAGCTCACTGCACACATGTGGGCAATACATTGTCATAGACTCTATATAAAGAGCTCCGCCCAGTGCGCTGAGCAACATGGTGGCACGGCTGCAACACTGCAGAAGAGGAGAGCAGAGGCTGGAGTGGTGGCAGTGCCAAGGACAGAGACCGAGATGGCTGTGGGGGCAGAGAGGCCCAGAGGCAGAGACCGGCTTGCGGCATGCAGACTCGCTCTGAGTGGATGGGATTCTAGTGACTGACTTGCCACCATGCGCATAAAGTTGGGTATAAATCCTTCCACCCCAAGAACGTTGTACTGCCATTTCTTTGGTTTCATTGAATCCATAATGAACTTGCCCAGGGCTGAAACCCATTGGCAAGACACCCAAATTTTCAGGGCACCTGTTATGGGTTGAACTGTGTCCCTCAAAAATAATATGTTCAAGCCCCACCCCTCAGTTCTGGTGAGTGTGGCCATTCTTGGAAATTAGGTCTTTTCAGATGTTATCAGATTATGAAGAGGTCATTAAGGTGGTTCAAATCCAGCTGGAGTCCTTAAAGAGGTAACGAAGAGACACAGACGAAGTGAAGACAGAGGCAGGGACTGGATTGATGTTGCTATAATCCAAGGAACTCAAAGCCTTGCTGGCAACACCAGAAGCCCCAAGGGAGGCATGGAACAGATTGTCCCTAGGGTTACAGAGAGAAAACTCTCCTACACCTTGGTCTTGAACTCCTTTCTTCCAGAACTGTAAGAGAATAAATTTCAGCAGTTATAAGCCCTCCAGTCTGTGGTAAGATAGTGCTAGAACATTAATACAGCATCTGTCCATGGTTTCAACGTCAAAAACTGCCTAGAGGAAAAATCGGGTTTTTCATAAAATTAAATAACTGTCTTAGCTTGATCATTTTTAGGGCATTCCGGGTATTAATGCCCCCCATTTATCGACCACCTTGTGCTAGAAACCTTGGTTGTGCATCCCATGTGGTTTCATGTGGCCCACGTACAATCACAGCATCATCGTTTGTGGGGGGCAGAGAGAAGAGAAGAGGTTCAGAGATGTGGTCTGTCTTGCCCATGGTCCTACTAGTAAATGATGATGTCCAGACTTCCACTGAATGCATTTGACCATACAGATCTTCCTAAACTTACGGGGTTATGTCCAGAAAAATCCATTGAAAAGGTTGAAGATATCCTAAGTAAAAAAAATGCATTTAATACACCTAAATTACCCAACAGAAGAGTCCAGTCCTTCCTACCTTAAACATGCTCAGAACACTTATGTTAGCCAGCATTCGGGCAAAATCATCTCGCACAAAGCCTGCTTCATAAAAAAGTGTTGACTGTCTCACGTAACATACTGAATCCTGTAGTGAAAGTGCAGAACAGATGGCTGTACCGGTTCATATCGTTGCCCGTTGTCTTGCCAATGGGTTTCAGCCCCGGGCAAGTTTGCTATGGATTCAATGTGACCAAAGAAATTGACAGCAAAACGTTCTTGGGATGAAAGGGTTATACCCAACTTTATTTCCAGGTAGCAGGTCAGTCACTAAAATCCCGTTCACTCAGAGCGAGTCTGCATGCAGCAAGCCAGTCTCTGCCTCTGGGCCCATCTGCACAGTCGTCCCGCACAGCCATTCTCTGGGCCTCTGTCTCCAGTGCTGCCAACACTCCAGCCTCTGCTCTGCTCTCCTGCAGCCTTGCAGCCATACCACCATGTGATGCCCAGAGCACTGGGCGGAGCTCTTTATATAGAGTCAACAGCCATGTATTGCCCACAGATATGTAGTGAACTAGTCAACCAGGGCCAGGTGAGAATCCTGGCCACAGGAACTCTCATTTTATCCACACCCGTGTTTATACTTACGATCATGTGGCTGACCTAGAGCTGTGGCCAGGTGATCTGCCCAGCATCACAAGAGAGGATTGTAGTGCAGGTCATCAGCCCAGGAAAAGATCCAAATTCAAAATTCCAAGTACATTTTCTATGGAATGTATAATGCTTTCACATCATCATCATAAAGGCCAAAAATTGTAAGTCGAACCATCCCAAGTGTAAGTGTTTTGCTTTGGGTAAAATGGGGATAACGATTAGAGTTCTGTAAGACTGTGCGGTAGTCAGCAGATGGAGATATGAATCAGACTCCTTCCCAGGGCCAGGCTGAACGCATCACCGCACGGATGGGCCACAGGCTTAGATGCAGTGAGGGCCGTGTAACCACGGGCTACTAATGTTACATGTGTTATTTTATATTTATTACAATTGTCTTCTTATTGCTTCTCTGTGCTCCTGACATCACAGTTAAATGGACACCCAAAGACTCTGCTTCACCCCGAATCCCACCCTTCTGTTTCTGCCCCTTGGGTGGTACCACTGAAACGCTCTGTGGTTAGGCTTTTACAACCTAGGAGACCATTAATGAAAGTCACAGATTTTCCTTTGTTGCACATCATGACCAACTTCAATGGGATTTACTTGCCATTGAACAAAGAGCTTAAAAAATACTGACCAATAAACCTAAGTGAAAGGTTATTTCACTTGAAAATAAAATCAACCATGCTTAATATACTTAATTTCAAATGAAGTCATAATTGCTTTTTGCTAACACTGCTCCAGTTACTTAATACCCCTCACCAACTCTGAACAAATAAATCTAATGGTGTAGGGCTGGCTTTCTTCTGAGCTAGAAAATCGTACAAACAATCCATATGATAGCAATCAATGGAACAAATTAATAGTTGGGAGCCCAGACTCTGGAGCTGGCCTGCCTTGGAGCCAGTCACTTGTCCTTGACTCTGGGTTATGAACAATTTACCAGCCCTCCTTAGGGCCTGAATTTCCTAATTCCTAAAATGTGGATAATAGCAGTACCTCCTTTGCTGGGGTGCTGGGCAGACAGTGTGAGTTACCATACATGAAATGCTTAGAACAACGCCCAGCATGTAATCAGCAGTCACTAAGTGTTGATGTTATTATTATTCTTCAGATTTTTGCAAATTATTGATTTTGTTTTTTCAAATGCCTATTCTTATAAACATGTTTTCTTCTCTATGCTCCTAATAGAGAGAAGGGAGGTGTGATACAGATAAGTCACAAGAAGCCTATTTGCACCCCACTTCATGCATAATCGCCTCCACATGCCCCCAACCCCTGCACCTTCATGGTGAGTGGAAGGGGCGGGAGAGACAAAGCCTTCCTGTTCCTACTGAAGCTGCTCAGCCAGGCTGGAGCCACTGGCTCCTCAGAGCAGTGTGCTGAGGCATTAAATTGAGGGTGCCCAGCACAAAAGCCCAGGATCGGGCCCCCAAAGATAAAGCAGGGGACTGACTGGCACATTCCCTTTGACCACCGACCTAATGCGAAGTCCATCGGGACATCTAGCTCACTCCGTATCCTTCAAGAGCACTTACTCAATTCTCCAGGAAGAATATAAAGTGTACACTAAGTTCTTTCTAAAATACAGTGTCCCTAGTGTCTGCGATGCATGGCTTAATAAAATGGGGGTATGCTGAGGAAGGGATCAGTACTTATTGGTCACTACCACGTGCTGGGCATTTTACACACTGCTGCTTCTTTAAATTTCACACCAACCTAGTACAGTAGGCCCCATATTTTAAGGAGAGGGCACAGATGCTCAGAATAGTGGAATAATTTGGTCCATATTACACAGCAGAGCAGGGATTCTGGGTTGCGGTCTTGAGTGTCTGCAGTCCCATCCCAGGCTCCCTTGTCCTCCAAGAAGCCCAGCCCCCCTCCTGCCCCCCCACACCCACTGAGCAGCTGGAGGCCCTTGGGGGCAGCAGGTGTGTTGCATAATCTGGCAGGTTATTTATATTACCTCTCTTTAAATTGCATCAGATTAACAGCCTTTGAGTTTCTGCAGGACCTCAGGGATTCCAAAGCAGGTTCCTCCTTTTGCTGTGTTGGGGTGGTTCCAACATCCTTAGAGCTGAGTTTCAACTGTTTTCTCCTACTGTGCAGTCAAACTTCTCTGCATACCTTGTAAGCATGGTGGTCTTCTCAGTGAAGCCTGTAGAGATGGGAAACGAGTGGATAAACACATGTGTGAGCTTCCTTGGGCTTTTTCCCTAAAGCACTAGGAGGATTTCCTCATCTCTTCCAATTTACCCCTTATTTTAATGCTGCTTTGCTTTTTAGAATTTTAGACAACACTCAGCTACCACGGCCTCCTTTCTTTTTTGGACCTAGAGGTCTTTGGAGCCGCTCCGTCCGCCACCACAGGAGTCAGATTTCATCTTCACTGCCCCCTCCTGCTACAGTTTAGGGAAGGTGGGGAGGCCTGCTTTTCTCTCTGTGGATGCTGAAATCAGCCCAGCTGTATCATGCTTGAAAGCTTCATTATTCCTTTTTGGCATAATAAGGGCCTTAGATTGAAACAGAATATCTAATTACATTGGAACGGGAGATACCGACATTCATTTATAAAATATCTTCCTGGTAGCTTCATACACACACATTCTGTTTAATGAACTAAATGCTACCAGACTCACTCCCATGACTGCAGCAATCGTAGAGATAAGATCTGGGGTCGGGAGAGTCAGGAGACGGCAGTTGGGCGTCCTTGTTCTCCTTTTCTAAGTACTCGGCTATGTCAGAGTAAGACTTCGAGGGCTACCCAGTGCACACAGGCCGGGAGGCTCATTAGAGAACCGGCAGAGGCCAGAGCAGAACTTCACACAGTAAGGCAAGGCACGAAAGAGATTTACAGTTCCTCCCCACCCCTGCCCTGCCAAGTTTTTGCATCAAAACGGAGGCATCTGAACTTGAGGAAAAGAAGGGAGAAAAGAAGATTCCAGATGGTCATCAGAGTAAAGCAGGGCTGAATTGTGGGTTTGTCTTAATTGTCCCCACGTGAGTCTGTGGGCAGTCAGGGGCTGTCGGCATCTGCTTTCACTCAGTCCTCAGCCGGCCTACCGAGGACCGTTCACGCAGCCACCCGGAGTGACTCCCAAGGAGACGCTGCCTGGTTCCCGAGCTAATTGTACCCTCAGCCCCTTGGAGGAGCCTCTGTGAGACGTGTGGCTGCTTCTAAGCGGGAGGAATGGAACATTCCTAAGGGAAATTTTATTCTTTATTTTTCTTCATGAGTTAAGAGAAAAGAGGGGAATGTTGAGGGCTGTGGAATGGAAGAAATATGTTCTAACTAAATACAGTAATTGATTTATGCAGGGCAGGCTTACTCTGCAGTTGTATTTGCCACAGCCTGAAATTATTTTCTATATGTTTCAGAGAATCAAAGACAAAGGTTTTTATTTTTTGTTATTACTTTTATCATGAATGTGTTGCAAATGCCTTCAACCTTGTTATGGTTATAAAAGTACTACAGTGCACTGGGTGAAATTAATGGGCTCAGGCACTGTGGATAAAGTGAAGGTTCCTGTGGCCATGATTCTCACCTGGCCCTGGTCAGCAGCTCACTACACACGTGTGGGCAATACACTGTTATTGACTCTATATAAAGAGCTCCGCCCACTGCTCTGGGCGACAGGGCAGCATGGTTACAGGAGAGCAGAGGCAGACTGGGAAGGCTACGGGGATGGAGAGGCCCAGAGGCAGACACCGGCTTGCTGCATGCAGACTTGCTCTGAGTGGTTAGGATTCTAGTGACTGACCTGCCACCGTGGGAATGAAGTTGGGTATAAACCCTTTCACCCCAAGAACATTGCGTTGTCATTCCTCAGTCTCACTGAGTCCATAGTGAAATTGCCTGGGGGCTGAAACCCATTAGCAAGACAGGGACTCATTTGTAGGTCCTTAAAAACACACTCAAACTTTCAGACTTTTCTTTAAAGAAACGTGGTGGTAATACTGTGAATGTGCCACTGGATGACCCAACCACAAGCACGGGTGAGGAGACATTCAGAGCCGTGGGTACGGCCTCAGGGGAGCGAGGAGGTGCTTCACCGAGTCTGTTTTATGAATCTAGCAGAAAAAGGGAGCTCTAAGAACCTCTTCATACTCCACATGGGTAGTTGGGAGCGGATGGTGTCATCGAGGCAGGCTTCAGTAACTGGCCCTGAGCCACAGACCATACCAAACTGAGCAAAGACTTAGGACCATTGATCAAGGGGAACCACTTCGTGCTCCTCCGTGGAAGGGAGATTGTTGGGTTTCTTTTTAGTTGTTGTATTTATTGTGAAATATTTATTGAAAAATAAAATGTGCATTTAGAGCACTTATAAGTAATATAAGAAAGATTATTATAAGTTTACTTAGTAAGTAAAAATAATAAGAAAGGTCCTATGTACCTTTACCCAGTCCTCTCTGGTGGTAAAATCTTGGAAAACTGTAGTGGAAGTTCACAGTGAGGATATCAACCTGGATATAATCCACCCTCATAGAGATTTCCCATTGTACTCACAAGTCCGTATGTGTGTTGTGTTCTGGACAATTCACCACATGTGCCCTCCACCCCAACCTAGATACAGTGAGAACAGTGCTGGATCCTTCTTCTTTGGCAGAAATCACACCCACTTTTTGCCAACGCCACCCCACCCCTCCCACACACACTCACGGATGCACACATTTCTTTAAGGAAAAAAAAATCGTTGGTGCCTCATACCAACACTTTCAAAGCTGGCAGAGACCTTGGGAACCATATTGCCCCTAGGATTTGAATTAGTGAAATCCATACTCGTAGCACACAGATAATCTCGCCGCATACTTCCCTTAAAAAAAAGAAAGTAGAAGTCACAGCAAAATTTTAACTAAACATGAAAGACAAATATAACTGACTCCATGTCATTAAAAGTTTCTAAGAATGAGTTCTTTGTGTAGGATTCCAAAGAGAGAGTGAAACTATGAAGCTTACCAGTGTGTCTGTGGCATTTCCAATGGAACAACCTGAAGAGCAAAAAAGCAAATCATATAAAGAGTGATTAATGCATCAAATTTGTATAGGTTGATTTTATGGTTTTTATGGTATCTTAAGCATGGTCTTATGATACATTTAATTATTATAAGACTCAAGCAGGTTTGTATTTTATTTGTGCTAATGTCTAAAAATACAAACTGTTATTTTAATTTCTGCAAATTTTTATTAAGTAAAATTTCCTTTGATTTGAACTATCAGTACATAGATGTTTGGATCAAAATAATGATTAAGATGCCAAAGACTTAAAATGAAAAGTCCTCTTGGTCCCAATCCTAGTTTAATGATCCTATTCATTTCATTCATTCTTTTCACCAATACTGTGAGTAACCATATTCGGGTAAGCATTTTGTTTGATCTTCTGGACACTGGCCCTCCCCTTAAGTACAAGTGGTATAAGGGAGAGAAATGGATCTCATATCTCAGTGTAGGTGGTATCCTAGAAACTGTGCTTTTTATAAATCCTCTTTATTATTTTGCTCATTTTCAGATTAGTACTAAAATTTCAGTAGAAAGTTAGGTCTGGAGGAGTCATGAAAGGTTAATGAAGTGTCATTCACTGGACATGATTTTCTCATTGCATAAGGAAAAACAGTTCAGTTGAGAATATCATGAACTCCTAGTGTCCCAAAGGTTCATACAAGGGGCTGTGAGACAGTCAAAGGAAATAGATGGAATTATCCTCCCCTGGAGAAACAAATACACGAATCAAAGAGGCCAGACACAAATTAACAGGCCAGTACAACAATAAAGAAGGGCAAGCCTGGCATGTAGTGCAGGCATCATGTTGAAAGAGTTTAAGGGAAGAAGGTAATTCTGAAGCAGGGCTGATTTAAGAAGGCTGCCTGTAGGGTCAGAAGGTTCACCTTGGCTTTGAAAGCACCTGCAGGATGTGAAGTGGCAGTGGAAGAACAGCTAACAGCTGTCCAAGATGGATTTTGGCTGAGGCTGGTGTTTGGGGATTTGAAGGATGCCTAATGAAATAAGAGACCAATTTGATTAGAACTAAAGGTGGATCAAGGGACGTCGTAAAGGAGGGATTGGAGAGTTGTCAGATGTATTTAATGAATACCTGGATGTCAGGAATGGAGGCTTTTAGCCCTGAAACAAAGAGCAAATAGGAAGCCCTTTGCACAGGAGAGCAGCACGTTAAGGGTCAGCAATGCACGCTCCATGTGTGCCGCTCACCTCACCCACATCTTCACATGTTGGTGTGGTTGCTGCAGATCTAAGCTCTAAGGCTCTTGAGCTTGAGTCAGGACTCACTGTCGAAGACCCATTTCTAAATTCAGATTACCTTGAGTAGAATATGAGGATGATCATCAAACCCTTGGGAGCTATATTCGTTCTCTAGCAAAAGAAAATCAACTATATAATTATCATTGCTGTATTATATAATTTAGAGTTAAGGGTATGAACAGTTGGCATTAATACCAAAACCAAAACAAAAGGCCTAAAAAAAGTAAAAAGAAAAGAAAAGAGTTTGGGAGTGAAAAGACATTCCTAACCATGTCTAATGACGCTCTCACCCCCAGGACTGAAGCTGAGTGGCTTACCAAAGGATATTAGCACAGACCTTTTAGAAACTACTCAGAACCTCGCTGCTCAAATAAGACACTGCCCAGTACATGCATTTTGCCATCTGTTTCTTTTTAATAGGGAACGATGGAATGAAGCCTGTGCATTATTCTAGGAAAGATATTTCAACAATGCAATATTTTCTTGCATGGGTTGGTATCATAAACATCATGTATGAAATTTTTCGTGCTGGATTTTTTGGGGGGCATGATTTCACCATGAACATAAGATATGAATTTGTCCAACCTTAGAAGAAATAGGAAATAAATTCATGTGACAAATACATGCAATTTTTAAAGTAGGCATTCTTGGACTCAGACTTTAGTGTTGAGGCATGTAGTCATGGGTCTTCCCAGTATACTAAAACACTGTAGGACACACACCACCCCCCGAAATGCTAACAAGTTTCCCAATATCGAAATATCAGCTATAGATATGACTACATTACTTTATAGGTGTTGAGGTTATACTCAAGAGCAAAGAGTTTTCCATGCCATCTGCATTGAAGCCAGAGACTTTTCAGGATGGAGAGTCTTTGTCCAGGAGTGACCAGTCCTTTGAAAGGTCATGCTTGTATCTGGGGAAAGGTGGAAAATGAGTTACTCACTGCTGCTGAGTGGCACACAGAGTCTGGGGCCCATCCCTCTGCAAACCACCAGTGTGAGAGGGGAGAGCTAGCTACGAGTCAATGCAGGGAAGCCACCATCGTATTAGAAGGATTGAGAGCCTCTGTTCCAACTATTGATATATTACAAGGTTGTATTAAAGAAATATTTGAGCCACCTCAGGTAAATATTGCTTCTTAAGCCATTCTTGTCAAAATACACGTGTCTACATTTTATTTCATCTTAGAATGTATCGGCCTTTAGAGTCGGAACTTCCTTTCCCCTGTGCCAACGTGGTGCCCTACTGCTGGGCCGCTTGAGTCTGGCCACAGTGTTGCCCACATCAGAAAAGTGCTCCAAAAATTCAACCTTTCTACCAAAACTTTCCCTGTGCAACTGAACAGGGTTTTAAAAATCTCAAAGCATCTGTTGGGTGTTTTCTCCAAAGAAAAAAGAGCAAATTTTCACACTTCCTCCTCAAATTCCTCCTCAAATCACACAATTCGTCTGTAGAACACTACATAATCCTTGCTATCGCCTCACACCTGCTTTTAGCTGAGACAGTTTTAAACACACTGCTTTTGTGCTTGTGCATCATATTAACTAAGCAGTTGGGGAGGGATTTATAATAAAAGAAGTGGCAAGAGTTAAGTGTATTTATTTCTCTTTTAATATTTCCCATATTAAAAGAGATGCTGTATGTGTCCATTAAAGGCAATACTTAAAATAAGGTAAAAATCACTGAAAGATGGAGAGGTAGGAAGATCACAGGGCAGGAGGCCTTGTAGTTTCCCTGTCCTCCTTTAAATAAGCTTTCTACTATAGCAAGACGTATTTTCCACTTGGTGAAGGCTCAAATAAATAATCAATTGATTAATTGAATTACTGCTGGGCTGTTCTGCTCTTCTGCCTCATGGTAATTGCTGTGTAATGCAAGATGCAGGTAGTACAGTTTTCTGCTTTCCTGGCAATGAGCCATGCATACAGATAACCTAGCTTCTTGTCTAGGCATGTGATAGGTGCTCTGTCTTTCTCTTCTTTTCCTAAGCTCTTCTGACCTTGGCATTTCTAAGGCACACAAAGGTCTTTCACATAAAGAGAAGACAGTAAAGTGTATCTTTGATCTCAGTAGAGACAGGTAATTTTCTCTTTTTCTAAATAATGCAAACAGGTCATTTTAATTTTATTTGTAATGTTTAAAAGGTATTTCACTAAGTAAAGAAATCAGAGCTAAGTGTCAAACAAAAGTCTTTCCCACAAGGGGTTCCCAGAAAAGCTTCTAAGAGCAAAAAAAAAAAAAAAAAAAAAGACAAGAATCGTCATTTGATAGACGTGACACATTAGTTATTGAAAAATAAAATGAACATATAAAAACTTCAGCCTGTCATTTCAAAGTCAAGGGTAAAGTCAGTATCTAATAAATTACACAAATCTGTAACCATGGTTTATTTTGCAGGAAGATAATTCTATTAAAAACAAAGGTATTAATAAGCACCGCATCCATTGTTTCAATGACGCCAATACATCTTCCATTCCTATACTCTTATGTCTTCCCAACAACTTATAATTAAACTAAATTCTTACCATGAACTTGAGTTAGTAGTTTGGCTTGAGGGGAACAAATGTATTAAGTTATTTTACAACACATAGTTTCTGTGGTCAGCCCTCTATTTTATCAAGTTATTATGCACCCTAGGCTTAAAAGAAGGCAAGTCAAAACAAATTTAATGAACTCTCTATTTTCAATTATATTTGGTAAAATATGTTGGCAATAGTAGATATCTGACCTGAGTCATAACTGAGAAACGGAGTTAAGCGTGTGTTTTCCAAGGTCTAAGAAAGATACAGATATTGGACTATAGCCCTCGAGAAAAATAAAATAGTGTAGATGATGCTAGGGCATAGTCAAGGAAAAAGAGGTGTGTTTCTAAAGTAGAAGAACCTGAAGCCAATTGTGATTTCCCAAAGGTGTCTTTGTCCTAATGCCCAGGACTTGTTCACTTACCTGGCAAAAGGGACTTTGCTTATATAATTAAGTTAAGCATATTGAAATGGGATCTTTGTCCTGAATTATCCAGGTAGACCCATTGTAATCCAAGATTTTTATCACAGAGAGGCAGAATTATCAAAGTGAGAGGGAGAGATTTCAAGATTATATGAAGATGGAGAAGGACTGTGAGCTAGGGAAAGAAGGTGGCTTCTAGAAGATAGAATAGAGAAGGGAATGGACTTTTCCCAAGAGCCTCAGGAAGGAGGCGGCCTGCCGACACCTTGGTGTTGGCCCAGTGAGACCCATGTCAGACTTCTGAGCCCTGGAACTGTGGGACCATACATTTGTGTGGTTTTAAACTACCGTATGTGGGATCATTTGTTACGGCAGCCATAGGAAACTGATATGTCCATCAAAATCAAAACATGCAAAATCTGATAAATTACCACTTGATTGTCTTTGTGAAAGAAAGATGCTTTTCACTGAAGGGCTAAAGAAGGTAATTTGGGGGAAATTCCTATATGGAATTGTCTCTTGATCATTAATAACAAGCTTCACTTCAGATGGAGAAGAGGATGGTGGAGCCTCTTGAATTAGGGCAGATGAGCCCCCGGTCGCTGCTGACCAAAGCCCCCGCGGGGCCACCTGGCGGGCAACCCCAGCCTAGCAGCCCTCCACATGAGCAAGCCAGCAGTGAACCTCAGCCCTTAGGCGAGCAGACCGGGGTGGATTTCATGTGCCCAGAATTCTTCTGTTAAGAGCACCCTGGTTTTCGCGAGACCCAGTCAGGCTCATCTCACGGTGCATGAGACCCAGACCTCAGCTAACCAGACCCCTGCCTTGGCTCTGGTCGCCATGCTTGGTGTAAGTGTGGTGTGGGACTCAAGCCAGCAGGCCATCCAAGCCATGAGACTTCATTGCCACACTTCCCTGTGTGCCATCAGGGAAGAGACCTTTTCTTTTTTGTTAGATAGCTAATAAGATGGAGGAAGGTACCGAATGTGTGTCTCTCCCCCACATTCACATCTTGAAACCTTAATCCCAATATAATGGTTTTAGGAAGTGGGGCCTTTGGGAAGAGATTCGATCATGAGGGCAGAGCCCTCATAAGCAAAATTAGTGCCCTTATAAATGACATTCCAGAGACCAGCTAGCCCTTTCTGCCCTGTGAGGTTACAAGGAGAAGCCTGCGCCCCAGAAGAGGACCCTCAGCCATCCAGGCTGGTGCCTTGATCTTGGACATCCAGCCTCCAGAGTTGTGAGAAATAAAATTCTGTTGTTTATCAGCCACCCAGTGTATGGTACTTGGTTATAGCAGCCCGAACTGACTAAGACAGAGAGATTGTAATCTTGGAGCAGCCGTCCTGAGACTGTCAGGGAAGAGGCCAAGTTCGGAAAATAAAGGCAGTCCTGAAGGAAGCTAAGCTGAGAGGGAGGCAGGGCCGAGGTGAGCCGGGCGGCGCCCTCTGAGCCCCGGGGCCGTCGTGGCGGTCCTGACTCTCCAGCTGTGTGCAGCAAGCCTCTTCAGATCTCACTTGTGACTAAGAGTACTCCACGGGAAAGAAACGATACGTGTTTCCTCTTTTCCCGTTACACACACACGGAAGCGCAGAGCATCCCTGTCAGAATGGGCATTCATACATATGATGGGACATTCAGAAAGAGCAAAGGTTGGCAATAGCTCTTTAAAGAAATTCATAATGAGAAGGCTCTGGGTTTTAAGAGGATGGAAGTAGGCGAAGTGATGAGTCCAGAAGAAATCCAGACCTCCTACCAACCTCAGAGAGAGGCAGAGATATAGTGGCAACTAGACGTGGCAACCACAGCTTCAGGTATACATACTCTGATGGCTTCCATAAAGTGTTTTCTGTTTATTTTCCAATTCATTGGATGGTTCCCTCAGTTATAGAGAGGACAGGATATCATCATCCTCATTTTACAGATGAGGTAGCTGGCGTTTGGAGCTATTACATGTCCAGGTTGTTGATCTGGGCTGTTCAAGTTTTAGCCTTCACACCTGGCCCCTTATTCCTGGTAATAAACCAAGACCCCAACTTGTATTCTAAACTGGTGACAGCTCTTTGCACCATATGAATGATTGTACCGTCATTGTACAACTTGTACCATCTGAATGACTGCATGTTTTCCCTGTAATGTAGGTATGCAATAGATTCCTCTGGAAATAGACACAAGTTACTCTGCATAGGAGACCTCTTTGACATCAGCATTTAGAATGATGCAATTCAGAATCAAATGAAACATCTTCTGTTCAGTGTTTCCTTAATTCAGTAAGTGCTGAATCAATAGAAGAGGTGCCTGCTCTGATATGGGAAGGATGGGAGTTCAGTTTGCTTTTTACCTACCTCGCTGCAGCACAGCATGTGGGCTAGACTATAAACAAGACCCATTCAATCATGCACTGTTATTACCCACCTTGGCTTTTGAGTGGATTCTACCTAGATCTCCTGCCTGCTTCTAGCCCAGGATTACTGTGTTAGATGGAGGATTTAAATGCAGAAACTCCTGCTGCCTCAAACACTGAGAAAGTGCACTATGTCGGTTTTGCAAGAAGTCAGGGAAGCTCAATTTAAAAGATTTCAGGAAAGAAGACAGATTTTAGTTGCATTTCCAACAGACATAAAACATGACCCCAATTCATTACTATCATGAAGAATGAGTTTAAATGTCGTGAACTTCAATTAGCTTCTCTGGGGAACAGGGGCCATGATACCTTTCCTATTATTTTCCTCCCAGATGTTTGCTTTGCATGCATAACATTTCATAGGCTGAAAAGGATGGTATAAAGTTAGCACCATCAACGGTGTCGATATTCTTATAAGACGACATATAAACACAGCAGAGAGACCCACATGAGTTTGCACAACCTTTCTTGGCATAGCTGACCCTCTTTGGAAGGGACTGCCATCTGTCCTCTGCCTTGGGGACACAGTTCTATTGACAGCAGCATGAAACAAGGAGTGCACCTTCCAGGCAGAGGGCCTGTCAGTTACGTGTGAATGTAAAGAAAACTTCCTAACGAGAAGAATAAAATGCACAGAAGTTGATTAAAGTCCTAGATTCTTTTCCTGGCAGGAGTTAGAATAATTTATGCATTTTCCATCTAAAGTTTCCCGTCTGATTACACTGAGAAGAACAAAGTCATTAAAGGCAATTACCATGTTAATAGACATGAGATTGAAAATCAAAAATGGTGAAGGATGGGTAAGTCCATCTTCCTGTCACACATGGTCGTTTTAGCTTCTGCCTCTAGGTTTCCAAATGAATATGAATTGATAATCAGTATGTTTCATATTCATAATGCAATCAAAATGCATATTTGATTGAACGCCTCATTTAATAAACCAAGAAAATATTCATGACAGTTGTGTTGATAATTAGGGTATGCATTTTTTATGTTTTTATTGAGGTATAATTATGTATAGTAAAATATGTAGATCTTACGTGCACTCTTTGATGAGTTTTTAAAAATGTATGTACCCATGAAACCTACCCCCAGTCACGGTATAGAGCATTGCCTTCAGTCTGGAAAGTTCTTCCATGTCTCTTAAGTATATTTCCCTCCCCACACCAAGAGCAAAAGTAACATGCTAAATTGCATTCCCACAAGTTAGTTCTTCAACTTCGTAAACGTGGAAACATATGGAACATACTCATATCTGGCTTCCTTCATTCAACATAATGTTGATATTCACCCAGGTTTGTGCACCAATAGTTCATTCCTGTCCGCCCCACTGAGTTAGATTCCGTTGTACAGTTTGCTTATTCATTCTCCTGTTGATGGACATTTGAACTGTTTAAATCTCTTGCTATTATGAATAAAGCTGCAGTCAACACATTGTGCAAATATTTATGTGGCATGTATTTTAATTTTCTGCTGAAGAAATACCTTAGAGTGGAATTGTTGGATTATAAAGTAGGTGTACATGTAATTTTGTAAGAAACTACTGGTTTTCCACACTGGGTGTACCATTTTACACTCCTCCCAGCCACTGTGCAATATACAGTCTCTCTGCCGTCTCTGGAATTTGGAGCTGGAAGTCATTTAAATTTACACCACTCTGTGGCTGAATGGCAGTATCTCATTCTGGTTTTAATTTACATTTCCATGATAATTAATATCACTAAAAGACATCTTTTCATGTTTTTCTTAGCAATTTTTATTCCTTGCTTTGTGTACCTATCTAAGTCCTTTGATAATTTTCAATTGGATTGCTCGTCTTTTATTTTTGATATGTAGAAGTTCTTTATATTATTTGGATTCAAATTTTTCATATATATAGATTGTGAATATTTCTTCTTGACTGTGATTTGCCTTTTTATATCTTAACAAAGCCTTTTGAAGGGCAGAAATTTAAATTTTAATGAAGCCCAGCTTACCATTTTTTTCCCATTAGTGTTAGTGGTTTTGCCATCTCTCTAAGAAATATTTGACTATACAGGTCACAGAGATATCCCCCTGTGGTTTTTATAGAAACTTTACAATCTTTGCTTTTAAATTTTGCCTGGAATCCATTGAAATCTGTCAATTTTCATGTTAGCTAAAGACCGAGGTTCAATTTTTTGCAAACAGATTTGTAGTTGTTCCAGTATCATTTGTTAAAAAGACTTTCCTTTCACCATTTAATTACTCTGGTACTTTTGTCTAAATTAATTTTGCTGCATAATGCAGATCTATTCATGGGCTCTATTCAGTTTCATAGATCTGTCTATCCTTATGCCTGAATCACACTGTCTTGATTATAAGGTAGCTTTTTAGAAGGTCTTACATTGAGGAGTCTATGCCCTCCAAATTTATTCTTTTCCAAGGGTGCCTTGATTATTCTGAATTCTCTACCTTTTATCAATTTTGGTATCAACTTTGGTATCAGTTTTGGTATTTCATATTATCTCCAGAATAGGCCTGCTGGGATTGTTAAACTCTGTATACATTAAAAATTCCTCTTTTCTATACATACCACAATGCTACTCACTTCACCAGTTATTTTTTTTTTGGTTTGGGAAAGCATTCTTTTCATAAAATATGTTATTTATATACATATACAATGGGCTTACTGTTAAATTTAAATTATATCACAATTATATGGCAATAAACAAAAGGATGGGTTGAAACAACAGTTCTCAAAGTGTGGTACGGGGAAGACTGTGGCCCCCAGAAGTTCTCTGGAAGATCAGCAAGGTCAAATCTTTTAGTAACAGTCCAAAAGCAGAGAGTGATATCATCAAGATAGCAACATAGGCTATTCCCAACTTCAGCTCCTTAGAAGACCACTGGCATCTGTCCATAGGCAAGACACCACTGAGAAAATCCAAAAACCCAGGGGTGTAGGTGAAGCACCCCCAAACCACCGGAATGGGAAGAGGAGCAGGTACTGACCATGTGGCCCCTCCCCAGGGCCGGCACAGCCAGACACCCGGAGGGCTCCCCTAGGCATATGCTTTCTCCAGAAAGACAAATACTGAATGATCTTACTTGTATCTGGAATCTAAAAAAACAAACTCATAGAAACAGAAAGTAGATTGATGGTTGTCAGTGTCAGGGGTTGAAGGCTAACTTAGGGGTGGGGGATGGGTGAAATGGTCCCAAGGTATAAACTTCCAGTTATAGGGTGAGTAAGTTCTGGGGATGCAAGTTACAGCGTGATGACTATAAGCAACAATATTATATTATATATTTGGAAGTTGGTAAGACAGTAGATCTTAAAAGCTCTCACCACACAAAAAAATGGTAACCATGTGAGGTGATGGATGTGTTAATTAACCTTATTATGGTAATCATTTTGTGATATATACATTTATCAAATCATGTTGTACACCTTAAACTAACATGATTTTGTATGCCAGTAATGTCTCAATAAAGCTGGAAAGAAATCTACCGTCATTATTTGCCTTCTCATTCTCATTCTCATGACTGCGTAGAGAGCAGAAAGTTCATTGGTGTGGATTCAGACCACGTTGTGATTAACCTTTAAGAACTATTACTTTTTGAGTTTGGTGCAGTATGAAAGAAGACTATACACAGTTACCAGGGAAGGCTATTCAAACACTCCTCCCTCTTCCAGCTGTATATCTATTTTAGGCCAGATTTTCTTTATATATTTCACCCAAAATGACATATTGTAACAGATTGGATGTTAGAAGCAGATGAGAATCCAGTTGTCATTCATTAAACCAGACGTTGAATAGATTTGCAAAAATGTAAAACAAGGCCATTCACCTATTTGTTGGTTTCAGAAAACATACTTTCATAAAACATGTTATTTATATGCATATGTAATGAGCTTACTTTTAAATTCAAATGAAATAAGTATACATCTCTCAAATTCCTGTTTTCATTTCATATGTGGTAAAGATTGATAGATGTATAACCCATGTGGTTTTAAACATATTTTGACAATTCCTTAACACATTCTAAAATTTAACTTGTCCAGAAAGCAAAATTTCTGTCTTTTTTGAGGAGTGTCTCATCAAGTTGGATGGTACCAATTCCTTCTTCTTTAAAGGGTACTCAAAATCACCAGTTTCTCCATTCTTTAGTTTAATATATAGCTCATGTTCACATAAGCTGTCTTGTAGAATGTGTCTTATTCAATAGAAAGGATACACAATTGAGTAATTTTTAACTCAATTCAAATTAACATTTTAGTGTAACTCTGAGTGGATAAAACCAAACAGGTCTGAATATTTCTTCTCTTTAAAATGTTTGTACTCAGAAGTTTTACTTTTCCCTTCTTTATTCTCTTCTTTGACAATTCTTTTTGAAAAGATGAAATAATATTTAATCTAACTCATGGATTCTAAACTAGTTTGAATTTTTTAAGGAACATCTATGGATTCATATGAGTCATCCATCCGTCTTGCCCATTTTTCAAGAATTTTAAGACAATAGACATAGATAGTCTTGGGGATTTTGTTCAACAAACATTTATTGAATGACTTTTACGGAATTTGCCTAAAGAATGTATATTTCATTCAATGAAATAAATGTATAATTCTTTATAAAGAAACTTATTTTTAATGCATAGAAAACTTGAAAAAAATAAGCCAACTAGCATACACATGGGTCTCTGTGAAGTAAATCTCACTCCTACATAAAATGACACATCTACCTTTGCATATGGAATCACCGACCTGCACAAAATTATATCCTTTTTTCAGACTCACATGTTCAAAGTTATATTCCTCATATATCACAAAAGCTTTAAAAGTGCTCTTAATATTTTGTACAATCCAACTTCAACTTTATTCTAAAAAGAAAAACATAAGCTATTATAATTATTCCCACACAGAAATGACAGTCGCTGCTCTGATATATAAGTATATTGTAAGCTCATGTTTCCATGTGCCTTGAAAGGCTGGTATTTTTCAAAGTACAGAGCCATATCCTTCACTAGGACTAAGATAGCAGGTACGTTTTCACATAATCATGAATAAAGAAAGTCTAGAACTTTGGACCCAAGACGGATAAAATGCAATAATACATCTGATGGATCCAGTTAAAGACTTGGCACTGAGAAGGGCCTCCTTACACCAGCAAGGCGATGGTCTGCACCCATCAGCATGAGCACAGTGGACTGTGCAGCCCTGGGAACTTCAGGCAGGAAAGGGACTTCAGCATTCGGGGCTCTCTGGAAACCCCTGCCCTGGCTTTTACAGATGGAAATGGAAATCTGGTCCTCAGGGGGACCCCTTCTGTGCTGGGTATCCACCAACCATGAGAGGCAGCCCACTCCACCAGCTGCAGCTCTCACTGGCCAACTCAGCTTCCCAGAACTAACTTTAAAACCACCTTCAGGCAACTTCACCTGCCTTTCCTTTAAGTGAAGAGGAAGCAAGGGAGGATGTTACAGGTTTCACTTCCCCTGTGAGCTGCCTGGAGGCACAGCTAAAGGTTACATTTGAGTGATCATCCCAGGGTCAGCCACTGTCAAACCAGGAAAGAAACTGTTAACTATTTTCAATGGTATTGGACTCAATAGTGCCCTTGTCTGTGGAAGAGCAGACATATAATGTGTCCTGAGCAATTAGGGTGCCTGGTTCTCAGCAATGCTGAGTTCATATTATCCTAATTTCACCTCTTTGGTTTGGTTAAGGGAAATTTTAGAACAAAACAAATAATTCAATCATACCTAGATCAGTCTCATGGGTCAACTCATGCATCTACTAAATCGTTTGGCCTCAAAAGAAGCATTCCTCCCAAGGGGTGGAGGAAATGCTTGAGTGTCGCTGGATTTCATTCATGAGTGAAGATGTTCCCATTCCTTGCCTTCGTTTCCCTGAACTTACTTACGTAATGCTCAGAGATTGCCAGACACATAAATAAATACATACTGGCCTTCAGGAAGACACAGTGAGACAAAACACAGAGGTCTAACAGCAGAAAGACACCCTGAAATCTCCCCTGGCACTTCTAGTTAAAGATGTGCTGAATGCCCATGAGCTTCCTTCTCTCACTTGTGAGAATATATGAGATGGCTGTGTCACTGGGTCCTTGCTATTTATTCCATCATAACTGTTGAGAGCTAGAGTGTGCCTGACACTAATAGGCATTGGGATAGAGCAGTGAGCAAGACTGTGGAAGTACAAACAAACAGAATGCTGTGTAACACTCACACAGTGCTTCCCAGGGTGCCAGGCATTCTTCCAAACACTTAGAAATATTAATTCATTTTATCTTCACAGTTATTCTGGAAGGAAGATATTGTAGAAGAGACAGAGTAAAGGAACGTACCCAGAGTTACAGAACCGATAAGAAATGGAGTTTACAGTTTAGTAGAGTGCCTTTCAAATTTATCTGATCTCCAACACAGAATCGGAAATACCTTTTACATCACGAGTCAGCATGCGTGCACACAGACACACACACACACAGCTGGGGTTAAAGTCTTACAAAGCTAGACTTATTTTTACTATGTGTAATGCGCTCTATGTTTTCTCTTCCGTGTATTCTAATTTTATTAGAAGTGTAGTGTCACCATTCGCTAAACTGATTTCATGAGTTCCACCCTAATAGGTCATCAGCCTGCAGTTTAAAAATCACTGGTTTTGCGTGAGGATCTTTCCAGGGTGTTATAAAAGATCTAAAGATGAGGGTGGTGTGGGGATGAGAGAGACCCCTCTGTGCTGAGGGCCACAAGGCAGGAGCTAAAAGCCTGGAAGAGCTTTCTAGTTGCAGGAATAGCCTGCGTGCAGGCTGTGGGGCAGAGTGAACACCAGTGTGGCTTGAGCAAACTGAGGGGGGTGGAAGGTGAGGAATGAGACAGGAGAATGAGGCAGGGGAGTCAGCCCTGGCCAGGTGGACGGAGGCTTGGGGGCCTTGGTAAGGATGAGGAAGACAGGTGAGGGAGGAGGCTGGGAACTGGGCCCCCATCAGTGAGGAGGCCTCCATCGTTCTTAGGGTCAGAGCTGGTTGTGGCTGAGGCTGCTTGGTGAAGTGCTAGGTAAAGCAGAGAAGCTCCTGCAAAGGGGCAATGCCAGGCCCCACGGCCTGCGGCTGCAGGAAGGCGGGAAGCATGCGGCATCTCAGACACCTCAACGCTGTGGCCTGAGTCAGATAAAAGAATGGTTGACAAACAGGAAGAATGCAGGAGGACGAGCAGATCTGGAGGAAAGCTCCGGAGTTAAGTGCAGACATGTCAGGCTTGGGAGACATGTAAGACACCCAAGGGAAAATGAAAATTAGTCTGTGGGTATTTGGGGCTGAGCCTGCCTGGAAAGGTGGCCTGAGCCTGAGATACTCATCTGAGATCCATTGGCATAGAGACAACATTTAAAGCCATGAACTTACTGATATTTTTTAGGTAAATGTGTCCAGATGGGAAGAGAACGGAACTCTGATTTTTAGAGCAGGTTTTGAAAAACATATGATGCCTAAGTAAACACACATCCCCGGAGCTCAGTGAATTTCAGCCTTATCTTTTCCTTGTCTTTTGTCTCAGCCTTCTTTCTCCTTGTCTGTCCTTCTGTGCATCAGAGAACACTACTTCCGGGGAAAGCATAGATGGCCATTGTTAGAATCAAGCATGGACTGGGATCTTAATTTTAGATGACCACAGTAAACATGTGTTTAGCACCAAGCCTCATGTAAGGAAGTGATCATCAAACTGTGTTACATGAGTCAATATACACAGTAGCAGGCTGTTTTTTCCTAAATTGACTATACCAATGTATATCTCGTCTTACGTGTCCTTAAAATGTAGTGTTGTCATGCCTCCATTGACAGTGGAAGCCCAGTGGCCTTTGTAACTGTCTCAACCAACATAATGTGCATAAGTAGTACTGTGTAGCTTTCAAGCTCAGGTCATAGAAGGTAATACAGCACCCACCTTCCTCCCTCTCCTCCCCCACTCAACTTCTGTCTTCGGACTCAGCCCAGTCCACTGGAAGAGGCCACATTTAGTGTCTGGCCAGCAGCCCTCCCAGGCCCCCAGTCGGCAGCCAGCACCGATTTACAGACGTGTGAGTGAGTGAATGAACTTTTAGATGATTCTAGTCCCCAGCCCTTGAGGATTCAGGCTGAGGCCCCCAAGATCATGGACCAGAGAAAAGTCATCTTGTCTGTGGTCTAAAATCCTGACCCACAGAGACCATGAGAGATAATAAATGATCATTTTTGTTTCAAACCACTCAGTGGGGGTACTTTGTTACTCCGCCATGGTAACCAGAACAGCATGTTCTCTGGCAGTAGGCCTCTGCTCATCACCCATTAACATTAGAACTTGGAATAACTCATTAAATTACCAGACTGATGCGTAGCTTCCAGAGGAATAGAGTCTATGTCCATAAATGCACCAATGGGGGGACCAAGTCAGAAACCAGCCCTGAAGGGTAAGTTACGGAAGCCAATCACCAGGGAAGGGTTTGCAGAAAGGTACGGATGAGGCAAGGAAACAACCTAACCTGACTGTGCCTTCATTGTGTGCATCGCCAGCTGTGGGTAGGAAGTGCTTCGGGCTGCAGTGCTGTGGTGGGAGCTGTGGGTGCCCCTCCCCAGCTGCTGAGCTCAGCAGCTAGTGCCTCCCAGCTGCCCTTATCTCTGGCATGTTGCTCTCTGCTGGTTGGGAGCTGCTTTGTTCTGAGGCCACATGACCCCTTCCTCTGGCAAGTAGGGGCACTCAGCCGCCAATGGCCAACTGCCTTGGTGTCTCAAAGGCTGGCGCCCTTGCCAAATGTGGGAGAATGGTGTGCTGTACTTGTGGACCAGTTGAATTTACTCCCAAATCTGGATTACTTCCTTGCCTGCCGTTTTTTCCCTGTCTTGTCCCACTTCCATGTACCCCATCAGCTGAGAGTCTGCTCTCATTAAATCATTCTCTCCAGAATTCCCATCTCAGACTTTGCTTCTAGGAAACCTGCCTTAAAACATGCATACTATCTATACACCTGACTGATGAGGCCAGCTAGACAGGAAATTGGCCTTATGTTATGTTGAGATACCATTTGGAATTTAATTGATATGCAGTTTCTTTATCTGAACTTAACATTGTAGTTGGGACTGACTTTCAAATTGTTACAGACCTAGGACATTGTTAATACTGTTATAGAGAACCAGCAATACCCTCTCTGTTCCCATGTGCCTTCTTAATGAATTCATCCCCCTGACCTCCAAATCGGCAATTCTCCACAGTCAAGGGCCTTCCCTCCAGCAGCTCCCCCTGGCTGGTTGTTCTCCATCCAAACTGAGGCATGCTGGTTTTCTGTCAATACCACACAGTAATTGGCTCAGAGACTGGACAATGATATGGTACAATTTCAGAGCTGGGTGGCTAAGCCTGAACCAGGTACAAGTGGGTCAGGGAAGGCCAAATGCTCTACAGCAAGGGAGATGGCCACACAGATGCAAAGGATGAAGCAGAGACTTGCAGTGGCAATGAGCCCAGAAAGGAGAAGGACGCAGTGGCTCCTGGGTCCTGTCCCCACCCCTGCCAAGGTTGCCCCTCCTCACATCCTGGAGCTTTAGTGATAACTTACACCAGATCTGCTTTTGCTTTAAACTGTCTGAGGCATGAGAGCCTTCCTTTTTTTCTTAACCAGTTCTTAAATAAGAGAGACAATGGAAAACCAAATAATTATAGCACGTCATTCATAAAGGCATTATAAAAATATATAGTCAAGTGTTAAACTTATTTAATATATCAACTCATATAGAAATATTTACATGGATATCAACATGGCCTTCCTCTATCCAACTTGGAAAATTCATGGAGCTGACTTAATCAAAAAAATATATCACTTCAATGTCCATATATTCTTTTAGGGGCAAGGGATTAAGAAAGAATAACCCTACGACTCATTTCATTAACTACCTCAGTATATTGAATGTCAATACATTTGATTATTGAGTCAACAAGAGATGATTGAGATCAAACAATAGTAGTAGTTATCCTAACTCTAAAATGAATGATCTATTAATCATGATTCAGGTTGCTGATAAGGTGCAAACATATTCAGTGTGTTCTTCCTACAGGCAGAGCTAAATTGACTGGGGAGAAATTGTCAGCAATCACAGAAAAATATTTCTTCCTACATACCTCAAGAGAACAGAGAAGGAGGAAAACCTGTAAAAGCAGCAAGACCTGGCACTATTAAATAAAATTTCAAAGGCTCAGCTCCTACTTCCTGGGGAGCTCTGAAGGAAGAAGTTTTTTGCTTCTCATTTCTTGCTGGGCCTTTTTATCCTGTATCAGATAGCGGTGGCTGCCCCAGGGGAGAATCCAATGATTCATCTTACATGTTTCAGATCACAAAGGGCTTTCTGAACTTATATTTTAAAAAAAGTTTTTGAGGACTGAAAGAGCATTATTCCTGACTCATTCCTTCGCTCCTCACTGATAGAGAACCAGTTTAATTTCTGCTAGACATCTGGGGGGATGGATTACATTTGGATTTCAGTGTGTGAAGCAGAAAACCCCTTATCTTTCAGACCTCCTCATATCCCCAGTAGAATCTCAAAGCTGTGCTACAAGTCGTAGTTAATTACAACTGGATCTTGATTCCTTGAAAGTGGGTATCAGGTGTTTTACAAGCCTTGCCACAAAATGACCTGTTCTCATTAATTCATAATGAACCCCTTGAAGCAGTGCCCTACTGTGGTTAAATGGAATGGTATGTTTGTAGAAATAATAGGACTATTGTTGTCATTGTTTCTAGACCCTGACTATGTTTCAGAATGCTTTATTTTGTTATTTTTAGGATTTTGAAATATATTATAAAAGGGACACAGAGTCTTTTTAGAAAAGAGGGCAAGTAAAGAAATCCAATAATAAGGAAGTAAGAAGTCATCTATCATTCCACCACTCACAGTTTATCAGTGGCAATGTATTTGCTTTCATATTTACTTAAAAATTTTCAAATAATAATGAGTAATAAATATTTTGATTATTTTATTTAAAATTGTGGAATAATGTCCCAATGCTACACTTTGACAGCATGATCCTGAGGGATGGCATACGTTCTGAATGTTCATCTCATGCTATCCTTACAGATATTGAATAACCTCTAAATGTGTTTCTCTTCTTTCCTCTCTTCTTTCCTTCTTTTCTTCCCTCCTTTTCTCCCTCCACCTATTTACCTCTCTAAAGTCTATTAATAATTTGCCTATTGCCTTAGTCCTTTTGAGATGCTGTAACAAAATACCATAGACTGAGTGGCTTATGAACAACAGAAATCTATTTCTTACAGTTCTGGAAGCTCTGACCTATTAGATCAACACACTCCCAGATTCAGTGTCTAATGAGAGCCTGGTTTCTGGTTCATCGGTGGCTGTCTTTTTGCTGTGTCCTCACATGGTGGCAAGGGTGAGGGGGGTCTCTGGGGCTTCTTCATCAGGGCACTAATCCCATTCGAGAGGGCTCCACCCTCTTTACCTATTACCTCCCAAAGGTCCCACCACCAAATACCACCACTTTAGATTTCAACATATGAATCTGGGGAGACAGAAATAGTCTAGAGCACTTACCATGGACATTGAAAACATTTCCCCAAGTTTGTCATTCACCTTTTGATTTACTTTATGGTTTTAATGGTGCCCACATTTGAATTCAGAGTTGGTTGATATTTTCTTATGTGATTTCTTTCATTTGGTTTTATACTTTAAAATCCCATGAAGGGTAAAATGTTCATGCATCACTGGGTTAGTTACTATTTCTTCTTTTATTAAAGAAAAGTATTATGAGCCAATGGTAAAACCTCAAACACTATAGGAAGATATTTCAGGGGATAATGAAATCCTGTTTCTCCTTGAGTTTCACTGTCCCACGCTTGCAACCCCCTTTCTGCAAAGATAATCATACTCAACAGTTTCCTATGTATCTTCCAAAGATTTTTCTTTGAATGTACAAACTTTTCTTAACCCCATTCTTTTCCAACCTACTGTTTACATTTTAAATTAACAAGCTTAATTGAAAATGCTTGGTAATAGCATCAGGCATCTTTACTCCTATCCATTTGTCCATGAGACAACCTCAGGAACACCAAAAAGTTCAAATGTCCTCCAACAATTTTCCATTTTACAGTGCCACAACCTAGTTCTCATTTCACAGCTTTGTAATGTGCTTTTAGGTCTGAATCAACAAGTATTTCCTAATTACCCTGTCCTCTAATTTGCTTATATTTATTTGTTAGTATTATTCTGCTCTTTGAGACTTCAGTCAAAATCAAAGGTATTTTAACATCCAGTTCTTAATATACATGGAAGCATATAAAACACTTCTTTGCAACTTGCTTTTTCACTTTTAACATATCTTTAACATGTTCATATATGACTAAATCCATGTTATTCTTTTAAAGTCTATGAAATATCCCATTATGTGTAACTATGATTCATTATTCATTCATTTCCTGTTGGTAGACATTTAGATACTTTCAGCTTTTTAATATAAAAATGGCATAATGAACATCTTTATACATATATATTTTTGTGCTTACATATATGTAGGAAATAGTTTCAGAAATAGTGTAGGTGAATCTTAAATATGATAGATAGTACCAAATTATCCTTCCAAGAAGTTAATTCTAATTTACGATCTCCTGCTGAAGGTTCATGAGGGTACCTCGTCCCCTCATCTTCTTTAACACTGTATTTTTTCAGTTTAAAATGTTTGTCTATGTAACTGCTGAAAAATAGCATTAGAGTAGTGCTTTAATTTGAACTTATTTCTGTAATCATTGGAGCATTAAGTGGTTATTAAATTATTTTAGCTTTTCATGATGTCCTGCCTTTATTCTCTGCCTATTTTTATTGGATACCTTGTCTTTTGGTTGTTGTCTTGAGAGGCATCTTTTGATAAGAAATTTATATCTTGCTGATAGGTACTATTATCATTCACATTTATGGCTTTTCTTTTTACTTGGCGTGTCATGTCTTTTCCCTCATGGAAGTG
>JAVSCE010002728.1:0-11534 GCA_032199065.1 Smutsia gigantea | reverse complement strand
AAGTCCTTTGGAGAGGAAGCACCCATTGCCAATTATTGGCCCCGGAAGGGGGGGCATGAGAAAATAAATACCCTGATCTCCTGTTGATCTCTCTTTGCCAGAGACCAACGGAGCTCAACTGATGCAGCCCACTGTGGGCAGCCTCTGGGAGCACCGAGTATGGCAGAGGAAGGAGGAGGAGGGATCTGGAGGGACAAATGGGGACCCTTCAACACAGTGGCACAGATGGATAAAGCAGCCCCTGCCTCCCGCTCACCAAAATGGGGCATGGAAATGTGTGGCCTTTTGAGGAAATACCAAACTACTCAGTTGGGGGAGTCCTCATAGGATGCATAAAGGGACAACCGAGTATCCATCACTATTATATGATGATCTTCTCATTAAAAAAGATAAATTATTTAAAAGCAACGTCTATTGTCTTCTTTCTTTCCTCTGGGCTTTGGCTGAAATTTTCTTGTTTGGGGACAGTGTTTACTAAGCTTTCCAAATTGTTTTCCAAAACTGCTGTAGCACCTGCAACAGAATGGGCTATGCTTGAATAATACGCATCCCCAAAGTCACTGTTGTTCAAACTGAAATGTGGCTTTCTACTCCCTCAGGCTCAGCCATACCCAAATAAATGTCAAAATAAAGATCATCTAGCTTTCTAGCCCATTTTCCTAAGACAATTTCTTACCTCCCCTATCATCAGCGTCATGCTTTCCTAATCAGCACTGAGATTGCAAACTCCTTTAGAACGACATCTATTAATCATGTCTCACAGGATGATTAAACCATCTCTGATCCACTGCCTACTGCCAAATAGGATGAAGAGGAAAGGCTCTGTACTGGTCTGGTACAAATACACAAAGGCCCTTGCCATACCGCCTCCAACTAAACACACGTGCATACGCTCACAGGGAATTAGCTCATAGGGGAACTTGGGACTGAGCTAGGTCGCAGAGAAGCTCTAGATCCTTTAGTAGCTTCAGACATTACTGGCATTGCGAAAAGAAGTTTAAGACTGAGATTAACCTGAGTCTGAAAATTCATTGCCATTTTATGAGATAGAAACAATTTTGGCCCTGTGCTTTCCACGCTTGTATTTCTGGGAACTAGCCAAAATTGGGGATCAGGCTCCAGGGACTATAGATAGATGGAGTGCTGTTCACAGGGACAATCTCTGAACTCATTTGCAAAGGAACCAGGAAGGAGAATGTGTCCCTTCAATATAAATGGATGTTTTAGTGCTGCCTCCTCCTTGATCTTGCCGTTAGCAGCCCAATAAGTCCTCAGGCACTAGAGTGGAAATGAACAAAAAATACAGCTTAAAAGCAAGGCTTTAAATCCCAGTGCCGTCAGCTCTTGGAATCTCATTTCTGTTTAAGCCTTCCTATCCATTTTACAAGTCTGGGAGAGAGCGGGAGAGGGAAAGGGAGAGAGAGGGAGAGAAAACAAGTACATACACAAAAAGACCTCAAAAAAGAGAAGAACAGGTAACGTTGAAATTGGTTGTATAAACTTGGAATTCTAAATCCTTCTACCTGTCCAGGAAGACCCAGATGCTGGGTCTTTTACTTAAGGTTGTCTAAATCTCTTGGAATCTTTGCAGGCATATTATGTCTTTAATATTAACACAACATGCTTCTGTTCAAAGCATGGCCATAACATTACTGTGTTTGGGGCATCCAGACATTTAGAATAGCCTGGGAGGCAGAAAATGACTCTTCCCTAATGACTCATGGTTATCCCCAAGTGGAACAGGAGATCGCAGACTCAATGCATCCCTCCATGCGAGAGTACACAAGACCACACCACAGGAGCTCATTAGGCCCCCAAACTCTCCGTAATGAAGCTAATGCAAGGAGTAGGGCAGGGAGGCTCTACTCTGACACACACATTCATCAAGAATTTTGGGGCCTGGTTTCATGGTGTACAGTCTCCCTTCTTTAAAGAGGAGATTGTATTAGCTCTTAAAAGACTCAAAAAAAAAAAAAAGAAGCCAGGTCAGTTCTTTGGAGAAATAATAATGATTATCATGAAAGCTAGCACTGGCTGGACATTTACCATATGTTTATAGGGTCTATATTATTTAATCCTCAATACAGTCCATAAATTACTATTATTAACTTCTCCTTTTTAAAAATAAGGGGCCTGAGGCACAGAGAGTTTAAGTACTTTCCCCAGAAAGTACCTGTGTTATTAAGGCAGTAAATCCTCAGCCTTCTAGAATATGTCAATGGCCATCATTGCTATAATTAATTGAGTATCACTTGTTGCCAGACTCCTCTTGAAGAAACTGATGCTAAAAGGGATTAAGTTAAATAAGCTTTGAGTGAACACACATTAGTGTCTAAACTGGGATCCAAGGTCTGGGTTTGCTGATGCAGCATTCTGCATTCTTACTAGGCCACACTGCCTTGTTTCACAACTTCCTCTGAGGGGCCTTAGGTATGAGTATTGTTACTTTCCAGAAAACCCTCATTTGGAAAGAGTGAAACACAAAAAGGAACGTAGCTGTAAATGCTCAGCTGTACATGTAAAGATGGGGAGCAGTATAAAGAGGAACTAATATGGGTGGTGTAATTTAGTATGTGCCAGAGACTTCCCAAGGTGTTGAACATGTGCTGTATTCCCTAGGTCTGACAATACTACTTCAACATTGTCAGCAAAGCACTCTGTCAGCTGAAATTACAGAAGACTCAAGACTTTCTGTTGTTTGTCCTCTCCTCTAGCTTTTTGACTCCTTTACCCACACTGCTTTGCTCAAGAGTATAAGATGACTGTTTCATGCTAGCCTCGTCCATTTGATAGGAAGAAGGGGGACGAAAGAAGAAAAGAGTGACAGCTGTTTTGGAAAAGCAAAGCTTTCCCTGTAAACTGCAACTTGCATCTCATTGATCAGGACCGCTTCCAGCAGGCGCCTCCTGTTGCAAGGGAAGCTGAGAAAGCAGTATTTTAGCTGGCCACACTGATACTGTGGTTCTAGGATTCCTTAATCATGTCCTTTATTTCCGGTATGAGCAAATGTTTTACGCTCACCTTCCCCATTCCCAACCCCAGATATGTAATCAACCATTTCTGCAAAAAAGCCCTGTTTTTAATTGTCCAAGTCTCTCTTTTGTTTTGGTCTCCGTAGAGTTCGTTTTGCTTTGCTTTCCTCGCTCTCCTTGGCTGTGCTTCCTGTGGTGGCTGTTCTTTACTGGGCTACCTAGGATTTCGCCCCCACTTAGAATTTTTTTTTTCTGTTTAGCAAGTTAGATTGATTCACATTTCACATCCTGCCATTTTCAAGCTGTCACGTCCTCTTCCCTGGCCACTTTTTTCTTTCCAGTTCTTCTATCTGTGCTTTGTAGTGTCCCTGTGTAACTGTAACTGCGCTTTCAAGGATTTGTTTCTGTTAGTTTTCTGTTGAATTTTTTTTTTTGGCAATGTTAAATTTCATCTGCTTTATGGAAACCATTCGCAGATGAGTATGTCCATGATCTGTAGGAATTGATGTTGCTCTCATTCATGTCTTATGCTGCAGCATCCCTGTGGGCAGGCAGAGCATCCTCGTTTCCGTTCACTTGCATTTGAGTGGGATGGATTTTCCTCGACTTCTAGTAGGAAATGGGGTGGGGGCCAGAGCTGAGCAAGAAATCATTCCAAGCTTCGCAGCTCACCGCCCCCCCCACCCCCGTCACTACAGTGAAGGTTTCACATATAGTCAGCCCCGTAGCTGCCCCTCTCAGACTCCCAGTAGCCCAGCCTGGTCCCGGTGTACTTCTCCCGCCAGCCGTGGGCTTCCCAGTCCCCTCCACAGCCCTTTTTTTCACCATGATACCCTCCTAGACACTGTTTCCTGCTGGCACGTTCTGCTGTCTCCCACCTCTGGCTCCTGAACACTTTCTGAATCTTGTCTCTCTCCTCCTTGCCCAGCTCTCTGGAGGTGCTCCATCTCAGTAGTGCCCTGTGAGGTAGGATGCTCTCATTTGGGGAGCAAGTATTTGCTGGAGATGTCTGAGGCCCTCCAGCCCTGAGAGCCCTCTGCCTGCCCTGTCCTGCCCACAAGCCTCCCACACTCCCCTGCTGCCCGTGTGGCCTCACGTGTGCTGTTGTCCACATGCGCCTGGGAGTCTGTGAGTTCTCTCTGTCCCTAGTTTCACTGAGAACAAAAAGTTGTTTTTAATTTCTCTTTTTTTCTCCACATGGTTTCCAAAATTAGTTGGCTGGTTATAAAACTCTTAGTTATAAAGTTCGATTTTCAAACTTTTCTAAATAGTTATAAGAGTAGGTATCATTTGCTAAGGGCTGCCAAGGGCCAGGCTCAGTGCCATGTACTCTAGATAAAATGACCCTGTAGAACAAACCTGAGGGCTAATTGCTGCCATTATGTCATTTTCAGATGATGAAGCAACTGGGCTCCCGGAAGGTTAAGTAATTTGCTTAACCTGTCACAAAGAGGATAAGTTGAAGAACCAGGATTCAAAACCAATTTGCTCTAAATCCAGAGCCCAAACTAACCCCATAAAATGGCTTGCAGACTTTTCCTGTAGATTTTAATCTTCCAAGATTAAAATATTTATGTACCTTTCCTATTTGCATACGGTAGTGCATCCTGTCATGGTTTAATGTGGACCAAAACTAAAGGCTTTGAGTTATAAACTGCACTGAGTATGGGTACCTGAGAGCTTCACATATTTTTCATTTAGCCTTGAAAGTGGAAATCTGACCTCGAATATTAATATGAAAAGGTAACTATGGCCCACATTGCAGCACAATGAAATAACAGTAAGCCTTTTTAATCCTTTTCACTTGACAAAAATATTGAGTTAAAGATAAACATAGTAACAAAGAAGAAAATATTTTGAAAATGCTAGATACATTGAAGTCCTAAGATGCTGTATTAATTTGCATATGTTGTTCACCATATATATAATTTTTACCTATTCATCTGTGAAAATCTTCATAAATTTGAGAGCAGCATACTACATTTCAAACATAAACCGTATAATAACCATAGGTTCAAGGATAACCTTGAACATTTGTGGAAGTAACGTCTAACCAACACCTATTACATGAAAGAGATTTTTAAAATACATAGATATGAAGGTTAAATATAAAACAGACACTTAAGAATATCAAAAGTAGATTTCCGACTCTCAGACAGAATGCTTGCTGCAGAATGCGAAGACACAGTAGCCCAGCCTGGGTGGCCCAGGTGCATGTCAGAGATGATTAGTGAAGGAAAAACAGGGAGCAAAGTCCTACACTTTCTTGACATAAATTGTCAGGTAAAGGCAAATGAGAACACCTGTTTTTGCTGACTCAGAAATGTTCTTTGCCATATATCTCTTCCCCAGGTAAAGGTACCAGTCTGTATTTTCTTTAAGGTTACGAGTCAGAGGTAGGGCTGTCTAGCCTGCTCTTCCTTCAGCCTGAGTGGAGGTGGACCATAGTTATAGTATTTCAGACTGCATGGATCTAAAAGATTAAGTACACAGTTATGTCACCTCACCTACTGTGAGCCAAGTGCGGGAACACCAATATCTTCAGATATCATAGCCTGACAATTATATTAGCACCTTACTTTCCCACTAAGGCTAAGAGAAGAAATCCATTGTGAGGAGAGCCCTCAAAGCTGTTCCCAGTAGACTGCAAGGATGAGATTCACACATAAATACTGTTAGTCTCTAGAGCTCTGTGCCTTATTTTTGGAAAAATGAAATAGAGTGAAAAATATTTGAGGAAACAGAAATATTGAGCAAACAGAAGGAAAATATAGGGTGACCCATCTCATTTTTAAAAAGAATGTTTTTGTACTTATTTTTTAGAAATTTATCATAAAAAGTACTGATGAAAACTTAAGCAGAATGAACTATAAAATTCTTTCAACTTTATAGTATGCTTGAAGTTTTTCATAATAAAATGTAGGGATAGTAAAAGATAATCACAATCAATAAATTAAATATCCTTTCCAATCCTATTACTCAGAGATAACCACTATTAATATTTCGGTGTACTTCCTTTCAGAGATTTTTTTTTTCCTCTACGTATTATTTCATTTATCTGAATGGACAAAAGCTCTCTAAATAATATCTTGTGACTGAAATGTTTATGTTATTAAGTATACTTTTAGACTATTATTTTATGCCATGTAGGGTATGTGTATGAAATAATATATGTAACCATAATATCACAGTTCTCACACAGGATTTCATAGTTCCATAAGCAATCAAATCCTCTCCCAGGTGACCATGGGGATAAACATGGTTAATTGAATTGCTTGCAAACTTGCAGGTGTTTTGAGGTAGCAGCAAATTGTAGGGGAGGATCTGAATATCAGCAACAGGCCTATGAGACTGTGTGTTTTTTTAACCATATGTTTTCTCATATTGTCATAGAGAAGGAAGAGAGTGGATGGTGGTGACTAGGGTACACACTTCCTTTAGAATCAGGTAAAACGTGGCTTCTCGGCTGCCTTGTCACTCACTGTGTGACTTCAGGCAAGATGCTCATATACCTACCCAGGTTTTGATTCTCACATCTGCAGATTCTGAATGATAATAGTATATTCCCCACAAAGCTGTTGAGCTGATTAAACGGAATCAGGTTTTATACAGACACCATTGTGTACCTGGTGCTGCATGCCAGGCTTTGCCAGCTCTTTTCTGAAGAACTCGGGCAGACTCAGTGTGGCTGGGTATGGATCAGTGACAGTGTCTGGGGCTCTGCTTACAGCAAAGACCTTACAATGACAAAAGGATCTGTGGTAACGATTGAATCTGTAACTGCATTTAAGAGCTATGGAAATAATCAAACTCCTCCTAAAAATGGTATAACAACAAAAGACAGGTAGTGAGTTTCCAGTATCAACATCTACTTTTCCCTCAGTGAAGATATGGTAATAACCCTTATGCCATGTGGAGAGGCCGGTCTCAGGACTTCTGGCTACATTTCCCTCTTTTGAGGCCCTCCTGGCCTTTTTCTATGGGTCCCATTTCACTCATGAACCACAGAAGATTTTTCTGGAATGCTGTTTTCCTAGCTGAGGCCTCTACTTCCTGTGTACACAGAGTCTTCTCCCTTCCTCATGTAAAGTCTCCGTGACAAGGCCCACAAGGACTGTCTCTACCCTTTGTTTTCTACCACAGTACATCCCACCCAGACATTGTGCAAAATGCACATTGCCTCCTATCATCCAGGCAGCCGAGGGGTGGATTTTTCCTGTGACTCTTCACCTTGATCTTTCTTTGACCTACCTCTGCAGTCTAATGCTATATTTTCTAGCTTGCTGCAATGCGTGTAGGTACATTTTACTTTTCTTGTAGCTAAAAACAGAATCACAAATAAAATTAAAATCAATTCTTGATTGGAATTTGTATCAGCTGCATAAATATTCTATGTAACTGTCCTGAACATCACTTTTAGGCAGCAGCCATTCCAGGAATGTTCCCATGGAAACGATCATGTTCAGTTTACCTCAGGTACATGAGTGCTATGCTAGCCTCAAAGTCAATTATATTTGGCTGAGGATAAACTGCCTGAACTCCCATTAAATTAGAAGCCTTTTACTAATGATGTTGATGTTTACAATATCTGACTATAATATATATTTGCATTTTTTCTAAACTACAGAGCCATAGTATATACTTAGAAAGTAAACAGATACATTTTTAGACAATTTATATTTCCTACTCTTTTAAATCTTCTGTTCTTAGATTCTAAAAATAGCCCCAGAGGCTGTACAACTCAGAGAAGACAAGTAGTGACTCTATGGCATCTCACTACGCTGATGGACAGTGGCTATAATGGAGTTGGTGGGGGGGACCTGATGAAGGGGGTAGTGTAATCACCATAATATTACTCATTTAATTATAGATTAATGATATCAAAACAAACTTAAAATAAATAAATAAATAAATGAAAATAAAAATAGCCCCAGATATTTTTGAGGATGTGAGTCTTGCAATTGATAAATGACCGGACCTCTCAGTATCTCAAATAATCATTTCTCCCCGCTACTTTAGAGCATGATAAGCTCAGTAAATCTTTAATGTACAAAAGAGACAGGCTCTGGAAAGGTGCTGTTCAACAGAACTTTCTGCGATGGCATAAATGTTCTGTATCTTTTCTGTCCAACATAGTAGCCACCAGCCACGAAGAACTCTTGAAATGTGACTCGTGAGAATCAGGAACTGCATATTTGAATTTTAATTAATTTGAATTTAAATAGCCACCTGTAGCTAGTTACTATCATTTTCATAGGACAAAACGTTTTGTAGTTCAAAACACCATACAGCAGTTTCCAGAAAACTTCTGATAGAAGTGTCTAGCATTAAATACACTCTGTTTGATATCTGATGTCATAACAGCAATGAAACAGCACAAGTTTGGAACCTTGAAGCCCTTTTCTTCTTTATTGAGAGCGCACATTTAGCCCATTCCCATTATCTCCTCTGCATCAAAGTTATTTATACATATACACCTTTTCTCCACCTCTTCGAGTGTAGGAGCCACATCTTTCTCAGTTCTCTGTGCCTCACTGACCGTACTACAGTGCATCGCATATTTTAAGCACTCAGTGTTTGCAGATAATACTGACAGCCCTTTCTCACTTCAGATCTGAAGACATATTCTCATGGCACACTTCTCTTAGTACTTACTCTGCTACCTGGTACAACTTAACTCCTCCAGACTTTAAACTTTGTTCTCTGTATCATATTTTAAGCTTAAGCCTCCCAGAGAGTACATTTTGTTGCTTTGGGAAAATCTAAATCAGAACTCTAGAAGAAAAATCCCGATTTATATCTTTGTTGCCATGATATACTTGAAGTGTACAGCCGGGGAATCGAAAAATTAGTTCTTTAAGTGCCCCTTTTCTTTCCTTAGCTCTGTCTCCAGGCATTTTTATCATTGATCTTTTGTGACAAAAACGAAAGGGAACACTAGCTGGAGGACTACAAACATACTGAGAACAGTTCAAAAAGGAAGAAGGCAAGAGGCAAGAATCCGTTTTTCAGCCATTTTACTATGATAAATTTTAAAATATCCTCACTATAGATAACTATTTAGAAAGCTTACATTTAGGACTGAGGGACATTAGCTTGAATTATTGATTGCTCCAAATTTTTGATACCAATGTGAAGAAAACAAGTTTTTAAGTTTAAAATAAAAGCTATAGATAAAGATTGATCAGCCTAAAAATGGTAAGAATCCATTAAGGAATCTGTTTCAGAAAAAGCTAGCTTTGTATGGAATTCTGTTTGGGGAAGGACGGAAGTAAGAATCTAGAGTGTTAAAACTTTACACATCCTGTTTGGCTGATCGCTCTCGTTACATTTTATTGATGTAAAATTTCATTTTTCATTTTGTTTTTTACTCTGTGGACAAAATGTGTGGGAACATGACGGTGACATCTTATCTGTAGAGTCTTGTGTAGTTGCATGAGAGTAAGGGCCTTCTACAGCCTAGAAATCAGGGGGCATGGCTAATAAAACGAGCATTATTTCAAAGATATTTTGATTATGCCCTTTCATTTCTATTCCATTTTTTTAGGTCCCACTTATAGATCTATATTTATCAGAAAGTTCCAGGTTTTCTTATGGTAGAAAAGAACTTGTGCTCCCCTTAGCAAAGGAGGACTCTAAAATCAGAATAGGTACCACAATTATGCATCCTGCCTTTAAATTAATGAACTAGGGTTCCAGGCTTTGCACTTGTCGTGACATTCATCATTTGCAATTATGAGGCAAAGGAGGTTTGGTTAGTGGATAAACAAACCCTTTTTACCAAAAATGTCTTCCAACTCTATGAAAACAAACCAGTTTTAAATAAAAATGAATCATCTCATTGAGTTTTCCCCCTCAAGGAATGAAGAGCCAGGTCAGTTTATTGTTTTCCAAATTTGGTTTGGGCACTTTGTAGCCTTGAACTTGAAGACAATGACCAATGGTTTGCAACCATCCATAAAATTCAGGCCTCTCCTTGGTTGTCCTAAGAGTAGCAAAGGGGCCAGCTGGTAAAAATGAGTAGGGGCTAGTCTGCTCATTACATCTCTAGGTAATGGAATGTGAGAACTCCAATACCCACAGATAGTGTCCACAATTTTTGAAAGCCATGTAATCGATATTTACTATCAAAAAGGAAAATATTAAAAGTTAGGGCTTAAGATTTTTCCAAGGCATAAGTCCTTATTCTGAGATAACCAAAATCTAAATCAGATTGTGAAGATAAATGAACTGTTTGTTTATCATTCATAAAGCTTACTTGTATTTGGATATTTATTTAAGTATGCCGTTCCACTGTTAATCCTGGATATAGGCTTTCAGTCTGCTAAAAGGACAAGCCAAAAGAACAAAACAGCTTAAGTATATCAACAAGCGTTCTATTAGTCTAACAGAAACTGCTAGACACTTAGTTAAGATCACACTTCTGTACCCCCATCCCCACACAGACATACTGCTTTTTCACATCTGTTATTCATGTTTAGCCTAGCACTGTGTTTAGAATCATTTTCAGTAATGGAACCAGCAGAAAAAGCATGCAGGCTTTAGAAATTATTGTGAGTGAAAACAAGAAAATTGCATTAAGAAGGTGTCCATTTATTACAATTTCGTATGGTAAGACTTTGGGGGGTAGAATAAGTATTTTCATCTTATTTTGTTTTTAATTTTATAGTAAACAATGTTGAAGTGTGTACGTCAGCTATTCTTTTTGAAGCCTACTGATTAGATTCACATTTTACTGTAAGAGTTAGCATTCACATATTGAAATGCCAGCATCATTCACCAGTAATATAATAGAGGACTATCATTCCCACTTTATGGCTGAAGAAAATCGCCACACTGGCAAAGGTCAGTGAACTTCTTATAATATATTTTCAATTCTGTTTAGAAATAGATTCTGTTGTTTTTTCCCCTTGATATTTGGGTAGCATTCAAACCTCACCCATAGGAGTGGCATCACCAAAATGGCAACACGGCCCCATATCCCCCCATAAAGATCAACACCTAGACAGCTATCCGCGAACAAAAACAGCTCTGGGCGAGCTCTGGAGTCCTATTAACGAATTTTAGCAACACAGCACAACAGAAAACCTTAGAACAATCACACAAGAGAAGGAAGCTTCATTTTGCCTGCATCGTCCGTCCCCCATGCCAGAACTGTTCAATGCCAAGAGGGAATTTCCCAGGCAGAGAGAGTTTCCCCCACCATGAAAGGAAGAGTGGGGTAAGCAACCAGCTTCTCCAGCTTTTTGGTGCCCCACACAGAGGTCCTGCTTTGGTTTTAACCCCACCCAGACAGGAAAGCTGAGATACACAGAGATGGCTAGAACAAGGAAGAAAAACGGGCTACCAATAGCAGCCACAATCGGGAGCAGTTACAGGTCACGGTTACCTGCTCTGCAGACAAACCCAGAAGATCTCGCCATGGCTGAAACCAATAGCCAGCGTAGCCATCTAGGAGCACCTGCGGACTTCATAGGGATTCACATGACGTCAGCCCCCCGAGTCCCTCCATGCTACCCCCAACCCAACCCAGCCCCTATCGGAACCCAGGAACAGCACTGG
>JAVSCE010002727.1:0-67847 GCA_032199065.1 Smutsia gigantea | reverse complement strand
AGCTGCTCATCATCCGGCCCTCCTCGCAGTACATCGTGGCCCTCGTCTTCGCCACCTACCTGCTCAAGCCGCTCTTCCCCACTTGCCCTGTGCCCGAGGAGGCCGCCAAGCTCGTGGCCTGTCTCTGCGTGCGTGAGTACCAGCCGGGATTCCCCACGGGGTGGGCATGCCGTGGTCGCAGCACGCACTCTCACAGCCCCCGCGGCCCCGGGCCGTCCTGCATCCCCGAACTATCTGGGCCAACCCACATTCCCCGCGCCCCAGGATCACCCCACATCCCTGCGCCATCCCAGGACCGCCCCAGCGCCCCAGGGTCATCCCTGCATCCCTGGACTATCCCCACATCCCGGCGCCTTCTGCACTTGTAGTCTAATGTCTCTGGTCCCAGAACCCAGGTGGGTCTCATTCATTTAACACAACACCTAGGGGATTCTGCAGTGAGTCAGCAGGGTGTCCCCTTCCCCAGCCTCTGGCGGGCATTCCACTTCCCCACCTAGTCCATTCTGATCCGGTCACGTTCGCCCAAGCCTTATGTCACCAGTGGAGCTGATATCCTTGCCTCTCGAAGGCATGGAGTGTCTGAAAAGCATATTTCCTGTTTGAGCTCCCTATCTTGACTGTTCAGACAGAAACTGGTTAAACTCATTCATTTCTGCTCTCCAAACCAGCTTGTCAGGAAGCAGCAGAGGCTGGCTCATACAAAAGCAATAGTAACAACGTTCTGAGTTGTTCATCTAGGCAGCAGCATCCAATCCCCAGAAGATTGCCCAGTGAGCACGAGAGAGGGGTGCTTGGCTGCAGATTAAATGTGTGTGTTGGGGTGGAGGGTAGGTTTGGAGGGGGTCCCAAGTTGTGCCAAAAAACAGCCATTAGCTGCAGTCCTGGCATGTGGGCGGGCATGGCCCCTGTGGGGCCTGCGTCTGTGAGCAACCTAACCAGAGGGAATCACGTGGTCTGCAGAACAGTTTTCTCATGGGATTTCAGAAAAAAACTCATTTGTATCCCATGCCGTGCGATTTTCTTTTATTTTTTGGCTGTTGGCAGTTTTTACACCTATCTATGGGCCAACCTCTATGGAGGCTTGGGAGATGGAAGGGCCCTGCTTTCAGGAGCTGCTGCCTGGTTTGAGGATTTGCCCGAATATAGAGAGTGCCTAGAGGTACAGAGCTATCAGGGTTACTCGATGATTTAGGGTCTTAGCCTGGGCAACCTGGGAGTGGATTCTGACCGACAATGCGTATGCCCATGCTTTTGGTCTTGAGAGCATGTGGACTGAGTTTCCTGCAAAAGCCATGCTGTGTAGTGTGGAGCGGGTGTTTCAGAACTCTGAGACATGTTCCCCTGTAAAGTGGTGAATCCAGAAGGCGAAAGCCCAGCTCTGTTTGGCTGCCTGAGACTGCGTGCTGTCCTGAGACCTGAACAGAGCAGCCACGCCAGGTGAAGGGGAGTTGTTTGCTTTTTGGTGAGTCTCAGTTATGTGGATCTCTGCTTTAAAATAGTTGGGTCCAAATCTGGAAGTAGTCATGGTAACAGTCTGCTTCGAGCCAGGACACCCTGTGGCTTCCAGTGGGGCTCTGAGCTGAGGCCTTAGTCGGTGATGCGTCCGGCAGAGTAAGGAAAGACCCCTCCAAAGGCAGTATGACTGTGTGGGCTCCTTTGTCATTAGGAGAATTGTAATTGTCTGATTTTCCTTGTTGCTAGATACAATTTAATGTTTGTACCCAATATGTAATGAAAAAGATACTATCCTTAAAGGCCCCCCTTTTTGTCTTTAAAAATGGATCCCTTACTTTTTTAAAACTTTCGGGGGTAAGGAGGTAAATGGGCAGGATAGATTCCAGAGGGTCTGCAGTGGGCACACCCTTGCAGCACTCCAGTCGCTCGAGCTGTGTGGGCCAGCGGGGAGGGCGGGGTGGAGGTGACAGCACCCCATCAGGGTGCACAAGGAGACCGTTTCCAGGTATTTGTCACCTTCACTGCCCTTTTTCCTGAACCATCCCCGTGAGTGTATTATGTACATGTGTTAAATACACGTACGTGTGTGTGGCTTTTTCTGATGGAAAGAGGATTTTCAGCAACAGAAAGCGATGTGCTCTCTGCAAGAGTGACGCTCATCCAGAGCGCCCCTCGCCTGCCAGGGGGACACGGGCTTGTTGGGGGCTGGCAGCTGCCTGGCCTCGCTGCTCTCACGTGGCCACAGAGAAGAGTTGTGAGCGTCAGGAAGGGGCCGCCCTCGTAGAGGCATCAGAGAAGGCAGCAAAAAGCCCCAGAGGGTTTCCCAGTGGTCTCCAGTTACCCCCCAAGAGCTAGGTTTTAGAGGGAAGGACACCGTGCGCCCGCACTTCCTTGAGCGCAGCTCCCCCTTTGCAGTGCTTCCTCAAAGGGCTCCTGGCTGCAGGTCGATCTTTGTAGTCCCCTGGCACACCCCACATTTTCCTTCTGCTTGTTAAAAATCGTGCTGGTGAAACATGTTGGCTTTGGTACCTGGAGGGATCCTGCTGCCAGTGCCAGTGGAGGAGCACCCCTTTTCCCATAGATCCGACATAGAAATGACACGCTGGAGCCCTTCCACCGTGTGGCTCTGGTGAGTCGTGAAGGTGAGGGGCTCTGGCTCCTCGACAGCCCAGTGGCCTTAGGTATGAGGCTGGCTGTGCCTGGGTTGACTGCCTAACAAACACCCATAGCGTTTGCTTGAAATCCTGAGGGTGCACGGTTTTATCTTCAAGGCAGGAGTCAGACTGGAGTGGAGATTCTTGCTGGGCCCAGATCTGGTTCAGGGGTTTATCCAGGCTCCCAGGGAGCCTCCGTGCAATGGGACAGTGGTGACCAGAGAGGCTGGAGCTGGGGCGCACACAGCGGGGGCCGGCCTGGGAGCCACGTGGTTCAGAAACACAGCTCTGACCTTGGGTGTTCCTCTGGAGAGAGAAGCTCTAGAGGAAAGGGGGAAACTTACCACGATCCGAAGGTATTCGGGAAGTGGCTGTAGACCCTGCTCTCTCTCCCTGTTGGGTGGAAGGTGGGACCATGCCCGCTGGGACAGCTACACAGACCCGGGCTCACTAGTTACTTCCAGGACTCAGGGTGGCCTGCTGGGGGCTGAGAACAGAACTCTGGGATTCGGGGTCCCCATCCAGGGTGGTGGCCTTCGTGGGGTCTGGAAAGCACTCTCTGCCTTCTTGGGGGAGATGGGTCACCAAGACTCCCCTACAGCAGGTCAGTCCCCCCATGACCCCTGCCCGGGCACATCCGGGTGGGGAGGGGTTCCTCAGCTGTTGTTTCTGTGGACCGTGATAATTTTCCACCTCGTGTCAGGTAGTGAGCTGGACTGCACACATTCAGGCACCTAGGCTTTGTTCCAAGAAACTCCCTGGGACCTCTGATCCTCGGTATACTCTCTGTGGGATGGGGATTCCTCACAACCCTGCCTGGGTGTGTGTGAGGATGCTAGGCTGTGGCGTGTCACGGGCATGCAGCTTGGGGACCCCAGTCACTTGGCACCTGCGACCGATCCCCAACACTGGCCTCCGTCGGATGCTCACCTTGAACACCTTGAGCTGCCCTAGAACTCGGCTCTCTCTGGTTCAGCATAGGAGGAAGGAGGGGGGGGGACATGGGGGCACCCCCCGCAGCAGCTGGGGTCTGCTGAGAGGTTCCCGCTGCGCACACGCTGGCCCTAGCCGGCCCTGCCTCGGGGCTGGGTGGAGAAGGTGTGTGACTCCGCTCCCAGCTCCTGGGCAGGGCTGCGGGAGACCCACTCCCGCGTAGGTGAAGGGTGCGGGTAAGGTGTGCGTTTTGGTGGCTCTGGGGTGAGCCTCAGCCAGCTGACCTGAGGGTAAGCTGCTAATGAGAGGAGGTGGGCGGCCCTGGGAGGACCACCTTGGTCTTCCATGAGGGCTGGGCCAGGACCCCACTCCTGGGGGTGTGGGGCCCCTACGCGACATGACCACCATTGTGTCCCCACCTCAAACCAGGCCTGTCCCAGCAAGGCGTGTGTACAACCCAGGGTGTCTGAACGCCTGCCGCACAAGGCAAAGGCCCCTGGGTGTTGGCACAGAGATGGTGACCCCAGAGTGGCCAGTGCAGGCGACAATCCCGACATTAGTGCTGAAATCCACCTTTTCCGGCCAGACATGAAAGTGCCCTGGCTGCCGGAGCAAGTTGCACTGAGTCGCGGGCTGGGCTGAGGCCCGCTGGTCCTTCGCAGAGGCGCGTGGCCCTGAAGGCGGTGGGAGGTGCTGGTGAGCAGTTCTGACCCTCTTCTCGCTGCATTGTGGACCCTTTTGATAGTCCAGTGAAAGATACAGACTCTGCGCAGAAATGTGTACCAGGCGCATTCACTCCACACTGTGCCCCTTACGGGGCTCTCACGCCCCGAGGCCCTGGCCCAGGTTGGGAGGCTCCCCTGTCCCCAGAGTGGTGCCCCCATCATGCAGAAGCGGTGATCTTTTCTAACCGGTACAACGCTTGGCTCACTCACCACTTCTCACATCCTCTGCTGTCTCTGAAATCCCCGTGTCATCATGCTGCGGAAAATGGGGCAGAGGTGGCCCTGAGCCCGAGACAGTGTCCGCCTCTTCCATGCTGGGCACTTCTTGTCATCAGACGTATGGGAACACACAGCCGCATCTCTGGCAGGGTGGCGGGTGCCTGGGTTCTGGGACGGGGTCGGTCACCACATCTCGGCAGCCAGGGAAGGACACATGGGGATCTGAGGTTCGCCTGTGTCCTCGGGGAGTGCGTCCCCCCTTGCTGCAGGGCCCTGGACTCGTACGGAGCTGCGCAGGAAGCCTTTCTTTCTATAGAAATCTTCACTTTGTAAAGGAGCTTCCAGGACCGGGGCCCGCTATCTCCCCGTCATCACGCACCCGGCCTCGGGCCCATGCTGGCTTCCAGTTCCCATGACTCACAGCAGGTGCCAGGGCCCAGGGGGCCTGAGCCTGACCTTCCTAGGCCCTAGTCTGGACTGTTGGCCAGGGAGCTGCCCAGAGCCCACCTGTCCCCACCCCCAGGCTTTGTGCTGTCCCGTCAGTCCAGCACCTCATGGCCCTGGTGGCTGGGGTCTCGTTTAGTTCCCCATCCTGGCAAGACCCTAAGCCTCTTATGTGGGGGGTGGGCTGTCCCAGGTGGCCCACCAGTGCCCGAGGGAGTGTGGGTGGCGGCTTTGCCCCCTGACTGTCCACCAGGCCTGCCTCCAGCCAGCCGTGGCCCTCGGGGCTGCACCCACCCATCCCCCAAAGGGTTTGCCTGCTCTTGAGGAATTGGCCCTGAATTCCCATTCAGGCACCTGGACCATAATACCCAATCTGTGTTCAGAGTCACCCTGACCTTGGTTGCAGGCTGACTTCTGTCACTGCTGAGACCCGATCGATCATCTGTGAGTCACTTAAAGTGTGACCAGTGCAGAGCTGAAGCCACTGCATGGGACGTGGGCCTGCAGCCCTCCGTGGCCCTGGGGCCAGCCCAGCACTTTGTCTCTGTGTGAGCTGCCCACGGCCAGCAGGCCATTCAGCCCTCAGCCCAGACCCAGGTGCTGGGGCTGCGTCTCCCCCAGCTCCCTTCCAGGGAACGCTGTCAATCCAAGTCATCTGGGAGGCCCGGGGCCACCGAGGAAGGCCTGAGCAGGGCCCTGGCTCCATTCCTCAAACTCTGTGAGATGCCGAGGCTGTGTGACCCGGGGCCAGAAGCTTGGCTGCTCTGGGCCTGTGTCTCAGAGCCTGGAGCAGGGCAGGGTGGGCAGGGTGTTCCTGCAGACCGTTTGAGGCGGTCGTGTAACTGGGGCAGGGGTCAGTATGGGACGGTTGGTGTGCCTGGGAATGTGGCCGGGCTGGGGCAGGAGCTCCGGCAGGGCCAGGAGTCGGGGGCTGCAGTGGTACAGCTGGGGCCTGGCCTGCATAGCAGTACCCCTGTGTTCCAGGCCCTGGGGGTTCTTCCTGCCAGCATTTCAGACCCTCAGAGCTGAGGAGCAGACCTGGAGCTGTGGGGTGAGGCAGCTGGGCGGGGCAGTGGGGAGAGAGGGTCCCCGGGGTCGGCCTGTTTCAGGGTCTGGGGAATCAGAGTTTGGCCGATGAGCGTTCTGTTCCAGTGGGTGGGTGGGTCACGATAGCTGAGTCAGGGAGTTCGAGGGTCTGTCTGCCCTGTCACAAAGACAGGCGTCCTGCATGTTCCCTCCTCAGAGAGGGAGGGGGATCTTGGCCGCCAGCCAGGTCCAGGCGCAAGGGCTGGGCTCTTGGCCTTCACTGTTCTCCAGGATCGGGGGTTAGACGCTGTCAGGTCCGTCTGAAGATTGGGGTGTTGGCTGGAGGCTGCAGGACAGAGTGAGACCCTATCCTGGACAGCCTCACCTGGCAGGAGGGAGACCGTGAATGCGCCCTGTGGTTCGGGTCAGGCCCGTTGCCTGATGGGCACAAGGGGTGGGCCACCCCCCGATCCTCTGGGCAGTGCTGAGGGCCCCGGCACCTGTTCGTCCACACCAGACACCACGGCTAATAGCTCTTCAACCCACGTCAGAGCCATACCCGCTTCAGACTCAGGTCCCAGCCAGCGTGGGAGTGACCCCTGCCCACCCATCCTCCTGTCCTCGAGGTGCCCAGTGGACTTGCACCAGTGTGCTCGTGGTGGGTGGGGCCCTGTGGGATTTGTCCCTGTCAGTGGGTGTCTGCCTGGTCAGGGAGACTGGGACCCACAGCCCACAAGGTGGAGACACAGTGTGGTTGGGGAAGCTCAGGTGGGACCTCTCTTGGGCAGCCAAGGTTGAGGACCCCAGTTGAGTGGCCAGAGCACAGAATTGGGACTTGGGAGACCTGGGCATCCTCTCCCCACCCTCCTGGGGACTGCTGTGTGACGTCTGGCAAGCCAGACAACCCCTCTGGGCTCCATTTACCCCAACCGTCAAATGGGAGGGCGAATGTTGCAGGCTACCTGTGTCCCCTCACCCTCAGGCACTGTGACCGCCAGGGGGTCTCTTCCTTCTCCACCAGCCTGACTACTGGAGGGGAGGGTCAGAGGCCTGGGGGGTGGGGGTTCCAGGCCACAGAGTGTGGGTGTGTCCCTGCATGTAGTCAGCAATGGAGAGTCCTGACCACTGAGTCCCCCACACTCTGCATTGATGGTCAGCCCCTGGTGATCCCTGCCGGGGTGCGGTAGCCTGTCCACATGTCCGTCCGCACTCCCATCAGCCCACAGTGCGTCAGAACTCGCCAGTTTCAGCCTCACGAGGGCCTCCCTCCTGCCTATGGCCCTCGCGGCACTCGGGGCCTTCGGGGAGCCGCCCCACTGTATTGCTCGGGAAGTGCCCCGTGCAGGGAGTCGCGCCTTGCCAGGTCTCCTGCCTTCCCAGACTCAGGGTGTTGGCAGATGTCAGAGTTGACTAAGTCTGCCCCTTCCTGGCATGTTTGTAAACGAATGTGTGGCCCCTTTCCGGAGGCTCGCCTGCACCCCACTGACGGGCTGGGGGAGCTCTGTGAGCTCGGGCATCACCCAGTGCCGGGTTAAAAATGGAAAGAGATACGGAAGCATGTTCCAGGGCTGGCGGCGGTGGGGTGGGGTGGTGGTGTTGGAAGTGTGATGCCGGCCTACTTCTTCTTGAAAGAAAGAAAAGTTGAAAAAAATTTTTCTTTTTGTAGGAGATAGTGAATCAGCATGAGTGGGGGGCCTGAGGGCCAGTGTCCCCACTTGCACTGGGAGGCAACATTGGAGTGGGGTCCCTTTGTCCCCAGAGCCTCGGGCCTCCACCTGGGGAACTGCTCCATTTTCCTCTGTTTTCCAGGTTACCTGGGGGTTCTGTTCTCAGTTGGCGGCCAGCAGTGGGGCTGTGAGGGGATCCGGGCTGGGCTGGCCACCTGAGCCGGCTCAGCATCTGGCTCGCTCTGGAAGGCAGGTCGGTCTCCTCCGGTGGCCTGGGGTGGGGGTGGGTCATGTGCATTTCTTTTCCTGGAGCCCAATAAAGGTGAGTTTGTATGTTGTGAAGTCGCCCCCGGTTCTCCCAGTGGGGTACCCAGTCCAGCAGTGTCAGCATCCCTGGGAGGGAGTTAGAAATGCAGAATCTGGGGCCTGCCAGCCAGGAACTGTGGGTGGGCCCTGCCCTCTGCTGACCAGGTCCCCAGGGCCTCTCATAGGCTCCAGAAGGTGAGTTATTAAGCAAGAAATCACTAGGAGGGATGAATCAAGGCGAGAAATGAGGCAATGCTGGGGGGCAAGGGGCCTGGCCGTGTGGACGGGGCTCGCTCCGAGCCAGGGGACGCCTGGACTTCCCGGAGTCAGACGGGGGTGCCCCACACCCACTGAGTGCCTGCTCAGCCCTGGGTGAGTATGCGGCTGGGTGCCCCTTTGTGCTCAGCCCCGCTGGTGGTCACTCGCCTGCCCTTGCCGGCCCATGCACACGGTGCCCTAGCGCACCCGTGGTCACGGGCCGCCATCCGGGTCCTGCCCGCCTGCAGCCAGGGCTCCAGATGCTGAGTGAGCACTGTGACGTTCACCCAGTGGGGGCCAGGCTCCCAGGCAGTGGACTGGCTGCTCAGTCTTGGGCTAGCCTCGGTCACTGTGGTCAGCTGCTCTCTGGCCTGGGTGCGCCTGAGACGCCAGGCTGGCCAAGCTCCTGGGAACTGGCACAGCCCAATGGTCACCTCCTCTTCTGTCTCAGGGGTCTGCTGGCAAAGCTCTGGGAAAATGACGCCCATTCGCCTGGCGTCTCAGCCCCCCACCAGCTAGTTGGCGACAGCCAGGCCCCGCCTGTGTGAGGCAGCATTACTCATGGGCTCAGACCATCTTTGCCCCAAGTATTGGCCCTAATTATCGAGGGCCCTCAAATCACATGCAGAAAGCATCTCTCTCAAGGACCAGCAGCGGCTTCTGTCCAGGACTTGCTGAGTAGGAGATTCTAGGCTCTGGGGCTCTGACCCGGGGACCCTGCATACAAACCAGGGTTACCCACCCCTCTCCCCTTCTTCCATCCTGGGGCATCGTCCCTGCAGAGCCTCAGGCTGGGACAAAGTGGGGTCCACCGCTGCAGCCCCCTGGGGCTCAGTGCTCACTGGAGATGTGGGGATGGTGCATTACCAGCCAGGACCTGGAGGCCATGTTCCCGATGGTTCTGGTGGATTTCTCTGGAGTGTGACCTCAGGTCAGCGGAGGGGCTGGGGTTGGGCTGGGCACTGACTGGTACAGGGGTCCGGGCGGGCAGCAGGTGCTCACGCCACTCGTTGTCTGGCTTGTAGCTCAGTTTGTTATCAGCACCCACAAACCCTGTGGAAGCAGAGCCCTGGTCGCCAGGCCTCATGAACCGTCAGGGTCTTACCCTCCATAGGAGGAAGGGACTTTGGTGTGGTTCTGTTTGTTTTGATGTTTTTAAATGAAAACGGGCCGTCCCTCGTGAGTGCAGCAGCCAGCGGAGGCAGCATTCCATTTAACCTGAGCTGTGAATAAAAGCAGAGAGCCGTGTGAGCCCGGGCTGGGTGGAGCCCCGACTGCCGTGGCCCCGGGAGTTATCAGGAGTGGACGTGGGGCCTGGGAATTGAGATACTTGGGGCCAGGCCCAGGAGGAGAGGTTGGGGCAGGTCCCTCCCAGAGAGAAGGGGAGGCTGGGAGGGGCCTTTGGGTGCTGCTCAGATGACCGTCCTCCCCAGGCAGAGGCCAAGGCATGACCAGGCTGGTGACGTGTGTTCGCTGTGCGCACGTTCCCATTGTCCCTGTCCCTGTGCCATTGTGACGTCAGCATCATGGGGGCGCCCACCCAAGATGGGGAAGCAGAGAGTGAGGGGTGTCCCAAATCACTCTGGTGGGCACGGCCCCCAGGACACTGAGCTCAGGGTTGGGGCGGTCCTGCTCTGTCACCCAGCAGGTGGGCCCACCACTACCCTGGACCCACATGAGTCTCTGGGGGTGTGCCGCCCTTTGGTTGCAGAGGGGAGATTGGAATTGGGGTGCCTGGTCAGTCGGCCCGGAGCTGGAGCTGCTGGCCAGACTGACTGCACCAGGTGTCCCCCAAGGCCCAGGGGGGTCTTCTTTCACTGGGCAGCCCTCCTGCCATGGAGGTGCCCTGGACTTCAGGATGGGAGTGTTGGCGTCCGTGGGCGGAGGGAGCGTGAGCCCATTATCACTCTCACCCTCATGGAAATGAGAGGCTGTCACGGAAAAGCCCCCGGACCCTCCCTCTCGCTGTGCCAAGGCTCCTGGGACCCGGTGGCAGGAAGGAACAGCTCCAAGGCAGGGGGGCCCCAGAGCACCACCCTGAAGGCTTTTCCCAGGAAACCCAAGAAAAGGGGCTCTGCTACTTACCCTCTCCCCACCCTTCCCTGTTGTCCTGTCGGGGGTCACCAGACAAGCCCGGGACCTGGAGCTCAGCCCTGGCACCTTGGACAGGTAGCCTCTCTGAGTCTCTGTTTCCTCTTCTGTGCTAGGAGCAGCCCCTTCTTATTGGACCTGAGGGCCTGGGCTGAGCATGTGCCCACCCAGAGCCTCCCTCATCTGAGCCTTTCCCGGCCCAGGCTCAGCCCCTGCTGGGGGAGGTGGCTGCAGGACCGTGATGTGAACACTTTGCCATGAGCCCCACATTCTCAGGGCCTCATTTAACCCCATGCCCCTGGCAGCTGTTTTTACTGCAGGCTTTGAGGTGGAGAAACCAAAGCCTAGGAGCGCTGGGGACTCAGCCAGGGCCCCCACAAGTGAGGGCCACACCAGTTCATGTGTCATAGCCATTTGCTGTCACGTGGTGCAGGGAACTCCTGAGCGTTTCAGGTTAGGAATGGCAGCTAAAAGCCACTACTTTCAAAACCATTTTCCACCTGAACTTGCTTAATGCAGAGGACACAGCCCGGGTCAGCCGTTGTTGTGTCGTTGCGTCAGCCAGATTTAGGAGCATAAAGTAAGGATGAGGGAGGAGGATGCTGGGAAGGGCCAGCTAATTTCCGGGAGGGAGTAGTGGCGGGCAGGCCTGCCTGAGGCCCTCCACCCACCCAGGGCTCCCGTCTGCCTTCTGCCTGAGCTGGTGGCTACATCCTGAGTGGGTTTATTTCACTGGGGCAGAGTCCTCAAATTTAAAGCTGCATTTAATTAACGTAACTGGGGAAGGAAGCCACCTGGGGTCTGCCAGGCCTGGGTTGGTTCTTTCTGGAAAAGAGAAAGGGTGAGCAGGGGCCTTTCTCCTGCAGAGGAGCAGAGGAGCAGCACGAGCCGGCTAGTGGAGGGAGGCGCCCGCATGGGCCCAGGCCACGCTGGTCTAGGTCTGACCAGCAGGCTTTCAGGAAAAGGCCCTGGCCGACTTCCTGGCGTGGATGCTCCTGGGCGCCCGACTTCAGCTCCACGAGGACGCTGAGCGCAGAGCCACGTGGTGACTTGGCAGCAGCCACCCAGAGTTTGGACAGTGCCAGGTGCCGGCCTGGGACGCCACCTCCGTCTCGGTGGAGCTGCTCAGCCGACCAGAGAGGCGGCATCGCTGTGGCCCCTGGGCACGGAGCTGCCCCTCCCCTGAGTGTCTCGACAGACACCCTTGGCTGGGGGCTGGGGGTTTCACCCCGGAGCCCAGGCATACAAGTTCGCTGAGCCTGGCTTAGCTGCCCGCCTTTGTCCCCCACCTCCTCTCCCTTCCAGGTCGGGGGAAGCCACCCGTGATTGGTGTGATTTTGTGGCGGTTATGGTGGTGAAACAGCTGTAGAACCAGCACTTGAGCGCTTCTCTTACCAGCTGGGCCCCCCTGAGCCGTACCTGCTTGCTGACCCCCTGAGCTGGGGCCTCCCCTTCAGCCCCCGTTTCAGGCACCAACAATGCTCCCTGGTCCTACTTGGCTTGTCAAATGGGTTAATGCTCACAGAGTCCCTCGTTTGCCTGTTTCCTCTGTGGAATTCTAGAATATTCTCCGCAAAGGGACTTCCTACCTTGGGAATCCAATAAATTATGCCAGAATGTTGAGTGGGGTGCAAACAGGTGAACAAATGGCTCATGCTCCAAATGGCAGGCCCCAGCTTGTGGGGGCCTCCCCGGCGTGCAGCCAGCAGTGGGGCTGGGAGGAAGGTGGACAGTTGTGATAGTACTTAGGAGGTTAAAGTTCATTCCTCCAGAAGAAAATGCGTTATGCAGCCCAGGGGGCACCTGGGATTGGGACGCGTGGCTCTCAGCCTGGGGCCTGGGGCCTGGCGAGCCGTCAGACTCGTCAAACAAGGCCTAGAAGGTGAGAGCCCACGGAAGGGCCGGGCAGACCGCGGGCTCACTCCCTCCCTGTCTCCACAGTGTTGCTCACGGCCGTGAACTGTCAGAGCGTGAAGGCCGCCACGCGCGTCCAGGACGCCTTTGCTGCCGCCAAGCTCCTGGCGCTGGCCTTGATCATTCTGCTCGGCTTCATCCAGATCGGAAAGGGTGAGTGCGGCCTCCGGGCCCGCCAGGCGTCCTGAGTGTCCCCAGCCCTGCTGTGCTAGCACGCAGGGTTCCCTTTGAGTTGGTGCACGTGAGCCGGTCACTCCATCCCAGGAGAGACACCGACATATAGTTAGACTGAACGTCACCCAGCAAATTAAATCGGTCCAGGAGTGGCGGGGAGAGATGGATCTGTCCATCCCCCGGAGCCCCGTGCTCCTCCTGTCCACGTGTGGTGACATGGGCCTTGCAGGGCAAGCCTCGCACTGTGCCCAGCATACCGGGCAGGGGGAGGAGCCAGGCTCCTCTGTCCGTTATGGCAGTAGATCTGGCACACAAGAGCGCCAAGTGCCCAAGGGATGAACTGTGGCCACCCCGGGGATGTGGAACCCCCAGTGCCCAGCAGGTCTGACTTGCCATGGGTAATCCTACCCTGCCTGCACCCGCTGTGCTGACCTCTCCCACTGGGACTGGCTCTCTGTCCTGCCGTGTGGGACGCCCACCTCTGGGACCAGCCCCTCTGTCCCGCTGTGTGGGACGTCCACACCATGGCCCTTGGGGGCACGCTCCCTCCTGGTGTTGGGCTCGCTTTGCTGTGACTCGTCATTCTGTGGGTGGGAGTGCGGTCGTCCCCCATTTCTGGTACCATGGAAATGCTGTCAGGAACATTCTCATAGGTGCCTCTGGGTGAACAGTACAGTTTCTCCAAGGGGGACAGTGGCCCAGAGTGGGCATGTGCTTGGCTTCCCCAGATCAGTGATCCCACGGGGGCTGGTCCAGGTCCCGAGAGCACCTTCAGAGGAGGTCGCCATGAGGACACAGCCAGCCCCCGACAGCCCCGTGTGGGGGGGGGGCGGGGAGACAGGTAGGACTCGGGGCCTCACTGTATGTCTAGGGCTGTCTGCGGGCTGGGGTCTCACTGGCCTGCTTCAGCTGGTCCGGAGGCCACTCAGAGCGGCGCTCCTGGGGAGCCAGGCCTCGGGCCAGGTCTGCGTTGCCAGGATACCTCCCGCAGGCAGCCCGCACAGGCAGCCGCTGTCACCTTCATCCCGGCACACTCCCCCTGGCACGCTTTGGGGCTGGGCAGCTGTGAACTGAGTGGATGGAAAGCCTAGTGGCCCCCCACCTGGCATGTCCTCTGGGCTTTTGCAGGTTTGGATTCCCCCGGGGCCCCTCCACTGGCCACCTGGGGCAGCATGCTTTGCAGGAGCCCAGTGCCACCATCCCCGGGACGCTTGCGGTGCAGGAGGCCTGGGTGTGCGGGGCTGCGGTGGCTTCCATGGTGCCTGCCCTCACCTGCCTCTCAAGGGAGAGACAAACCCACCTTGCTGGTCTACACTGGCCTAGTAAAGTGGAAACCAGAGTCCAGATAATTCAGATACTGTCTTCATTAAGTACACTCACACATGGGAAGACTGTCTTCCCGTGCCTGGCACCTGGGAGGACCCGTCCCGTCACTGAAGGGACAATTCGCCCGATTTCCAGGTCACTCTCTAGGGATGGTAGCAGGGTCGCTGCCTTGGGAGCTGGACCTCACCGTGACCAGCTGTTCTCAGCCTTAGTGGTGTCGGATTCCCTGGGAAGTCCTTGAAACACCGTGGGTGGGTGGCCTGCAGGCAGGGCCAGGGTGCCCTTGGTCGGCGCTCTGCTGCCCCAGAGCGGCCACAGCACTAAGAGAGCCCTTCTGGGACGTCAGGTCCTGCATCTTCTTAAGACAGACCTATTTTCCTCCTTACTGCTTGAGGACTCTGGTCAGGGCCAAGTGACCCCCCAGCCTCATGGAGAGCTCAGCTGGGTAGGACCAGTGGTAGGAAAAAGCCATCTTGTGCCCACCAGACTTCGTCCAGCCGGGAAGTAGGTCATTTGAGAGGAGGCCTGCTTGTGGAGGTATGTGCTCAGCTGGTATGATCCGATACAGACGGAGAAGGAATGCGGGGTGCTTGGCTTTTGTAAAAACAAACTCTAGTAGGGATAGCAAAGAGCTTTTGTTCATTCTGCATACATAATGTGCTTATAATTCTGTTGCTGTCAGAAACATCCTCCCCCTGAAGCGGTTCGTTTCTGAACCGGGGATAACAGTGCACTGTCTGAAAAATTCCTGTCTCCTGCTTTTCTTCAAAGATTTATTTGATTCCCAGATGAATGGCTTCCCCTCTACAGGGTGCACTGTTGAGAACGTTGACCCCTCTCTGTCATGAGGGAGTCAGTGGTGTGACCCCGCCTCCCAGTGGACCCTGCTGATGGTGGCGGGAAGGCCCGGGCCCCTCAGGCAGCAGCCCTGCTCACGGGTGCTCTGCTGGGCCACGGGAGAGTGTGGCCTGCCATCTCGCAGGCGGGTCCATGCGCTGTCTCTCCGCTGCCCCGGCTGCCCCGTCCACCTAGCCCTGAAGCCAGCTTCCTCCTTGGCTTATGCGGCACCTGGTGGCCCGGGGCTGCTGGCCTCAATTCCTTGCTGCCAGGCCCCCAGCAGCCCCGTTGCCCTTCACCAGAGCTGGTCAAGTCCCTGAGCACGGCTCTGCCCTCCACAGCTTGTACTGTGCTCGGGACACCAGGCAGCAACGACCTGTGAACGGGAATCACAGACGGGGCTGCATCCACCTCAGGAGGCCCTTCTGGGGCCGGGAGGGGTGGCTGGGTGCAGGCAGGCAGGGTGACACAAGGGCCCAGGGCCATGGTCTTAGGTGTGGCAGGAGCCCAGGCTGCCCTGTAGCTGCGCTGATCCCGGAGGCGGGCATGTGGGGTCCGGCCCACACGGGGCATATTTATGCCCCTGGCATCTTCACAAGGGGGGGCACTGAATGCAAGTGGTCACAGTGTGTGCGGTGGGAGGCGTCACGGCCGGAGAGGCCTCAGATCAGAAGGGGGCACCAAATGAGGTGGTCAGTGTGTTGGGGGGACGGCACGGCCGGGAGGCCTCAGAGAAGCAGGCAGGCATGGTGGCTCGGGACGTACCTGTGGGCTGCCCCCACCTTCCTCTGTTCTTCTGTCTGTCGGCCCCTTACCTGTGACGTATCCAGCAGGGGCCACGACCTCACGGCCCCGTCCTCAAAGTCCTCACACTTCTGGGCGTTTCCAAGCCCGGTCGGTGGAAGTGGAGTGTGGAAGGCCCATCCCTTGTGCCAGGTCCCCCTCAGTGGGCACACGAGGGGAGCCTTGAGGGTTTGCTCAGCCACAGGCGGCATCAGTGAGGGAGGAAGGAGCTCACGTCTCCTTGAGCGGTTACAAGGCCCAGATAAAAAGGTCCAGCGGAATTCCTTCCTCCCTCCCACGTGGTGCAGGAGCCTGGAGCCTTCCCCTGGGGGAGGTCGTGGGCGGAGAAGTCTCCCCTGCGTCCAGCAGCCCTGGCCCGGCCCCCCAGCTCGCACAAGCTCAACCTGCCACTGGGATGTTGGCCCAGTTGCCAGGTGTGGTTTGTATTGTGAGCAGAGGCTCTTGGGCCCTGTGGGCTGTCGCCTGTGTCCTGACACTGTCCCAAAGTGACTGGGGGATCCGGGGTCCAGGAAGCCTGGCAGACCCCCTCCAGCTGGAGGAGGCAGCGGGTCCCTCACGGCAAGGTGGGCGTGTCAAGTGCCCCCAGGCCTGTTCTCCCCCTCGGGAGGACTTCAGGGCAGGTCTCACAGGGGCTGCCTTTGGTGCTCTGAACTGGTCTTCTGACCTGGGAGGCAGGGACAGGGCCATGGGGCTGGGCAGGTGCCCCCGGGCCGGTCTGCTCCTCACTGAGCACCGAGTCGCTGGCCACACGGCAGACCCGGGACCCCTCGGGTGCTGAGGAAAGATGGCCGGTGAGGCCCCCGGTGGGGCAGGCTGTCCTTTCCTGTGGGTGCCCTTTGATGCTCTTCAGTGGAGTCGGGCCTGCCTGGCTCTAAGCTCAGTCTGTGTCCAGAGCCCCCACAGATCTGAGGTCACGTGTTTTGCCTGGGCCGCCCTCAGATGAAATCAAAGGCCTGAAAGCTGGGCTCCCTCCCACTGCCACCCTGGGCTGGGCGGCCAGAGCCCTGGGCTGAGCACTTAGTTCCCAGGAGTCCTGGCGGCTGTGCAGTGGAGAGTGGGGCCTTTCCAACCGGGATTCGAGTTTGGAGCTGATCTGAGGCCAAAGGGCTGCCTCCTGCAGGCTTTAAAAGACAGGGGACAGACAGACAGACACCGGCGGTGGTGAACGAGCACCACTCCTCTCACGTCCCCCAAGCCGATTCCTGCCCCATCACTGTCCCTGGACGCCAGGCACGCAGCCCAGGGAGGGAGCCCGTGAGCCAGTGGAGGGCGCGACCCTCTGTGGATGGCCCAGCAGAGGCTCCCTGTGCTTCCCCGCCCCAAGCCCTGAGGGCAGCAGGCCCAAGGCCCTGCGGCAGGGTCAGCCCATGTTACAGAGCAGCACCCTGAGGCTGGCATCTGCCCCTCAGCGCAGGATTGTAAGCAGAATCCAAGACCGCGGCTCTTCCACCGGCTGACCGTGTCCGTGAGGAGCGGGTGGAACCTGGGAGGTCCGACTTGGACAGAGCGCGGCCCAGTCGGTCCCTGAAGGCTCCTGGGGCTGCTGTCTGTTGGAAATGAATGAACTGGGTGCTTAAAACAGCAGAAATTCTCTTGCACTTCTGAGGGCTGGAAGGCCAAAGGCAGAGCTGCCCTCCTGGGAAGCCTGTGGGGACGGAGCCTTCCTGCCTCCGGTCCCTGCCCGCATCCTCACATGGCCTCTCCCTGTGTCTCTGTGTCTATAAGACACTCTCACAGTTTTATGTGTCCCTGGACCACACGGCACCAACCCTTTTCCCGGTCAGGGCCCCTTCTGAGGCTCGGGGTGGCCGTGATGTTCACAGGGCCCCTGTTCGGTGCACTTGATGACGCAGACGGCCGTCACCCGGGGTTACAGTGCGGCTGGAGGCAGAAGCTCCAGTGTGGTGGACACCGCCTGAGTCCGCAGGTCCCAGAAGGGCCGCCCGTGGGCTGGGCGAGCCTGGACCCACGGAGGCTGGGCGAGGTCCCGGGGGATGCAGGGCCTGGGGAGCACTTGTCCTCTGATTGAGGAGTCCGTGGGCTGACGCATCCCTGTCCCGGTGCTGGCCCCGTGTGCCCGCCAGGAGGCCTCTCCAAGGGGAGGAGTGTGTCCCTCACCCCGTCAGTGGCTCCCACGGCGTGTCCATGTGACTGAAGCTTCATGGCTGGCTTTCCCTGAAATCAGCTCCCTGGGGCCTTCCGAATGTTCCCGCCCCAATTAGCCCGGTTCTGGAGGGGATCTGGGCGGGAGGAGGCGGGCTGTACCTGGCTCCCAAGGCCGCCATGACATTGCAGTACGGCCGCCGCGCTCTCATGTTCCCGCAGGCCCCTGGGGAGGGCTCGTTGGCAGCTGGGTTTTAGGGCAGACCTGAAGGTGACGGGCTTCCAGGCCCACCCGGGGTGCAGGCCGCCTGCTGTTTAGGCAGCAGGTTAGATGGTGCTGTGGGGTCTGCAGAAAAGGCCCAGAGAAGGGGTGGTGGCACCGGACTGTGTTAAACTGGGGGGTCCCAGGGTGTCCATGCCCCAGTGCTGCTGCTGGGGGAGGACCCGCACTTCCTCCATCTGTTCATCATGATGGCCTTCGGCCTGCCTTCCCGGTGGGCTGGGGGCTGCACAGGGCCGGGGAGCCCAAGCTCATCTGGCGGCTGTCGCAGTCATTCCTCTGCGTCTGTCTGGGACCCAGAGCTCTGTGCTGAAACAAGGATATTGTGCCCCAGTTTGGGGTTTGTGGGAGAGAGGAGGGGAGCCGCTGGCGAGCCGGGCCCGGTTGTGGGCGTGGTGGCATGTGGGCCAGGCACCCGTCATCACCCTCCGGCCCTCCTGCCATCTGGAGCCATCTGCCGTGGGGCTGTCCCGCGTACCGCAGGGTGTTGAGCCTCACCCGGCCTCCACCTACCAGAAGACCCCCCCCAGCGTGACAGCCCCATCTGCAGGTGGTGCTGAATGTCTCCTGGTTGCTGGGGCAGGTGGGTGGCGAGACCACCATATGGAGTCTGGAGCCGTGCTCTGGGAATGCGCCGTGCCCTGTCCTCCCGCTCCCACCCGCTGCTGCTGCCCGTCATCAGGCGGAGCGTGGCTGCCTCACGCCATGCCGGAAGAGCAGGCGGCCCTCCCACCAGCTCCCCAAACCACCTCAACTCCCACCTGCTCTTCGGGCTCCAACCCTGGCTGGACACCAGGATGTGAGGGCAGGCAGAGCACCGTCCCTGAGCAGTCACCACGGCTCCTTCAGGCATGCCAGCCCTGTGGGGCCCAGTGCCACACCCAGCCAGCAGGCCTGGTGCCCTCTCCACAGCCCCCGATGAGTAAGGGTGGCATGCTTGGCCAGCATTTGGTGGGTGTCCACTGGGGATGCAGGTCTCCAACCTGCGCTGGCATCCTGCACAATCTGAGGCCGAGCCCGGGAGCTCTGTCCTGGTCCACAGTGGGGTTTGCCATGTCTGTGAGAGGCAGGAGGCAGGGAGGGGACAGGGTTGGGACAGCCCAGAGGACCTTGGAGCAGCCAGATCATGCCTCCAGCCCAGCACACACACACTGCATACACACGTGTGCAAACACTCAGTCACTAATTCAGGATCACACTCGGGTGGGAACTGGTTTCAACAACTGCCCAAAACCTGGTCAGTGTATGTGAAAAGCCCTATGTGAATGATAAACAGGAGGTGGAAGCGTCTCTCCTACTAGGAACGTGGGGCACGTTAATGAGAATATTAAAAATTCAAGGCAAATTGCTTTACTTGTAATGAGCGTTTCTCATGAGAGACCTTCAGTGTCCCAGAAGGGGGAGGCGCTGGGCCCACAGCAGGAGCAGCTTGTAGGTCACAGGCTGGGGCGGAGGGCAGGCTTCAGGCTCAGCAGACCCTCAGGAGCACCTGCTCCAGAACAGGCCTGGGTGGTGTGGACTGGGGCTCACACACAGTGCCCAGAGGTGAGACCCAGGTGCCCACTGCATGCCTAGCGGCTGCCCACAGCAGTTGTGGTCAGGGCACTGGGGCACGGCAGAGCGCTGTAGGTGCAGAGGAATGCAACTTCCAGAGCATTCCATGGGTGGGGGCTCAGCTGGAGAGAGTCCAGCGGGGCTCTGGGTACTCTGCTGAGGTGCCCCGCATGACCAGGCAGTCCTGGGACCTGGGCCTTAGGCACCACGTGCCGTGCAGGGAGCAGGTTGGGGGAAGGGCAGCTGCCACGGAACCTATTCCGGTCATGAGACTGTGGCCTCATCTGGGGGCAGGGGCTGCGTGGGGCTCTCACATCCATCTCCCAGCCTGATGGAGACCAAAACCTACTGAGCAACCCAGCGGGGCCAGGACAGAGATAAGCTCCAGGGCAGAGCCCAGAGACAGCAGCTGGGGGGTCCCTCCCCACCCGACCTCCGTGTTTGCTGTAGGAAACCTAGTGCCACCTTTGGAGTACAAGCTTTGATCTGGTAAAATGGGAGGGTTTGGGGGCTGCCTCACCCGGGTCCTCTGCGCACCTCCTGTCGTGTTCCTCGGGTGACTAAGGCAGTCACCCTGCTAGATGGTGTGGAATCCCTTGAGGACCTTGGGCTCCCATGGGGTCCCCCGCCCCCTGCCCCCAGAGGAACCTGCAGACCTACTGGCTTTGGGTGTCTGACTTTGACCTGTGTAGCAGGCGCAGGGTCACATCCCAGCCTCGCCCTGTGGGATCTGAGCCAAGCAGAGTCACAGACCCTGTTGTCTGGAGCCAGAAGGACTGAGAAATGGTCCCCAAACCAACAGGCGGCCCACGCCTGAGGAGACAGCCGAGGAGGCCATGCGGCCACAAGCCAAGGTCACCTGGGACCATTCCAGGGAGAAGTGCTCAGTAGAGACATGGGCTCAGCTTGGCGGCCCCTGGCCCCCACTCCTGTGTCCAGGGGCCCAGTCTGTTGGTGTCCAGGTTAAGGATCCAGGCTCAGATGTCCCCGTGGTCCCCTCAGTCGCAGCTGACCGTGTAGGGACGGATCTAGATTGTGCCAGCCCCCAGGGGAGAGTGAGGACTCACGCAGGAGCCCTGAACTGAAGCTCCCATCAGCACCCCGTCCTGACCGCCTGCCCCCTGTACATCTGCTCTTCAGTGCATGGATGAGCACCTGGCACTCAGAACGGATGAGGGGCTGCAGAGCTGCCGTCCCCCTCTTCAGTGACCAGGGGCCTCTCACAGGCCGTGTTCCTCTGGTCACAGCAGAGCGGCGCTTACACGCTCCTGCCTGCTGGCCACTGGCCCGGCACAAGCCTGGGAAATGTGTGGGTCAGCTGGCTGAGCAGGGCTGTTTCATTTGTGGCAGTGAAAAGGCTTCACGACATTTTCGTTGGGCACCATGTATTTTGCTCCAGGAACATTTTGGAACTTGTGGGACTCCTGTGTGGCAACGTCTGACCTGGCCTTCCTTTCTGTCCCATTGCCCTTTTCCAGGTGATGTGCCCAATCTGGACCCCAGGTTATCCTTTGAAGGCACCAGGCTGGACGTGGGGAACATTGTGCTGGCGTTGTACAGTGGCCTCTTTGCCTATGGGGGATGGTAGGTTCCAGAAGGTCTGGGTCCCAGGCTGGGCCCTGAAGCGCCCAGCAGCCCGGGCCTCCCAGCTGCCCACAGGCAGTTGTGGAGAGCGACAGAGGGGGAGCTCCCTCTCAGAGCTGCTCGGAGCCCACCCATCCCAGAAAAGCTCGGCCCTCAGCATTTTCTCAGCTCCTTTTGGCTCCTGAGAAGACGGCCCTTTGCTCAAGGCAAAAGGCACTTGGGCCTCTCCCTGCGGGTGAGGGGCTCCTGCCCACCGCTGTCCACTGTGCTTTCCAGAACTGGGCCCCCAGCTGGGGATCTGCTCTCAGCCCAGGCTGCTCTGGCTGCACAGCAGGCGGGGAACGTGGGCCGGGTGGTCAACAAGGATGCCCTGGAGCACCCTTGGCGGGGTGGCCCCCTCAGTTTGGGCATGTGTCCCATAAGGGCTGCCCCGTGTAGCCTCTGACCCTGACCTTTAGTGCTCAGTGTGGACATTAGGAGCCACACAAAGCAGGTCTGTGCCGGCAGAGGCACACAGAGTGACACCACTTGGGCTGGGCTCTGCATCCACCTCAGATGGTGCTGGTTGCCCAGGAGAGGACAGTGGGCTGAGGGTGTTGGGCCTCCTGGCATGAGGTGGGGCGTCTGCCAGTTTTCCATCAGAGGCAGAACCCAGTAGGTGTCCACATGCCCACAGCTGCTCACCAAGCAGGGCCACGGACAGGGGACCTGCTCTCTACCACCCAGAGCAGCCAGGAGGGGCACCCCAAAGTCCGTGTTCTTTTCCCCCTGTGACAGTGGGAGGGATGTACAATTAACCTCTCTCTCTAAATTCTAGGAATTACTTGAACTTTGTCACCGAGGAGATGATCAATCCTTACAGGTGTGTGTGTTAGCAGAGACAGGAAGGCAGAAGGCAGCCTGGTCCCGGGGACCCACCCACAGGCCCAGCCCAGCCTCAGATGGAAGGGCCTTGCTTTAGGATCATGCCAGGCGGGGGCTGGTTTCTGGCCTCGGACTGGCGGCACGGTCGCCTGTGACCTTGAACAAGACTCCCGTGCGGAGTGGATGGGGTGCCATGGGCAGGCAGGCAGCGGGGCTGTCAGGGCCGTCACTAGCCCGCCTTCCCACGACTGCCCAAGCTTAGGTGCTGGCTTCTGGCCACTTGCTGGTACTGGTGGCCAGGGCCAGTGCAGGTCTCGCTGCTCGCCACCTCCCCATGCAGGGATCTCAGGACCCACCACCATGTATTGGGAATGGCTCCTGGCTACGGGTCTGGCCAGTCCTCATGCTCCTGTCCCATCCTTCCAGAAACCTGCCCCTGGCCATCATCATCTCGATGCCCATCGTCACCCTGGTGTACGTGCTCACGAACCTGGCCTACTTCACCACACTGTCCACCGAGCAGATGCTGGCGTCTGAGGCTGTGGCCGTGGTAAGACTGGCCGCCGGCACTGGCCAGGTCCCTGAGAGGCCTGCCCTGCCACCTCTGAACCTGTGACGTGGAGCAGGCGGGGCCCCTCGTCTGCAGACCGTGTTCCCACCCCAAGGGGCGGAGCTGAGCTCCACTAAACCAGGGCCGGGTCCCCAAGCCTGCCTACATGTGGGCTTCACTGGGGTCTTTGAAAGAGTTGGTGCTCAGGCCATGCCCTCAGCAGCTTTGAATCTGTAAGTCTGCGATGGTCCTGGCCTCGGTGGCTTTGAAAGCCGAACATGGCCACGGTGAGTCCGTCGTGGACCACACTGACTTGGAAGGCCCCAGTCCAGGCGAGCGAGGTCCTCAGCCCAGAGTGCAGGATGGAGGGCTGGGCGGCCTCCCCCACCCACTGACCAGATCCATCCTGAGCCACCTTTGCTGGGCACTCTGGTCCCGGGGTTCAGAGAAGGAGCCGTGTCTTGGGGCCCCTGATGATAGCCAGCTGAGTGTCTTGTCAGCCTCCCACACTGAGCAGGGTGGGACCCCAAATAGAGCCTGCGGGGACCCAGTCTGCCCACTCCTCTGAGGAGTGCATGCTCGCTGAGCCCTGCTCTGGGCTCGGTGTGGGAGACCTGGCCAGTGACAGCAGCAGTGCCTCGTGGGCAGACATGCTGGCAGGGACAAGGACCAGGCCCAGGTCAGCCTGGCGCTGTGCAGGGGGACATGCCAGAGAGTGGGGGCAGGGCATGAAGCACGGGACACCCTTCTGTTCCAAAGAAGGTCCTGTCCCAGGCAGACCCCTGCAATCCAGACCCCGAGAGGCCCTCCGCATACAGGAGGGCTATGCAGACAGAAGTGGGCAGAGGCTGTGAGGTCAGGCTGGGCCGTGAGGGTGGCCGTGGTCCCGTGGAGAAGCTGAGGCCTCAGGTCGGAGCCTCCCGCCAGGTGCTGTGGGCACGGGGACCCACGCTTCATGTCTGTCTAGGACTTTGGGACGTGTCACCTGGGCGTCATGTCCTGGATCATCCCTGTCTTTGTGGGCCTCTCCTGCTTTGGCTCTGTCAACGGATCCCTCTTCACATCCTCCAGGTGAGCCCCCACCTGGCCTGCCCTCCCGCACACACCCTGGGGGGTGGGAGGCTGAGCTGGCTGGCTGCGTAACTGCTGTGCGCCACTCTCTGGCATGTGCTTCAAAAGCCTGCTTTTTGTTAAGTTGAGTCACTTGCAGCTGTGAAAACATCAGGTCACAGGAGTTAAGGGATGTGAACACTCCTTCCGGGGCCCAAGAACACAAGTGCCGTCCTTCCAGACCCCCTGCTGGTTCACAAGCCCTGCCCTGGTGCCTGGGGGGGTGTGAAGGGCCCTGAGTCTCTTGCCAGCTCAGTTGATAGGGGACGGGAGAGGCCACGGTGGAGCCACACCCTCAGGCACCGCCCTGCCCTGCCTGGGGGCCTAGGGCCGAACCCACAGCGTGCTGCTCTGTCCACAGGCTGTTCTTTGTGGGGGCCAGGGAGGGCCACCTGCCCTCCATCCTCTCCATGATCCACCCGCGGCTTCTGACACCCATGCCCTCCCTGGTGTTCACGGTAAGTCAGCAGCGCCATCCACTGTCCTCCACCCCAGGAGGACTGCCGGCGGACTGAGCTGGGACAGTCCCTGGGGGTTGTTCTGGGCTCCCAGCAGGAGGCCATGTGCCACACCCCACCGTTCTGGGGTCAGCTGGTCGGAGGTGGAGATGGAGATGTGCTAAGCCACCATGCGGTTTCCACACTGCATCCCCCACAGCATGCTCCAGTGAACACAAAAGCAGTTTTTTTTTTCTTGAAATTTTAATTCCAAAAAATAATATATGGGAGCTGTACACAAACCACAAACGTTAAACAACCTGGAGGTGCCTGAAGCCAGAGCTGCACCCCGTGAGGCAGGGCTGTTTGTAGATGCCCTCGTTGGCTCCGTGCATCCCTGGGGCTCTGCGGGCCTGTTCACAGGTACACCGCACACACCGTGCAGTGCTTGTTTTTAATGAGATCACGGCATACGTGTTCTTCAGTTTGTCTTACGTGTTTCTGAGCCAGCACGTACAGCTGTAGTCATCCTGTATTTCTATGTAACTATCACCCCAAAACTCAGTGGCCTGAATAGGAAGCGTCGCTAGTCTCAGTTTCTGTGAGTCAGGAGCTCAGGACAGCCGAGCGGTGTGGCCCTGCTCCAGGGTCCCTCGGGAGGGGCTCTCGGGGTGGCGGCTGGGCTGCTGCATCGTGAGAAGGCTTGTGGTGGCTGGAGGAGCCACTGCCTCAGCCACAGGACGTGGGCTCCCACCGACCGCTGCCCGAGCGCTCGCCACAGAGCAGCTGGAGGACCCATAGACGCAGCCAGGAGCGAGGGCCCTGGCCTTCTGTCTCCTTTCCATCAGAAGCTGGTCATTAGCAGAGCCCAGTGGCAGGGAGGGGGTCAGGCCCGCCCAGAGGGGGAAGCGCCGGGTGATCCTTGGACGTGTCATGAAACACCGCACAGTTCACTCCCAGATCGAAACTGCCGCGCGGTGTCATGTGTCCCTCGGCTTGGCCGGCAGGCTGCCATCGCCGCCCTCACAGGTGGCCCTGCAGTCACCCTTCCACCCTCAGGCACCTTTGCCTCTGCTTCCTGATAACACGTGCATTGCTCAGACCAGGCCTTCCTGGGAGGCCAGAGCAAGCAGCTGCCGCCAGCCCCGAGGCCCGCCGGGGCTCACCCGCCCGCCTCTCTGCTTGCAGTGTGTCATGACCCTGCTCTACGCCTTCTCAAGGGACGTTTTCTCCGTCATCAACTTCTTCAGCTTCTTCAACTGGCTGTGTGTGGCTCTGGCCATCATTGGGATGCTCTGGCTACGCTACCGGAGGCCTGAGCTGCCGCGGCCCATCAAGGTGAGGCCGGCCGCAGGGGCCCACAGCTCTGGCTCTGCCCTCCGGCTCGTGCCCCGGCCTGCAGCCCTTCTCTCTAGACTCCATCCCCCTGGGGAACCAGGGTCAGGGTGTGACTGACGGCGTAGGTGTGGGAACGTGTGTCTGAACTAGACATGGGGACTCAGCCAGTGGATAACACTGGGAACATCTTGAGGGTCAAGCGCGCGCTCCAGGTGCTGGGGTTCCCCGCCACACCCAGCAGGCCCCATATCCCTGCCCTCCTCAGGCATGGAAGCCAGTGAGGGGAGGGTCAGCGCTCAGGAAGCCTGCGGACCCCAGGGCAGGTAGGGGAGGGCCTGACTGGCAGAGCATGTGAGCGCAGGCGAGGGCCCATGTGCCCTCTGGGCGGGGCATAGCTGGGACTGGCCATGCCTGACTGGCGAGGCGTCGTCAGGCTGGGCTGCCCACTGCACCCACCCTGGCCTCAGCAGCCTCGGAGGAAGTGGGGCTGCTGAGCGAGCCTGGCCTGGAGGTCCACTGTCCATCCCCATCAACTCAGTAGTGGGGACAGCGGCCTAGGGGTGACCTCCTCTCTCCAAGCGGGGTACTGATAGAGGCCCCTCTCCTGCTGGTGAGGCCCTGGCACATCACAGGGCAGAGCTCACGGTGGCTGCTGGCCAGCATCTTGTCCCCATCCAGTTCCTGGTGGCATGTCTGTACCTATTCACAGGCCTCTTCCAGCCCTCCATCCAGCAGTTCCACAGAGGCCATCTGGGCCCTGCTGCCCTGCCTGGGAGGGGTTCTCCTGAGGGTGATGAGGGAGACCTCAGTGCTGTGGACCACCTTACTCCTGCCCGTGGGGGCTCTGTCCCCCGTCAGCCTGGGCCTGTGGGGGCTCTGTGCCCTCTCAGCCTGGGCCCCTAGTATGCTGTCACCCTGTGGGGCTGGGCGGGAGGAGGGCATGCAGTCTGGTTTGACCTGGTGGGACCCAAGCTTGCCTTTCGTCTCCCGGGGTGTCCTGCTAGTGTGCAGACAGCAGCCCCCATGTACAGGCAAGGCTCCCTTGCAGGAGGCTCCGTGCGTGCAGGAGCTGGGAGTCACCTCTGGAGCTGGGCGGGGCTGTGGGCATCTCTCTGGCTCCTCTGCCTCAAGCCCTGCGGGTGGGCCGTGCAGACTGTGGTTCAGCCTGCTCACAAAGGCCTCTCTGAGAACATGGTGCCCCTGCATTATTAGTGGTCAGCCAGGGTCCTCCCAGAAACACCAGGCCTGCTCCTCTGCATGACCATGGGTGGGGTGCCAGGCCGGGGTTTCCACCCTGTGATGTGGGACCCAGTGAGGCCAATTTTCCCTGACTTTGGGAAGCCTGGAGGGACCGACCTGGTTATTTCTGTCCGCCCCTCAGGGCTTCTGCACCTGGGGTAATTATCCCCAGCACTGCGTGCAGAGTGAGGGTAAACTGACAACCCGGCGGGGGTGGGGTCTCAGCCGTCAAGCCCCAGACGCAGAGAAAAGCGGCTTAGGTCAGCCCGGGACACACCAGACAGGCCCAGGCAGGTAGGGGAAGTGGGCATGGAGCCAGTGGCGTGGCTGGGCCTTGGGTGGGCGGTAGGTGAGGGCAGGGGCGCCAGCTTGGGTGACACGCACCACTCCGCCCCTGTCCCCAGGTGAACCTGGCCCTCCCAGTGTTCTTCGTGCTGGCCTGCCTGTTCCTGATTGCTGTCTCCTTCTGGAAGACCCCCATCGAGTGTGGCATCGGCTTCGCCATCATCCTCAGCGGCCTGCCAGTCTACTTCTCAGGGGTCTGGTGGAAAAACAAGCCCAAGTGGCTCCTCCGGGGCATCTGTGAGTGTCCTCCGCAGCCTGTCCTTGCCCCCCACACAGGGTGGCTGGGAGCAGCCGGGAGGGCAGCGCTTGGGCGCCAGCTGAGGGGCCAGCAGCGGGCAAGTTGGGCAGCAGACACTCACAGCACCGACCAAGGGCCTGGGCATTGTGTGTCTGGCGGTGACGTCCGGCCACGTATTGTAGGCATAAGTCGCTCGGCTTGGTACCAGCTAATCTTAGAACAAGGGATTCCAGAAAACGAGGCTGCTTTTGCCAAGTAACAAAATCCCACCATCTGTCACCAGCTTAAACACAGCCGGTCGGCCTAGACAGTCAGAGAAACAGCATCTCTGCTCCACAGTGACAGGGCTGATGAAGACACCAAGTTTGAGACCCTGTGCAGGGACTGTGGTTAATGGGAAAAGTCCCTGTTGGCTGGGGCCCTGCACCCTGATGGCCACCCTCAAGTTCCGATCAGCAGCTGCCTGGTGACGATGCTGTCACTTGTCAGAGAGTTTTGCCTGCGCCCCAGACCACAGGCTCCCTTTATTATCTCACCACACACCCCTCTGTCCTGAAGCCAGACTCCAGAGCAGGTGCTTGGGGTCTTGGGTGACAGGTATTCCCTGGCCCGTTGCCCACGCCCCGCAGCTGCAGCCCGGCTGCACGACCGCAGGTGTGCACTGTTACCCGGGGCGGGCAGGCAGGGGTGTGTGTGCTTGCGGCCAGTCCCAGTCGCCCACCAGCCGGAGGCCCAGGGTGGACACTGAGGAAGGGCCTGCCCCAGTCCTCCAGCAGTGGGAGTCCTGAACATCCTGGGCTCTGAGACAGCAAGGGGCAGAGCCAGCCCCTGCCCGTTGCTGAGTCCCTGCGCCACACCCCCAGGGACTTACCGCCAGGGCAGACGTGCAGTGCATCTCTGCTTCTAACCAGGAGTGCGAGTGGTGACGTGCAGGCCTGCGTGCCCGTGCCCACGTGGCGAGGCTTCACACAGAGTTCTGGGTTTCTGGTTGCTGGGACAAGGTGGGAAGGCCTGGTGACCAGGGCTGAGCCACTCTCTCTCCCCTCAGTTTCCACGACCGTCCTTTGCCAGAAGCTCATGAAGGTCGTCCCCCAGGAGACATAAGCAAGAGGTGCCGGGAAGCTGCCAGAAAGGAAGTTCACAAAGGTCGTGTGGAAACAACTCAGCCCCTAAAAAGCGACTCCAGGCAGCTCACCTGAGTGCCCTGCGCTGTCCCGCCACTAGGCCAGGCACCAGGGCCACTGCGAAAACCGGTACGAATTTAGACCGAAGTCGAGCTCCCGCCAATACCTCCTCGTGTTGGTCTGAGGCAGCCAGGGCCAACCCACCGTGGACTCGCTGCCACTCGGGGCCCCCCCCTTCCCACCTTTGTTTATTTGTATTATTTCTGCAACTTAAATTTTGGACCAGGTTGATGCCACCAAGATGACTTTTTTCGAGAGAGGGGCAGGGGGAAGGTGGGAGAAGAGTTTTCCTGTGCCGCCCCCGCAGCATGATGTGGGGCTCGGAGGGGCAGGTCCTGTCCCCAGGCAGGACCCCAGGGGCCAGCAGGGATCCTGAGAGCCAGCAGAGTTGCGCGGCGCAGGCCACAGGCTGGCACGGACACTGGACCCCAGACCTGTGCTTGGTTGTCATGGATGTAGTGAATCTGTACATGCTCGGTAGTGAAAACTAACCCCCAGGGCTTACGTTTCTGCCTTGAAGACCCAGGGTAGATCCCTCCCCAGCCTCCGGAAGAGAGGTAAGCTCAACACAACAGCCACCTTCAGAGAAGTTTATAGAACAAAATGATGCTGGCCCCAGCTCAGCAGAGAGCCGAATCCTGTTCTGGCATCTGCACGTGGGGACCTCTGAGCAGCTCGCCGTCAGTGGGACCATCTCGGAGCTCCCACTGCCGTGCATTGCCTGGGACATAGAACGGGGCCGTTTCTGGGCTAGACCTGGTCACTCTGCACACTCTCGGGCTCCTGACTTTGTACACCCTGCCCTGGGGCAAATCACAGCCACAGGAGGACCCGGGCATCCCCCCGGCAGGCGGGTGGGCCAGGGACAGCACACCTCCAGGCCCTGTGTCTGATGTTGCCCTCCGGCCTGCTCTGCATCCGGTTCTGAAGCCGACGTCTAGTTTTTTCAGACAAGACCCCATGCTCGAAATCTGGAAATAGACAAAAAAAAGCAGGTGCACCACCCCTGCTGGCTCCCCTCCTGGGCAGTCCACAAGCAGCCCCTTCTGGGGCCGTGCCTGTCCCAGCTCAATCCCGACCGCTAGGAAGTGGAGCCGGGCCTTCCCAGCACTCCAACTTTGCTCCTGCCACAGGGGGTGCCCCAGCTCTCAGGGTCTGGCCCCCCGTGACAGATCTGTCTAGAGAGGCTGCACAAGCAGGCATTTGTTTTTGTGCTCCGTGGCATTTTCCCCGGGGGAGGCAGCTTCGGGCCAGCCGGTATGTCCTGACAATCGCCGTGTCCCTGAGCCAGCCTGGGGGGTAGCACCATGGAAGGTCAGCGTGCCTCCTTCTAGGCGCCTGCGCCCCCACTGCCGGCCCTTCCCTTTGGGAGGTGGAGCCCAGTCCTCAGGAGCAGGCCTCATGGGGGCTCCCTGATGTAGGCTCCCTGGTGCCACGTGTGCAGACGTCTTGTCCAGACTGCTGCTACCCAGCTGGTTCCTCTCATAAGTCCAGCAGAGAGACCTGACCAGCAGCTTGGGTGCCTTAGCTGGGCATGGAGCTGAAAGGCAGTTGGCCAGACATTCATCCCTCCTGCTTCGCACTGGGACCATGCCACCTGTGGCTCATGCATAAGGACTAATCTCCAGGGACATCTCATCTCGCGAGCTCAGTGTTTCTGGGGCCGTCATCCTCTCCCCTAGGGGGTCCAGCTTGGTGCCTGAAGGCAGAAAGCCACTGCGTCGAGCAGAACCCCTGCCCCAGGCTCCAGTTTTCTCTTCCACAAGCAGGGCAGTAGCTGGCGTGTCCCCACACAGTGGTCTGTGCCCCTCCCAGAGACCGGGCAGGTGGCGACTGCAGCCCTGTGCGCAGGGGCCGGGATGCCTTGGGCACACAGCCCACCTGCCTGTCCACAGACGTCCAGCAGCATCCGAGCAGGATGTCCACCCTCCTCGAGGGCTGTGTCTGGGACACCGTCATGGGTCAAACTGCCAGCTCGGGGAGAGTGGATATGGCCCTGGGGATGTGGGGAGCAGGGTGGCCCTGCCCAGACCAGGCTGTGGTGGCCTGCCCACGTGGCCTGTTCTGGCAGCCTGCAGACCGGCGGCTTAGGGCCCCACAGTGCACCATAGGGTCCCAGGGCTCTGTTTTCACACAGCCTGGGGGGCAGACTTGGCCCTTTCTGATCACTCTACTGACAGGTGTCCTGAGTGCTGACGTCCATGAGGTTTAATCTCTAAACCAAACCCTGGCACCGCAAGCCTCAGCCCCGTGGTTCCTCTGTGTTGCTGTGTCTTGACGTCACTGATCTAAAGATGCTCTAGGCAGAGCACCTTGGTGAGTCATTTGTAGGATGGCCGCTCAGCCTTGCTGCACCGCGGCGTTCTGGCTGTCCCATGTCGCCGCTGTGTCCTGGCCAGGGCCCGACGCCCCTGCCGCAGGATGGCATCTGTGGCCTCACCGCCTCTTTGTATTCTGTTGTGGCTAACCCGTCACCATCACACTTGGCTGGTTTGTTGGGGGTGGATTATGTTTTTTTTTATGGGGGCTTTTCCTTTTCTGTTTTTAAAGAAACATCAGAATTAAAAGTACTGCTGGTGGCCTTCTGTATCCTTTTCTTCAGCGCCAAGTTCTGGGGCGGGGCATGCTCCCGGGGGCTCCTGCCCTGGAGGTCCTGCCTTGCTCACTGGGGCAGGCGCCTCGAGGCCTGCAGCTGTGCTGCCCGGGGATGGTCCCTCGGTGGGCAAAGCACGCAAAGGAGTGAGAACTCAGATCTACCTCTCGGGAGGGGCCCCGACATGGAGACCAGGAGGTGAGTGAAGATTGTTCTGGCCTGCTGCTCGTTTCTAAGACATCCTCGGAGTGTCTTCTCACAGCCCGGGGGGAGCAGGGCAGAGCACGCTGGCCCTTCCAGGGCAGCATTTGTATAATCTGGGCAGACTCCATTCTGAGCATTGGTGTTTGGCTGGGGCCTGGAGGACGACGGGCGGGGCTGTGCCAGGACGTGAGGGTCATGGAGGGTGGCCGCAGCCTGAACCACAGTGAGGGCCAGAGGACCGTCCCCAGCAGCTGCCAGGTGAGCCCCAGCCAGGGGCACAGGGGCACAGAAGGCTGGGACCACAGCTTTGGATGTACCCTGAAGGCTTCCACTCCATCCCAAAGGCAGCAGGGTCACCATGCCGGCTCAGGGCCAGGAGTGCCTCCTAGGGCCACGGCAGCGTGCGGGAGGCCCACTGAGTGCAGGTCCCAGACTGCTGCTGCCTGAGAGAGGCGGGGTTTGTAATGTCCTGATCACGCGGCGGCACCCCTGCATCCTGGACCCCATAGGCTGTGAAACGAACACGTGGGAGACAGGATTGCAAAGCCTGAGTGGGCAGGGGGCTGTCCAGGTGGGCGCCTGTCTGCGCTGCTCACAGCAGGTCAGGTGCCCACCACGGCTCTCCCAGCCCAGGCCACCGAGGCAGCGCGTCACTGCTGGAGCTCTGCTACCCAAAGGGCAGTGTGCAAGACGTGCAGATTTGCAAAGTGAGAAGCACATGAAAACCCTGTCACTGCGCAGAGGTGGGATAACGTGACGGCCCGCTGGCCTTCCACTGTCACCAACGGAAAAGGGTCTTGACACTTGAAAGGACAGTTCTCAAGCCAACCCAAATGGTTTGAGGCTGAGAGACGGGAGGAGGGGCTGGGGAGCGGGCATGCTCAAGAACAGCCTGCAGCCGCTCAGCCGCCCTCATGGGTAGGCACAGGTCTGTCTGGTGGAGAAGGCAGAGGCGAGAGGACTGGGGTGCCGGCCACAGCAGGACGAGCTGCTTTCGATCCGCAAGTCCTTAGAGAATCCCACCAGAATCCCCAGATTGGCCACGCGTGGGAACAGCGACAGCTGGATTCAGGCCATCTACAGCAAGGCAGGGACATGACAAAGCCACTTTGTCCCTGGAATTCGCCAGAACCACTATGCGGGCATAGTTTCCGCCGCGGTGGCATGGGGGTGCTGGAGGTGACATCGGTCAGTCGGAGAGCTCAGAAAGCTCAGCTGGCTCCAGGGCCCCAGAGAGCCCTTCTGCTCCTGACCCTGCATCCTGAACCCATGACATTTCTCTGTTCCCTAGAGACGTCGTGGGTCCTTGAGGTCCTTGCAACATCCTCTAGAGACGGTGCAGGTGGGCAGGACCCAAGCCCTGAGCCCAAGGCACCCGGTGCCCAGGGCAAGCAGGCCCTCACCCACAAGATGGTGTCTGCACTCACACGCACTGTCTGAGCCTGGAGAGATCTCCCGGGGCCCCGGCACCCTTCATCCTCCTGCCAGAAACTGCTCCCAAATTCCTCCCGTGCGCTCAGCCACTATCCGAACAGGCCACGCGCTGCTTTACTTCTAGGGGTCCAGTTCAGGCAAGACCCAGATCTTCTCTTCCAGCCAAAGGGTGACTTAATCCTGCAAGTAGGAACTCAACTGGGTGATTAAACTCAAATGTTCACACATTGCCCTGATGTTGGGAACAGGCTGCTCACAAAACTAGTCTCTACCTGTCTTCCTGGAGAACAAACCCTCCCAGGTCACAGAGAGCCCAGGAGGCTCCAGAAGCTCTCTCTCCCTCGCTGACCTCTGCCCACTGGCTGGAGAGCGGCAGGTGGTCCCGGGCGGCCTCTTAGGTTTGACAGCACACTCTGGCCCTGCCCACATGGCCCCAGCCCTCCAAACTCTGAGAGGTCGGGGCCCCTCACCAGACCCCCGGCCAGTCCCTCCAGTCCCCTGCAAGGCCTCCTTCACCCAGTTGACTGCTCCTGACTCGAGGCTGGGAAGAGGCGTGTGGACGAGTCCGGGCCCGTCCTGGACCAAGATCGTCTTGACAAGAGGCCTGGGAAACTGATCTCCCGCTAGTGAACATGTCCCCAGCATCTCCAAAGGGCGGCCTTGCCCTGGGCCAGCAGGGCAGCGTGGTGCCCTCCCCCCAACTGTGGTCATTTCTCCAAGCGTCTTGATGCCCCTGTGGGGCAGCCCTGCCGGTCTTAGAGCCACAGGGTTCGTGGGGGCTGAGTCCCAACTTCCTCCATTTAAGCTGCTCCTATTTCATTTCTGGGCTTGGCTCGGTCCCTGGAGTTGGGCTGTGAATTCCACAGAGAGGGAATAGCCAATAAACAAATTGACTGTGTAAGAGGGACTTCCTCGGCAGGATCACCCCAGAAGGGGCTGTCACCGTGGGGGCTCTGTTCCAACGGCGAGGTGTGCAAGCATCTCAGGTCAGGCAAAAGATTTCTTTTCTGTGGGAGAAGGGGACAGGCTGCAAAGAACCAGGGTGGCCGCCGGGCGAGGGCAGCTAGGCGGGGCAGTGGGTAGAGAATGTTCCCTGGGGCCGGCCTGTTCTGGGGGCTGTCTGCTGGCTGGCGGTTCAGCCCTGGCTAAACGAGGATGGGTGGTTTTGGTCCACACCTGAGCATGCTGCGTCTCAGCCTCTCCCACTGGCCCCTGCTGCCCACACCCTTCATGGGGCTGTAGACACGGCAGTCCTGGCCTTGCCCTCTGTTCGCCAGGCGCACCTGCTGCCCACAGACCCTGAGGTTACCATGAGCTGAGCAGATGCCGTCCGCCTCCCCTGGAACTCCCTGCCCAGTCGGGGAGACAGACCCTCTTGCAACAACCCCACCCGTCCTCATGTGGGAGCGTTCAGGGCTGAAGTCGGGCATGCCCCCACCAGGGAAGCATCTTCTGGGGGTCTTACAAACTTCGGCAGATGTGTAGGAAGCTGATTAAGGAAACTATGGTTTAACTGTTAGGGGGGCGTTGTTTATTTTCCTCAGTTCTTGTCCCTGCCTCAACAAAGAATTAAAGGGCGGGGACACAGTAGTGCAGCAAGTAAAAGTTTTATTTAAAGTTACTTAAAGAGAGAAAAAGTGCAGGCGACCTCAGGGAGGAGAGGCGCCCCTAAACGTTGAGAAAAAGTTTAAGGCTACACACTTAGAAAGTGGGGGCAACCTCAGAGAGAGATGCGCACGGAAGGGTTGGGGGTTCCCGCTTTTAAAGGTTTTTCAGGAATGTGAGGGGTAGGGGTGTGGACTTGTTAAGTGGTCTCAAGATGTTTATCTTGGATGAGACGTTAAGTCTCTTGTATCAGTCTTCCAGGTAGTTCTGCAAAATTAACATAAGAAATGTGCTGCTCTGGTCCCCTCCCAGGAGAGCAGCTTCCTGGCCTGGGAGCATGTCAATCAAAGACTGCCTGCCCTGCCTCCAAGGTGGGCTGAGTTGTCTTGTTTGCTAGAGTATGTTAAGAATCTTACTTCTCAACTTCTTGGGTTTTAAAATGCAATTTTAGCTTTAAGATGAAAATTTTCCTGTCTTTATTATGCTGTTTGTAGCTGGGCCTTTTAGCGGGCTAAAGTAAATCTCACAATGGCATGATCTAGTCGACACAATGAAGGTGGGCTGTGCTCAGATACTTTCCTGTAGCTGGGGAATATTCAGATATTCCAGGCCAAGTTGCTCCTGGCCTTTGGGGCTTTAACTGATTAATTCATTAGCTCTGAGTCTTTTCTGGCTTTCTAGTTTTAACTGGTTAACTCTGAGTCCCTTGTAGTGAGCTTTATTGGCTTTAATTCTCTCTCCACCCCACTCGTATCTATTTGCCTGCCTAACACAACCACACAGTGGAACTCGATGCAGCTGTAAAGATAGAGCACAGCGATGAGAATGTGCTAAAATCAATCATTGATGAATAAGCAGGAAACTTCTGAACTGCACGCTTTGCATGGGTGAGTGGCACAGTATGTAAACATGTCTCAGTAAGGCTGCTACCAAAGACAGGAGGACGCCCTGCCTTGGCACGGAGTGTGTTACGGCAAACAGGAGGTGTGCAGCAGGGCACCCAGACACCATTTTTTATAAAGGGGGAGAGTACACATATGTAAGTCCCTGCATAGAACTCGAGAACGACCGGGCAGGGAGTCTGGGGCCAGGCCTTGGAGAGGTGTTGTCACCTTGTATCCCATGCCTTTGGAATTTGGAACCACGTGGATGACTCGCCCATTAAAAAGCAATGCTTTTTAAATCAGCCATTACAGAGCAGCAAGCTCTCTGGAATGCTGCGCTGCTCTGCATTTTGACCTAGGTGGGTGGAAACTGGCACTTGTTAGATTTGTGTACTGTCCTAGATAGGTTTGTAAAGTGTGCACCTGGCCTTAGCCTTGATCTTACTGTCACTTTCGAGGTGCCTTGCACCCCAGGACCCCACCATCTGATGACGGGTGTTAGTGTCCCATCCTCTGCAGCCCTGGGTGTCTGACTTCGGCCATGGACCCCTCACTCACTGGGAGCTAGAAAGGCTCACGGGTCCCCAGTGCAGAGGGGGCAAGGAGGGACAAGGGACTCTAGCCTGGCCAATTCCTGGGCTGTCGGGACTTTGTGCAGACCTGGGGTTTGCCGGTACCCCTGGCCATCTTCCTGACTGCTGAGGGTTGGAGGGACCAGATGTGCCCAAGGCATCAGCAAGCCCACATTCAACGATTCTGTGCCTTGCTTCCATTTGGACAGGCATCCTCGGCCAGGAAGGTCCCAGAAGCCCTCGGGACCTGACTGTTCCCCCAGGAGAGGCTCCAGAGCTCCCTCTAGGTCACCTCGCGGCCCACATGCAGGGGCCCCACCCTGCTGTCCCAGGCAGTCGCCAGGGACAGGCTCCTCCGCCCTCTCCCTGAGGACTCTGGGTCCTGACCAGGCTTGCTGCTGCAGGGCTGACTCACCAGGATTCAGCACACTTGCCAGTGTGACAGAGAGCAACCAAGGGGCAGCTGTGTCCCCAGGCCACCACGAGTGAGGGCCACAAGCAGGGGAAGTCGAGCAGCTGCGCCGGGATCATCAGTGCCCAGGCCTTTGCTTTACGGATGGAGAAACTGAGGCCGAGAGAGGTTTGAAGTGAGGGTATTTGATCAGTGGATGAAATAAAAATGGGCAATGTCTGAGCTTCCATTAGGATTTCACCCGTTTTATCAAAAAGAATGATCTTGTTTTCACTAATTACATGTTTTTGAATAGGTGGTAGATGGAAATGATGCACTACTGAAAGGTCCTTAGACATACTGATGGCCTGTCCCTCCTGCCCCCACCCTATCCCCAGCTCGCTTCCCAGGTCCCAGGGCCCTTGTGGCCTGTTCAGAAGGTGCAGAGCACACGGGGACAGTAGGGAGATGACTGTAATGCACTTAGGCACGGGGCTTGTGCTAGGTACCTTGTAAGGCACAGATGGCAAGAGCTAGAAAGTGCGGGCAGCTGTAGAGGGCGGGGAGGGGCCGGGCAGCAGCTGCTCTTAGTGAAATGGGGGAGGCCACCATGTGGGGCCTTCGGGGCAGGAAACGCCAGAACAGGCCTGCAGGAGGACACGAGAGGTCATCACTGGGCAGGGGCGAGCCAGGATATTTTGGGGGGTGAGGGCATGATTTGCTAGATGGGCAGATCCGGAGAAAGGCAGCAGGCGTGTGGCATCTGGTGAGGGTTCATGACCTTTCTGTTGCCAAGACAGGAAGATCATCCTGGGTGTAGGTAAAATGGTAATATTTCCAGAATATCTCGCCTGGCTTTAGTGCATCTACAAATCAACAGGCACTTCTCAGGGGTGGAGAGAAGTTCACCTCCATATCAGCGGGTAATTACCTGGGCAACCGAGGGCTTATCTGAATCCGAGAGGGCCTATCTGAATCCGAGAGGTTAGGGGGAGTTCCTGGCCCTGCTTCTGCCCGAGTAGGAGAGAGAGACGACCCCAGACTGCAGTTTGTAAGCAATAAATGGGCTTCAAACTTTCTCACTGACTGATTTTGGTTTTAGAGGGATTTTGCCCTGGGATTTCCTCTCCCCCGACTTACACGTGGGATACTGTTACAGAAAACCGGAAAACCCGGACGGGATCACTGACTGAAGAACCAAGCGGCACTCCGAGGTCTTGGAGGTCGGAGGTTTAGTTCACACCAGCCGGCTGGGAGGAGGGCGAGCTCCAGAGGTCTGAGCCGGAGCGCAGCAGGGCCGTGCCTTTTATACATTTACTGCAAAGCTAGGGAGTGGTCAGCACCCAGAAACTGTTGCAGCAGGAGCTGTTAGGGCAGTATAGGTGTATTCAGGATGCTAGTTATAGTTTAACCCATTTCTGTAAAGGTCACCCAGGTACCGTATTATAAACTCACGGGCTTCCAGTGACCGTGATTAACAAGCTGTTCCACACCACGGAGTCCCGGTGGGGGAGGGGGTGCATTGTTACATTGTTTCAGTCCCCGGCAGCTGAGCAGCCCTGTGATTCCTTTCTATTTCTGAAGCCTCAACAGAAACCCTGTTCCCTTGACTTTCTCGGCTTCTCACCACACCTGCCAAGAGGGGGAGGGATTTGAGAACTTTCTGAGTATTTCCTAATCAATACCACTTCAGGCTGGTATGGGAGCCGCAGAACGGTCATCCATCCTCTGGATGAGCTGACGAATTGTAGTCCATCTGGGACAGGTGCCCGGGGACAGGCCACAGTCTCTGCCCTGAGCCCTGTGTGGTCCCCATTTCTACCCTGACCTAGGTGAACACAAGGACAGCCCCCTTGAGGCATGTGAAGGACGTGGTGTGACATCTGTTGCTCTGAGGTGCACACACAACTCCTCAGATGCCCTGGGGCCTTGCACGGCCCCGACTGCTTTTCCAGGCTTTGTTGAAGTACCCTGTCCCTCGGCACTGAACTGTCCATGCCTAGGACATGCCTCAGGGCCTTTGCACATGCTGCTTCCTCAGCGAGCATCTCTTTCCCCGCCTCATCACTGTCACATGCGGCTCTGAGCATCTCACCCATGCCTAGGAGGCTGGGCTATGTCCCCTCCAGGAGCCACCCAGGATGACAGGTGCCGGCTGCCGGGGTGGGTGCTCAGGCAGATGTCCCATCGGACTGGGTGTTGCCTTCCTGGGGTAGCCACTGAGCTCTCAGCTGAGCCCTCCCAGACTTTACCTTGGCTGGAGGCGGCTGCTTGCCATGGCCTCTTCCCCTTGGGCCTTTCTCTTTGCTCTGTCTTCAATACATGCCTGTCCATGGGGCACCTGGGAAGTCGGAGGAAACCTAGGGGACACGGGGCTGGTCAAACAAGGGTGCCCATTCCACCCCAGGACAGCAGGCCTGCACCCTGAGGGCCGAGAAGCCCTGGCATCTCAGCCCGTTCCTGGAGCGGCTGTCGACCCCCTTGCCTGGTTACCACCTGCTGAGTCCTGCTTCCTTCCTTTGCTCCATCCAAAGGCAAGTCTCCATCTCTCATCAGCCCCAAGGGACTCATGGACGACAGAACCTGTTTCTGCCGAAGTCCTGACACATCTCCTCTGAGAATACATGGAGGCCTATGGGCTGGGCACGGCGGGGATGCATTAGTTCTCTGAGAGGACCTACACTCTCTGATCCTCACAATCTGGACAGGTTTGGCCCAGCTCTGTACATATTTTTCAGAACTCTGCAGGAGGCAAAATCTCCCCTTGGAAACACCCTCCCCATGGCCGTGGGCCCCGGCCCCGGCCCCTCCCATGCCAGTTCCTCTAACTGACGCTCACTGCCTTTGGCTAAGAGAACTTGGGGCATCCAGGGTTCTAGTTTTTATAGCCTGCTCGGGGAGGGCTGTGAATGAGTCCAGCCCTTTGGGGAGCGGTCAGACAGGGCTTCCTGCAGGCTGACGCAGCAATTCCACATCTGGGTCTGCATCCAACTGAAAGGGGTCTGCACCCCCGGCGGGGCACGTGCCAGACAGACACAGCCATTCCAGCCACAGCAGCCCAAGCTGGGAACGGCCCCCAGGTCCTTCAGCCATAGACAGGAGAGGCTGTGGCGAGGTGCCATGGCCTCTGGGATAGTAAACCCCGAAGGGAACGGGCTGAGCCACGCATGGCCCCATGGAGTGCCCCAGACCCAGAGCTGGCAGGGAAGACTCTCTACGGTTCTGTTCCCAGGAAGTTCCAAACCCAACGGCAACCTGTGAGGTCGCCCAGCACATGGCAGTGGTGCCTTTTCTTGGATCCAAGGCTGCGCTGCCAGGGGCTGGGACAAGGCTTAGCCCCTCCCGCAGGCTGGGCGTCTGAGATCTAGGTGGGATAGGGTCCTGCTCCCGCCGAGGCACCAGGGGAGGGTCCTGCCTGCCTCTGCCAGCTCCTGGGGGCTCCAGGCCCCCCTTGGCTGGGGCCCCACCCCTCCACCTCTACCTCGGTCCTCGCGTGGCCTCCCAGCCGTGTGTTTGTGTCCTAATCTTCCTCTCCTTTTAAAGACACCAGTCACTGGATTTAGGGTCACCCCACTTCAGCACAACCTTACCTTATCTTGGTCATATCTGCAAAGACCTTATTTCCAGATAAGGTCACATCTGAGGTTCTGGGTGGATGTGAATTTGGGAGACACTCTTCAACCCAGTACCTGCTTGAAGGAGGGCTGTGTCCTGCAGCAGTTTTCCTAAGGGGCTTCTGTGCGCTGGCCGTGTGCTGGTGGTGCTGGTGACCGCAGGCAAAGTCAGAGGCCCTCAGCACATGGGCACTTGCTGTCTGTATGTTACATGGCACTAAAAATTTACAGTAAAAAGGAGGGTCACAGAAAAGTGAACTCAAAGAGAACACAGATCTGCTGATCCCACAAATACGTGCTCATATGGTTAGTTCTCTGGGGACGCTGTGACAGATGACCGCGCACCTGGCGGCTTAAACACAAGTTGATTATCTTACTGTCTGGAGGCCGGAATCTGGGATGGATCTCGCCAGACTGATGTCAAGGTGTCCACAGAGCCGGTCCCGTCTGGAGGCTCTAGGTAGAATCCATTTCTTGGCTTTTTCCAGCTTCCAGAGGCCACCTCTTCCTCCTGCAGAGCCAGCAGTGTGGCGTCTCCTCCCCGACCTCCTGCTTCCCTCTTATAAGGAGCCTGTGATGACACCAGGCCCAGACAGGTACTCCTGCATAATCTCCCCTCTCGAGATCCTGAACTTAATCACTTGTGCAAAGTCCCTTTTACCCTGTAACCTCAGGCACTCACAGGTCCCCAGGCCAGGACTGGGATGTGGGCATCTCCGGGGCTCTTAGTCTGCCGACTCTTACTGGCTACGAGGTCTGAGTGAGAGAAGAGGGGTCTGGACAGGTGAGATGCCCCTGCCCAAACCATCCCCTGAGCCTGCCCCTGCCCCTTGGGTGGGGGGTCCATGACACCAAGTGAGATTGGAAGGGTGGTGACACCAGGGGCTTTGAGAGCTGGGATGCAGCATGATGCTCCGTGGGATCTTGGCAGAACAGATTCAAAGGTCTGAGGTGGCCAGGAGTTTTGAGGGGACATCTGTAGGACTCTGCAGCCAGGGAGGGTAGGGTCTGGTGGCAAGAGGAGGCAGGGTGGGGAGGCAGTCAAGATCTTGGGTTCTGGAGAACTCCCTGGCCCCATGACTTCCACACCACAATGCTCAGGTCTGGGATTCCTTCAGGGACTCCATGTGTCCCAGCCTGAAAGATGTGGGGCAGCCGCCCCCGGGTCGGGCTGTAATCAGGATCCGGGGCACAGAGATGTAGTGCCTTAGGCCCAATAGGCTGAGCACTCCTACCAGGAGCGTGTCCTCAGAGTCCTCTGTCCTGCATCACCTGGTCTCTGCCACTGGCGGTCTCACAGCTGCAGGGACCCTGGGGCCGAGCCGGCACTCTCGTCCCCCAAGGCCTTCCCTGGCCAGATGAGCCAGCTCCCAGCCGTGCTGCCCGGGACATGCAGAAGAGCCCGCCCTAAGAACTGGACATCTTCCCTCTGAGGTCTGGGCCAGCGACCCCAGGCGATGCAAGAGCGCAAAGATGGGGGGCCTGATAAAAGCTGTGGGTTTGGATTCAAGCTATTGCAAAATGTTTAAATGGTCCCTGTGAGAAGATGTGAAGATAATGTAATGTTTGACATGCTGGAGAGAATGTTCAATATTCTCGTACTTACAGATCTCTTTATTGGAACGGGACCTTGGACACATCTTGACCTAGGATGTCCCAGGAGGCCTCCCCCTCAGCGTGGTTGTGGGTGAAGGTGGCCTGCCGGAAAGTGTGGGCAAATGAATCCAGGCTAAACAGACCCTTTGATTGACAGGAGGCCCTGAGCAGGGGTGGCATTTTCCCTGTATGCAATGTGCCCCCTAGGGAGGCGCTCTGGGCAGGCGGATCGCTACCCACAGAAGGCTGTCCCTGCAGGAGTGCACTCAGGGTTCCGCACAAGACCCCCAGATGCTCTTCTTGTGCCCAGGGAAGGAAGCATACGGTTCCAGCAGTGCCTGGATTTGTGTCCTGCGGCTGCTGCAGAAGGACCGCAAACTGGAGGGCTTGTCTGTGAAAATCGCTCCTCCAGCTCCGGAGGCCAGATGTCTGCAGTCCCGGTGCGGTAGGCCTGGCTCCCTGGGGGCTCAGGGAAGGCCCTTGCTGCCACTTGCAGCTCTGGTGGCCTTCGCATCCCGTGGCTCAGGGCCCTGCAGCTCTGCGTCCATTCTTGCACAGCCTCTGTGCGTGTCTCTGACATGAACGTGCTCCTTGGATCCAGGGCCCATCCTGACCCATGGTGGTCTCACCTTGAGATCCTTACTTATATCTGCAAAGGCCCCATTTTCAACTAAAGTCATATTCTGAGGATCTGGGTGGACATGACATTTTGGTAGGGCAGAGGCACCATTCAGCCCACTTTACCAGCACGGACCTCTTCCCATCTCCCATTGTGAACATTTCCAATCCTGGTCTATGTAGAAATCCCTGGCATTCAGTAAAATGTCCGTGAGTGGACGAGTGAGGTCCACCAGAAACTGGGACCAGGTGGCATGTGTGTGTGCCAGGGACCAGGGGCGCTGAAATCCGGGAAGCTGGGCAACACTTAAGACTGGGCAGGCTCTCTGCCCGCCCTGTGGACCTCAGCGGACAAGGCAGGCAGATCCAGGGGTCCTCTGCCAGGCCCCATGGGGGGCCTCCCTTCTCAGCTGCCCCAATACTGTGACCATCACAGCGTAACCGTCCTAGATGGCGAGGGAGAGGAAGCTGAGGAGGGGACAGAGCTGGCTGACGGCGGGCTCTCAGCCACAGCAACGGTCTCTCTGAGCCTCCATGTGCCCCCGAGCGTGAGGGTGACTCACAGCTGCTGGGAAGGTTAGTGACAGACCACGTGCCTGAGCTCTCACAAGTGTGGGAGCTTTGAGGCATCCCTCTGGGCTTTGCAGTGTAGCGCTGCACCCCAAATGACATTCCAGCACCTTCCTTTTCTGGATTAGCACGTTCAGTGATTTAATTAGGGAACAAAAGACCCAAACACTGTGGTCCAGGCTGCCCCCGAGGTGGGACTCAGCCCTCCAGAGCATCTAAAACCATCAGAAGGGTTGGATCCCACAGGCAGGAGGGCCGTTCCACACCTGGCGTCAGGACCAGAGGCATCCAATCAACCTGTGCCTCCTGACCCCCTCAAAATACACCCCCAAATAAAAAGGCCCAGGTGGTCTGCACTTCCACCCCCTTTCCTCTCCCCTGAGTTTCCAGGTGGGCTGCTGCCCCATCCAGGAAACCCCAGGCTCAGCTGGGGCTTTGCTCCACCTCCATCCCCTGTGCCTGCCCGCCTCTGGGCCACACCCCCCCCATGCTGGGCCAGGTCTTTCCAGACCTGCTCTGACCCCACGGAATCCTCCTCCTGCTGTACCACAGAGCGAAGGGATCCTGTCAGGCAGCCCCGTCCCGCCTCCAGGATGAATACTGGCCTGCAGAGACCCGTAGGGAGGCACCTCGCTGCCGCCACCTCGTTTACCGCGGCCCTGGAGCCGAGCCAGCGCGCAGCTCCCACCTGGCCCTGGACCCCGCCTCCTTCTGCAGCACCTCCGGTGACTGGAAGCCAACCTGCCGGGTGCTCAGCCTGGGGGTCTGAGTCCATCAATGACGCCCAGCTGTCTCCTGGTTTGTGCCAGGCCAGGTGTGTCACCCCAGGAGAATCACTTCCCCTTCGGGCAGCTCTGACTTCATGAGTCACACCCTCAGGGAGTTTGGGCCCTTTACTGCAGCCAGCCCAGGCAGGGCTGAGGGCTCCAGCTCGGAGAAGAAGGCCTGTCCCGGGGGCCCTCCAGGCAGCCAGACGGCAGGGACCAGTGCTGAAGGCAGGGGTTGGCTTATTCCAGCCCCACTGGGAGGTCAGCATGAGGGGGGCGTGCCCCCTTCCCTTCGGAGGGTGAAAGCCCTCGTCTGTGTCTGCCCACCCGGGTCCCCCTCGGTCCCTTCTCTTGTTCACCCCCCATCGGTGGTGCCTGGTCACCAGCCCAGGACAGAACACAGTAGTGGTCACTGGCTTCCAGAAACCTGGCTCCCCTCCCCCCGCAGCCCTGGGGGTTGGAGAGACCCTCCCATGCCCTCCCATGCCTCCCCGTCCCTGACGTCTGGCCACTGTCTAACTGCTCAGGCAGGCACATGCCCCTGGTGTCCTGTGAGGCGCTGAGGGTAGGTCTGCCCTCTGCCATCCTGAGCAGTGACAGCCCCCATCACAGCTGCGTGGTGGGCGAGCTCCAGCTGCCTCTGAGGCGCAAAGAGGATGAGGAGGCTGCTCTCCACGGAGAGGAAACCGAGTGGGTGCACAGTGGGGGTGGGGGCAGCACCCGCTGCTCCTGTGCAGACGTGACAGCCAGCGGAGGAGACCGAGGGCGGGCAGGTCTCTGCATCACAGGACGCCAGGCCCTGAGGTCAGGCACCCATGAGGCCCGGGTGGGGAGCTACGTCGGCGTCATGGGATGGTGGCGACAGACGGCCACGCGCTGGGGCGCTTAGAGCAACAGGAATTTTCTCCCACTGTTCTGGAGGCCACAGTCTGAAATCAGGGTGTGGGCAGGGCCGCTCCACCTCCAGAGGCTCTGGGGGAGAAGCCTTCCTGCCTTTTCCAGCTCCTGGGGACTCCAGGTGTCCCTGGGCTCGTGGCCGTGTCCCTCCAACCTCTGCTTCCATTGTCACCGCCTCCCCCTGTGTCTTTGTCTCGAGTTCCAGGACACCAGTCACTGGACTTAGGGCTGCCCTCACCCACAGTGATCCCAGCTGAACCCCACTAATTACATTTGCAAAGACCCTGTTTCCAAATAAGGTCACATCTAAGTTTCTGGGTGGAGGTGAATTTTGGGGGAGTCACCGTGCCACCCACAATGGGGGCTGATGGCTCACCTTTGTGACCAGCGCCTGGCGCCCCTGCTGCCCACTGGGGAGCTCTGGTCTGTCCTGAGCCCTGCAGAGCCGTCAGCATCCAGGCTTTAAAGCACATGGTTCAGAGGCATTTACACATTCACAGTGAATGACCACCACCTCTCTCTAGTCCCAGAACATTCCCCTCCCCCCAAAAGGAGACCCCAGACCACCAACACTTACCCCCCGCCCCTCCCTCAGCCCCATGCAACCCCTCATCTGCTTTCTGTCTCCGTGGATTTGCCTGTTCCAGAACATTTCACATACATGGAATATAACACACTGTGTGGCCTTTGTGTCTGGCTTCCTCCACTGAGCAACACGTTTGCAAGGTTCACCCATGCTGTAGCGTGTCAGCACGTCACTCCTGTTCGTGGTGAGTAGTAGTCCAGTGTGTGGATGCAAGGGTTTTGTTATCTGTCAGCAGTGGGTGGACATCTAGTTGCTTCCATTTCTGGCCATTGTGACCTCCACCAATTTGAACACACGTTCATTTCTTTGGGGTGCACACCTGGGGGTGGAATCACTGGGTCACCTGACTTTCGGCCGCATTCAGTGCTGACTTACCCAGCTGCTTCCTCAAGACCGCCTCATGCCCCGCTTAGGGAGCATGACAGCCTCCTTCCTGCTCTTTCCCAGCTAGCCGAGCATCCTCCCCAAAATATGGATCAGGGCCCCGAGGCGACCGTCAGAGGTGACACGGGGGACAGAGGGCCCTGTGTGAAATACCTGACGCCTGCAGCTGGAGCCCGCTGCTGTCGGTCCCAGTGAGCTGCCAGGGAGACCCCAACACCCTCAATGCTTGTGACTTAGCTTTTCAGCATCTGTAGTTCCCAGCCTTTGGCAAACAGCCAAAACCCGCTAGGCTCTAACGGGGCATTTTGTTCCGATGCATTTGATTCCACACTTCCCTTCTATTTATAGCTGACTTTCCCTCTAAGTAATAAAGGGAGTAGACACGTACAGAAAAATAGTAAGTGAGGCAGAGGACAAGTGGTCAGGGGAGGGTAAGATGGTTGATTGCGTCACAGGTGACTCAGGTGTGGGAAACCCCCAGGAAGCCAGTCACTCCGCTTGGGAAGGGAGGCTCGGGCACCGTGTTCACGTGGGGTGGTGTGGGCTGTGCCTGTCGTCCCCTCCTTTCTTCTCTTTGTGAGATCACTGCGGTGAAGTGTGCTATCTTCCACACACCACTCCGTGAGCCTGGACAAGCATGTGCACTTGGGAATGCAACCCTCCACAAAGATACAGAGCATCCCTAAAAGCCTTTGACCAGCAGATCCTGGTCCAACCTGCCTGGTCTGGTTTGGCAAGTCTTGGGCAAGCCTGGGGTCTCAGTTTAAGGGGTTCCCAGAAGGCTGCTGTGGGGAAGCCAGTTGGAGGTGCTGATCTGGGGTCAGGATCCGGGGTCTGTCCTCCCTCCATGCACACCTTGCTCTCTCCTGACCGAGCCCCACGTGTACAGCCTCCAGCAGGTGGGGGGTGTCATCTATCACCGTCTGTTGCCCAGGAGCCAATCGGGGGACAGAGTTTGAGCAGGTGCAGCCATAGCAACCTAGGGACAGGGAGCACAGGTTGCAAGAGGGATGGCTGAGGGCTGATGTGGACCCACAGGCTCTTTTCAAATAATTTGCATTAATATTTAAAATTTTGAAAATTTCACATTTAGAATAAATGTCTAACTTTTTCTTTAAAAACAACAAACAAACCACAAAACAAAATCAAAGGTCTAGCAGTTTAAGGCTCTTAGTCCCCAGGCCACCAGCAGCGGGCTCCTTGGTGCGGCCGGGCGTTTAACCACTGCTTCTCTTCTCTCCTCTGGGCTGGTCCAGGACGCATTCCAGAATTCAGCCCTGACACACACAAAAAACCATCCCCAAGAAAGCAGGCATCTGATAAGGCCACCACATGGTGGAACCCTGGGAGGTGTGCCAAGTGTGGCCCAGGTCCAAACACCTCTCCTCAGCCTGGGGCCCTTCTGGAGTTTGGAGCACAAAGAGAGTGAGTGTAAAGGTCCCCAAGATAAACGGAGGGGAGGAAGTGTGGATTAGCAGCTTTCGTTCAGAACAGTTTGCCAGTTGGGGCTGGGATGGTGACTGACCCACAGGGGCGTCACCCTGGACCCCTTCTGTGCCCATGACAGACATAAGCAATGGATTACTGCACTTTCCCTTTAAGGCAGGTTTCCCAGTTTCCGCTACAGGCATTTGGGGCCAGATCATCCCCCATGAGTGTGCGGGGGCCTCTCTGAGTGCTGCAGCACTCCTGACCTGGGCCCACTGGGTGCCGGGAGCACCCCCACCCCCGCGGTGGTGACCAGAAATGTCTCCAGACACTGCCAAGCCTCCCTAGGCCCAGACTAAGCCCAGATGCCACGCAGGGGCCTAGGCAGCTCCCACCAGCGGATCAGTGCTGGCGTGGGTGGGGCGTCCAGTCCGTCCCTACAGGTGCAGCGTCCAGGTTGCATGTCTGCCCTCTGGCCGTGACCCTCCCAGAGCCTCAGGCGCATCCTGTCTCCATGCAGGTGTCTCCCAGTACCCTTGCTCTCTGCCTCTCTGCCCCTCCAGGAGCAGTGACTCACGGGCCCAAGTGAGGACGGGCATGTGTCAGAGCAGCTCCAAGGAGCTTCTGGCCCTGTTACAACCTTCCTCTCCATTTGTACAAGTGCCAGCCTGGAGGTAAAAGGCGGAGTATGTTCTGTTGAGCAAGAAGCCTCTGGGGACACATTTGTTCCTATGCATCAGTGAACCCCAGAGCCAGGTGGAGGCTCTAACCACTGATCTGTCCCCACCCGCCCCACCCCACCCCCACGCAGAGGCTGGCGGCTGATGCAAGAAGGCCCAGGATTGCTCTGCTCCTGAACTGCAATTCAAGCGGGAAGCTGGTGCAAACCCTGCGGCCGCAGGCTGCCCACTCGCCTGTGGAAGGCTGGAGGCGGCGGCTTCTGATGCGGCGGCCCCTGGTGGCTCAGCTGAGCGAGTCAGAGGGGACTTGCTGGAGCTCTGTGAAGGGGCACTTGAAAGGGACCCACAGAAGCAGGGCCCTCCTCCTTCTGCAGCCCTTACAAAGGTGGGCTCAGAAGGCAGAAAGGAAAACCAGGAGTGACCAGCCAGCATCTCCCCAGACAGACCCTGCCAGAGGCGGGCGGGCGGGGACGGGGCCGTGCTGGGGGCTCGCGTCTGCTTCCACTCCATTCACACAGGAGCGAAACACAGCTGTTAAAAGAGGAAACTGTTCCTTGTGCTTGTTAGGGATGGGAGCAGACCGAGTCCGGGGCTGCTGTGGGGGGGCGTAGGGCTTCTGCAGGAGGGGAAAGAGACGGGGCCCAGCTCCCAGGGCGGTGTGGTGGAGGCGGGGGTTAGTGAACAGGAAATTACTAGGAGGAAACCTCAGGGGGAAGAAGACTCTCCTTAAACAGACCTAACAGGATTGTGGCTGAACACAGGCCAGGTGACCAGACATCCCCCAGGGACAGTGAGGCATGAGAAACCCCGTCGATGTTGAGGGCGACCAGGATTAACTGGGGGACTTCTGGCTAAGCTGCTTTCGCAGGATTCTTGGTAAAGTTGGGTTTTTAGGACAATGCCAAAGGAGGGCCGGATGGGAAGGCGCAGAGGAGCCTGACTGGAGTCGGGGAGGGCGTGGTGGGCTTCATGTTGCTGTTCTGTGCTGTTACTGGGCTCGGGGTGCCCTGCTCGCATGTGGAGCCCACGTGTGTTACCATGACACGTTACCTCTGATGGGGCAGGGACAAGGGGCCAGGGTCTCTCCTTCCAGGTCTCTCCAGTGTTCCAGGGACACAATTCCTCCCCCCCATCAGACGCTAAGATATGCAATAAAGTGGACGAACCTCCTTGGGGCAGGGCCCTCTTGAGACTCCTGACCTGACAACTTCCTGGGTCTTTCCAGGAGTCTGAGGGAGGCTGGGCTCAGCTGCTGCCAAAGCTGTGCCGTTTTCCCTTTAATTTCGCACAGGCAGGGTCCTGGCGGCACAGGCAGCCCTCAAGGAGGGTAATGGAGGGCTATTCACTAATATGAGAGCCCTGGGGGCTGCAAGAGCACAGCTCAGAGCAGCCAGGGTTGAGGACACCCAGTGATTCCTGCAGCTGGGAGGGGCTGCCTGATAGGCCCTTTGGGAGGAATGTGGCTCCCTTCCCTGCAGGAAGGAGCCAGGAAGGGTCTTTCCCTGGCCTCAACTCTCCTTCCACCTGGGTCTCCAGGCTCCTGCAAGCCCAGCGGAAGCCAGCGGGTGAGAGCAGAGGGAACCAGCCCTACGAGGGCCACTCCCAGGGCCCAGAGCGAGGAGGGAGGGCAGAGGGAGGGTCTGCAGGGGCCACGGGAGACAGCAGACCAAGACGTTTTCGGGTCTGGGCAGAGCAGACTGACTATGACGCCAAGTGGCTCCAGGCAGGCTGCTGGGGGCAATGGGGAAGCAGGGAGAGGCCCCCGAGGATTAGAGGGATGAGGTGGTGCTGGGTCTGGATCAGAGCTCGTATTAATCGTCCCCAGCCACGAGTTTCAAAGGAGCTCAGGCCCGGCTGAGCATGGCTGGGGCAAGCAGGAACTGCAGCCCCGAGCCTGGGGGTGGGGTCAGGACGTGTGAGCACAGAGCTTTGCTGGCAACCTTCCCCACTCTCCTGGCCTCTAGAGCTGCCTCTGTGGGAGTGTTTCTCCAAGTCCCTGCTTGGCCGAGCTCCTCGGCAGCCAGAACAGGCTGGCACGGGGAAGGGGCCCCGTGATGGCATGCATGATGGTCGGAGGTGGAGATGAGGTGAGGAGCAGGGATGCAGCCCTGTCCAAACAGACCCTGCCCCTCTCCTATGTCAGCAGTGAGGCCTGCATGCTGCCACAGACGGTTGCACAGTCTGTACACTGCACAGAGGCACCCGGCACAGCCCGTGTTCCTCACGCCTCCTGTGCATGCATGCTGGCCGGGGTCTCCTCCAACTCAAGGGCAGGGCATCTGCTTCTTTGCACAGAGATGCTGACCACTAGCCAAGCTCCTGTGGGACTGTGCCTGCCAGAGGCATGGGTCTCCTCAGCAGGGCAGACATTTTGGTCCTCACCCAGCCACCTGCTCTGGAACAAATCAGCCTAAAAGCTAATGGAGTAAGACAGTGTACTGTGAGAGCTGATGGCTCTGGGCAGTGGGGCTCAGGGGGGTGGTTCTTGCCTGGGGCCTCACACAGCTGCAGTCAGATGACAGCTGGGTCTGGATTCATCTCATGGCTTCTTTGTCCACATGTGTGGCCCCTGGGCCAGGATGGCTGGAGCTGCAGGGGCCGGCCGGGCATCTCTACATGCAGCCTCTCCAGGGGCTTGCTCAGGGCTCCCCTAGCCTGGCAGTCTCACTGTGGTCCAACTTCTTACATGGAGATTCTGGGCCCCAAGAGTGACTATTCCAAGAGACAAGAAGTGGGGGCTGTGGCCTCCTAAGTCCCGGCCTGAAATTGGCGTGGTGTCGCTTCTGGATTCTACTGGTCCAGCAGCTGCAGAGTCCCCCTCAACTCAAGGAGTGGGGTTCTAGACCCCACCTCTTGATGCAAGGGGGGCCAAAGGATTTGTATGGTTACCTTTAATCCACCACTGTGCCACATAGACTAGGTGGCAGCCAGACAGAGGACCTGGTACTAGGGATGAGAGGGACCCCAAAATGAATAAAATCCCACCTCTGCTCTCCAAGAGTCTCCAGCCTTGTCAGGCAGGTGAGGGTGCTGGGGTGACAACACAGATCATACCCACGAGACAGGACAAGATGTCCACGTGTGTGGCCCCTGGGTGCTGGTGCCGGTGGCCATGGTGCTGGGGTAGGGATGGCCGTGGGGCTGGGAAAATACAAGGAGGGTCTGTCTGGTCTTTAGGCCTCTGGAGTCTGTGATCAGCTGGAAGGGACTGAACCCCTCCACCCGCCAGGTGTCAAGGGTATTGGCCAGGCAGGTGCTGCTTGAGGATGGGGAGGAGGCTGCAGGGCACAGGTGGGCAGGGGCCTTGGGGAACCAGGGGCACTCAACAAGCACGAGACAGCAGGGGACCAATGGAGAAGGCGGGGTGGAGGGGCAGGGGGCTTGCAGTGTGGGGCGCGCCAACGCCGTCCAAAGCAAAGCAGGAGGCTGAAGCCAGGGCCAGGCAGTCCTGTGCCAGGGAGGACTCCCACGCTGGCCTGTTGGCACCCCCCCGTCAGCCACAGCCGGTATAGCTTAAAACAGCAGGAGTGGCTTCCCTCCCACTTCTGGAGGCCTTGTGGCCCAGTCAAGCGGACACATAGCATCGGTCTTCATACCTTTCTTGCCTTCCAGCTCCTGGGGGCTCAGGCACCCTTGGCTTGTGGCCACATCCCTCCATCTCTGCCTGTGTGTGCAGTGTGTCTGTCTCTCAGACCTCCCTCTCCTGTCTCTTACAAGGACACCAGTCATTGGGTTTTTTAGCCTAATTACACTGCAAAAACCCTTTTCTAAATAAGGTCACATTCACAGGTGCCAGGGGCATATCTTTTGGCGGGTACTATGCAACCCACAATGTCACACTGGACGAGGACAGGCCCTACATTCAGTGACGGCTGTTCTTAGAAGTCACATGGAGATACAGAGAGGGAAAAGTAGACACTGGAAGGATGCAGCTCCAAGCCCAGGAGCACCAAGGCCTGCCGGCCGCCCGCAGAAACCAGGTGGGCCGGGGAAAGGCCCTGCCCTGCGGCCTTCAGAGGCAGCTCGGCCTCACCTGTGCCTTCATCCCGGACCTCCCGCCTCAGGCTCTGAGGGAATCAGCTTTTGCTGTTTCAAGCCCCCCACTGTGGCAGTTTGCTAGGCAGCCCCAGGACACACCACGCCCTGGCTCGGTGCCTGACACATTTCCGCTGCATCAAAGCCAGGCCTCCGCCTTGACGGTTCTGCATTTTCCTTGCCCTTTGTTTGTATCTTGGATTTACCATAAAATGCAACCACTAGGTAAGTTCTGACTTTCTGACCAAAAGAACTGGAATGATCTTTTCCGATTATTTACGTACATGGACAGCAGTACCTCCGGGCCAGTAGAGGACGCAGGGTGACAGGGCAATGAGGGGAAGGTAGACGGAACCAGCGAAGAGCTGGGAGAATGTCGTGTCACAAGCCTGGAGGCCTCTGCTGTCAGCCGGTCCTCCGTGCTCACAGGGCGTCCCGCCCCCACCCCGTCACTGACTCTGGCCCAGAGCCGCCATCCCTCCCCAGGGCAGGGGCCACACGGAGGAGCAGAGACCCACCCCTCCTGTCCCGGGTCTGTCGCCTCGAGCGGTCACATGGCCCACCCACCCGCGGGGCCCTCAGCTCCGGCCTTTCTCTCTGTGGGCTGTGAAGCAGAACAAATCAGCACCCCGTGCACCTGGGCGCACGTGCCCGCCTCGCCCGGACCGTGCCGATGGCCTCTTGCCATCTGTATTGGTTTCCTTTTGTTGTGATTACCGTGAATTCAGTATCTTCCAGTTCTGGAGGTCAGTTGTCCAAAATGAGTCTCGTGGGGCTGAAAGCAAGGAGTGGGCAGGGCAGGCTCCCTCTGGAGCCCCACGGGGGGCTCTGTCCCTTGGCCTTGCCCACCCTCATGCGTGATGCATGACCCCTCGCGACAGCCCCGGCGTCACCCGGACACTCCAGGATAGCCCCTCACCTTCACTCAATCCCACGTGCAAAGCTCCTCTGCCGCCAGGAGGTCACGTGTGCACAGGTTCCCTTTGGGGCCAGGACGTCGCTGCCTTGCCTGCCACGGCATCCTTCATCCCACGGCAGCCACAGGACTCTCGTTTAGGAGGTACAACCCTTCCTGTCACTGCCCTGCCTTGCCTGCCCCCCTTCAGCAGCTCAGAGCAGAGCTCGGAACAAAGCCACAGCCCTCCCCTTGCTGACAGCCCTGTGGGGGTGGGCCTGCCCTGCACACACCCTTCAGGCTGCAGCCTTCTCGCACCGCTCGCTCCTTCATCTGTTCTGGCCGGAACCCGAAGGAGGCCCTGGCCTCCCCACCACGTTGCCCTGTTAACTTACTCACACATTATTATCAAGCAGAACTGCCTATGTCCCTCCATAAACAAATGGTGCGTCCATGACAGCAGAGGCCCCAGAAGACAGAGCGGCAGGCGCTTCCCAAATGTTTGTACGATGAAGGAGGAATTCAGCAGTTAGGGCATTCATGAGTTAGGGCAGCCCCGTCGTCTGTTTCTTGGCACGGCTGTGTTGTCCAGTTCCTGGGCAGTTATTCAGACACACAAAGGGCTCTTGGCCTCAGCAGGGGGAGAACAGAGGGGACAGTGTGCTGCGCGGGCACTCGAGTCTCCATGCCCCAGATGGCTATCGTACCACTTGGACTGATGGAGTCCCTCCAACAGTGACTCGAGGAGGTGTGCCCCTCTGCTGGGTCTTCACCCATGACCTGGGATCTTGCTTACTGGACCTGCCACCTCCAAACCCAAGTTTGGCCTTGGCTCTTGACAGCAGAGAATACTGCCCACTGGCAGGGTGCCCAGCCTGGCTGAGCTCTGTCACCACGAGATAAATGGTGCCCCACGTCTTGGCAGCAGAGGAGCCCGGGGAGGCCTGGAAGATGGTGGTGCTCAGCAACAATGGCGGCCAAGCCCGGGGCAGCAAGACGCACGGTCAAGTCCCAGGACATTCACGTCCCTGCCCTGAGTGGCAGAGATCTTCACCCATTCTGGCATGGTTGTTCATTACAGTGAGTTCTACAATTATACCTGCAGAATTCAAGTTGCATGATTTTGCTCAGGACAGGAAAGATGTGTCCACCAGACAAGTAGAGGGAAGGCCGGTGAAGCAAGAGTCTTCTGTGGTGTGATTAGATGGAAAGCCTAATGTGAGTTTGGGTTGGTCTGCTTCCCCAGGGAGGAGCCCTCCAGAGACCCTGGAGACCCCGAGTGCACAGAAGGAGGGGAAGGAGCTCGCCTTCTCCTGAAAAGGGTTCACAGAGTCGGGCCCATACAGAGCCTCTGCGGAGCTGCGGGCTGGAGGCTGCTGTGGGGGTGGCATCAAGTCCCCCTCATCAGCACCCCCACAGCAGCTGCGCTGAGTCACATTTTATAGAACCACATTTCTGCATCCTTGTTAAGCCTGTGTGTATACCCGGCAATGGACGGTCAAACCAACGCCTGACCATCTTGTGGACAGAGGGGCCCCGCATGCTGGCTCGTGCGTGTGCGCAGAGCGGACGCCCTGGTTCCGTCCCTGGGACTGGGGCCTTGGGTGCTCCTCTGTGTCTGCCTGTTAAAACCTGCAGGATCCTATGTGTTCATTCCCAAGGAATGAAACAGCCGGAGGGACCCAGGAATCACTAGGCTGTCACTCCAGCGGATGAATGGCCTCCCCAACATGGTTGAAGAAGTCTGACAAGCTGCTTTCCTCCTGGATTTTGCTCCTCTGGTCATTTTTCAATAGTTGGCCAAAGATTTCAGGCAGTGTGCGTGTCTTGGGTCAGAAATAAGGGAGACTGCCCAAGGTGGGCTTGTGGGCCTTTTCAATGGCACCTGCCCTGCGCAAAGGGTATGCCAGTGCCTGGCATTGCACTTTGGGGCAAGAGTCACCACTTTGTCATGAAAATGACCAACAGTAGCTGGCCGGGCTCTGCCTTTAGAAATTGAGGCCTCCTGGCAACTGGGAAAAATCCTACTGAAGAACTGTGGTGACTTGCGGGGAGCCAGTGGCTTGGGGGGAGACAGGAACCTTAGGAGTCAGAGCTGTTTGTTCTAGTTTACTGTGGGGCCCGGGAGGCGTCTCAGGGACAGTGCGTTGGCCGCACTCCGGCTTCCTCCTCACTTTCAGTTCCCTTGGTGTAAATGTGGAAATGCACTGTGAAGCCATTTCTTCTGGGACTAAAGGAACATGTGGTTTTCCTGGGAGATCACAGCACATCCGACCTCTTGTGTGTGCACTGCTCTGCCTGTGTCACCCCTTCCTTCCTTGACCTCTGGGGAGCCGAGCCCCCTATGGCTTCTTTTTTTTCTCCATCATCCTGGTCATGCTCAGGCCTTCACATTTCCATTTAGATTTCAGGGCCAGCCTGTCAGCTCGCACACACATGAGTATGTGAGCCCTCAGAAAGCCCGCTGGGGTCCTTGTTTCCTATTTGTTTATTGATGATACATAGAAAAACAATCAATTTTTGTATGTTGATCTTATATCCAGCAACCTAGCTAAACTTATCTGCTGTTTCAAAATGATTATTAGTAAATTCCTCTGGGTTTTCTACATTATGTTGTGTCTGAATAATCATAGTTTAGTTTCTCCTTTCCTGAACATTATGCCTTTTTCCCCCTTTTTGTGCCTTTTCACACTGGCTATGCGCTCTTGTGCCATGTTAAATGGATGCAGTGAGAAAAGCCTGACAGCCTCACCTATTTCTCACCCCCTCCCCCACTAAGAAGCTCATGAAGGATTCTGGGAAGATGGCAGGGGCACCACAGGTTTTGGCTATTGGCAAGTCCCCACTTAAAAACAGATACAATAACTTAGAAAATAAAAATCCCAAGGGACTCTCATGAGTGTACAGAGGAGCTATCCAGAGGCCACAGGACATGCTGCAGGCCAACAGATTAAATGCACAAGCAGATAGAAGAATCTGTCCTCTGTTCAGCCAGACATTAAGACATTTGCAAAAACACAAAACAATGCCAGTCTTCTCACTAAATGTGTTACTTTCTGTTAAAAAGAAATATAGTTACTTTTCATTAAAAAATAGGTTATGTTAACTTGTCATAGGCTTATTATTGCTATTTTAAACGAATTAATCAATACATCTTTAAAATAAGAGATATCCGTGGACACCACCATCAACAAACCAGAACCTGAGGTGTCCCACACAGCCCAACCTTGCAGTGGGTGGGGTCAAGCCACTGCCAGGCACAAATCTGGGGGTGCTGGGTGCATGTGGGCGGCGGGCCTGAGCGCAGGGGCTCTGGAGCACGTAGGCATGGCTGGACAGCATGGCAGCAGGCCAGTCTGTGACCAGCAAGTGAAGCTGATGAAGGTGTTAGGCAGGAAAATAGATATGAGCGGGGTGGAAAGAGAATAAGGCCAGTAAGCCCACTAGAAGGAACTCAAAAAGTTAACCAGTTAAAACTAGAAACCCAGAAAAGACTCAGAGTTAATGAGTTAATCAGTTGACGCTCAAAAGGCCAGGAGCAACTTGACCTGGAATGTTTGAATATTCCCTAGATAAAGAAAAGTATCTGAGCACAGCCCATGTCTTCATTGTGTCAATTAGGTCACGCCATTGTAAGATTTACTTTTGTCTGCCTGCTAAAAGGCCCAGCTATAAACAGCACATAATAAAGACAGGAAGATTCCACCTTAAAGCTAAAAGTGCATTTTAAAACCCAAGAAGTTAAGAAGTAACTTAACATACTCTTTAGCAAACAGAAAATAACTCAGCCCACCTTGGAGGCAGGGCAGACAGTCTTAACTGACATGCTCCCAGAGCAGGAAGCTGCTATCCTGGGAGGGGACTAGAGCAGTAAATTTCTTATGTTAATTTTGCATAACTACCTGGAAGACTGATAGGAAGAGACTTAATGTCTCATCAAAGATAAACATCTTGAGACCACTCGACAAGTCCACACCCCTACCCCTTTGTTGTATACCTGAAAACCCTTAAAAGGGGGAACACCCAACTTTCAATGTGCACCTCTCTCTGAGGTCACCTGCACTGCCTAAGTGTGAACTTCAACTTTTCCCCAACCTTTCAGTGTGCTTCTCTCTGAAGTAGCCCACGCTCCCTTCTCCCAGTGTGCACTTTCTCTCTTTAAATAAAACTCAAACCTTTCAAGGCACCTCTCCTCCCTGAGGTTGCCTGCACATTTCCTCTCTTTAAGTAAGTAATTTAAAATAAAAGTTTTATGCTGCTTCACTACTGTGTACCTGCCCTTCAATTCTTTGTTGTGGTGGGGACAAGGACCAAGGAAAACATGCAACGCCCCCCCCCCCAACAAAGGGGTTGCTGTCATGAGAGTGGGAGGATACAGGGCGACCTGGTCATGTCTGAGCCATTCCAGCCCGTGAGCTCCCCACAGTGACCAGCCAGGGCCTCCCTCCAGGACAGAGTCCCATGCGGAAGGGAAACTGCTGCAGTGGGAGCAGAATGGAGCAGGGCAGGGACAGCAGAGACAAATGAAGCGGAGGTTTGGGTAAAGTGGGGCAGCAATCCCAAAGACCGGCCACCGCGTGTGCTAGCATCACATGGAGCTATAGGCGAGGGGTGTCTGTGACATAGCAATGCCTCCTTTGCATCAGGCCTCCTGCTAAATGCTCACGAGCATTAAATTCACATAAAAAGCAACAGAAAAGTGTCAGGGTCAAATCCCATACAAAAGTTTCTACAAGAACAATGAGACTAAGCAGCAGAATGATATCCTACAGAGAACAAAAGCGCTTCAGAAGGAGATGCTCAAAAAAAAAAAGAGAATAAAACTCTAACGTGCTGTTTCAAAACAAGGTAAAAATGTTTAAGAAAAAGATACAACGTGTGAAAGAACATTGCCACCATACCTCAAGTTCTAAAACTCAGAAATGAGGCAGTAGGCTCAAGAAAATAATTCAAAAGAAAAGAAAAAAATCATTTCATAAATGCAGATGACCTGAGGAAGAGCACAGAGCAAATAAGCACAAGGAGAGTAGCCTCTGGAGGAGGGGAGGTGAAAAGGGGAAACACTTCAACAATCAAAAGGAAACAACACAACTTAAAGGATTTGAAAGAAAGGGAGAACTTTTGAGGACAGGCAAGAAAGATCCAACATACAGATAATAGGAGTCTTGGAAGGGGATAAAAAAGCCAAAATAAGGCAACAGAACAAATATGAAACTCTGTATTCAAGAAACCTTTCCTGAAAGACAGTCGTTTGACAGCACAGGTAATTACCCACTGATATGCAGATGAACCTTTCTCCACCCCTGAGGAACGCCTATTGATAGGCACATGCACTAAAGCCATACTTTTCTCCACCCCTGAGGATGCACTAAAGCCAGGCAAGATATTCTAGAAATACTACAATTTTACCCACAATGTCATTCAGTGAAATTACCAGTGTTTAAAGAAAAAGACAGAAATCCTTTGGGCCTCTCAGTAAAAAGAGCCCTGACTTATAAGAGATCATAAATAAAGATTATCCTCAGTCTTTACAACAGTGGCACTTTATGGAAGAAGTAAAGAGAGTAACATGCTTAAGGTGCTCAGGGACAGAGAACTTCAGCCAAAGATTTCTCATCCTGCAGAACTGACCTTTAGGTATGAAAGGGCAGGGTCCAAGTGCTGTCCATGTGCAAGAACCCCAGGGTTCCCATAAGCCCTTGGGAAGTGCCTACTGGATGCTGGGCTTCAGACAATTCACCCAAATGACCATAGAGACGTCAGTACGGGCCTGCTGGGAGCACTAACTATCCAGTGTTCTGAAGAGGTGGACACTGGAATATGCAATGGAAATAAAAATAGGGGAGTGGGGGGTGCCACCTGCAACGAGTTCTAACTCAGCGGTCACTGGTGGCGGTGGTGCCGGGGTTCTTGTTCGCGGAGTCAAAGAAGAACTTCGCAAACACTCAAGGTAGGAAAGCAAGGAGAGGCTTTTATTTAGAGGTAAAGTTAGAGGACAGAGCTCCTGGTGCACACCAGGAGGGGAAAACAGAGCCCATAATCTAGGTTTTATGGGCAGTTGAGGATTTTCAGAAATGTGATAAAGGGCTAGGGGTGCAGACTTTTTAAGTGGTCCCTGACTGAATGTTCATCTTTGATGTGACATTAAGTCTTCTCTATTCCAGGTAATTTTGCAAAATTAACACAAGAAATTTACTGCTCTGATTCCTTCCTGGGATAGCAGCTTCCCTCTGGTAGTGTATCAATCAAGACCACCTGCCCAGCCTCCAAGGTGGGCTGAGTTACTGTCTGTTTGCTAAAGAGTAAGTTAAGAATCTTACTTCTTAACTTCCTGGGTTTTAAAATGAAATCTTAGCTTTGAGATGGAATCCTTTCTGCTTTTACTATGTTGTTTATGGCTCGGCTTGCTCGCTAAATTAACTGCCCAGGTTGCATATTACTTGATTAGGGGATGGAGGAGGAAAAACAACAATGGGTAAAGTTAAAAAAAAAATTAGCTGGGCCTTTTAACAGGCTAAAGTGAATCTTACAATGACATGATTTAATTAACACAATAAAGACATGGGCTATGCTGAGATACTTTCCTTTATCTGGGGAATATTCAAACATTCCAGGCCAAATTGCTCCTGGCTTTTTAAGCTTTATCTGATCTCATTGAAGCAGGCCTATATTAACGTGACTCTCACTTTGCTTAATGTTTAACATGGAGTTTTGGTAGGGGTTTCTTTGCACATTGTTATGTTGCTCTGACTGTTAATAACCTGCTTTGCTTTTTTCCGGAAGCCCTCACCCTACTCTGTCTAAAACCATGGTTCCTGTCTCAGTGGCATGGATGTCGCTGTCCTGAGGCTATTGTATGTGCAACATGGGACACAGCTGACAGGTGGCTGGGAGAGATCCTAGTTCTTTCGTCCCAGGATTCCGAATGTGGGAGAACTGAGACAAAGATGCAGCACAGAGAAAGTCAAAGAAACCCCCCAGGAGCACTGTGTACCCCCAGAGCCCAGACTGCAGTCTTAAAATACCATTTCCCACCTCCAAAAAAACACCCCAGGGCTTGGAGCGATGGCGGACTGTTGCAGTCAGAAGCCTACCCAGATGGGGCCCCCCACGCCATCCACAGCCACAGTCTTTTAGAGCAAGTTTGCTCTCTCTAGGTCGGGTGCTAAACTGCAGCACCACCGCTGCCTGGTAGGAGTTGTTCTGGTCTCTCTGAGTCCAGAGTCGTCGCAAGTGGGAATGGATGTGGTGGGGGGGCACAAGGGCCTAGGAGAAAGGGTGTCACTGAGCCACCCGACAGCCAAGCAGAAGAATGGCGGGCTGGTGAGGGTCTGTGGCTGTATCTGCGCTTCAGTCTTCCTGGGCTGCAGACCCCAGCTTTGCAAGCCCAGCAGCAAAGCAAACCAGAGGCTTAATTTCTTTGTGCTCCACTCCCTGATTTGCAAAATAAAGCCTGAGGTATTGGCAAGCCCAGCTTGTTGAGGAAGAATGCCTGCAGGGAGAGTAAAGGATTGGGATCCTGGAATTCATTGTAACTCCAGAGACTGGGGCAGGGCAGGGAGAGGGCTTGGCTGTGGGCCCAGAACTGGGATGGGGTGCTCCCACAACGCTGGGCACACCTCTGGAGCCTGGAGAGCTCACCTTCAGAGCGATCACTCCGAGCCAGGCCCTGCCCTGAAACCTCACCCGGCCACCCCCCAACCCCCAGGCTCTGCTTGCAAATCTGAAGGCGCAACAGCCTCGAGGTATGCGAGGATCGCCTGCTTTCCTGGCCCAAGGTGCAGAGTCCCGGGCAGAGGAACAGGAACTCAGGTTGGGAGAATGTCCTGTTTCTCCAACTCACGCCTGAAGGGCGGGCGACTCTGGGTCGGCACTAGGCCCTTCTTGTGGCCCCGGAAGGTCTTTCCGGTTTTCACTACAGTCGCTGACTCAGAGAAGCAATGCCGTGGAGGTCACATCTCTGAGCCCAAAGCTTCGGCCTTGTTTTCCAATCACAATGAAATGCAGTGAAGGAACCTGCCCTGTGGATGTAACTGCTAGCATTCTGGCTCCCGTATGTCCAGTGGCTCCTAAGCAGGAGACACACAGTTCAGTACCCCTTGGATGCCTCAGTGGGAGACACTTTTAGTTCTGAACGGATTTGTTTTGACTTTTTGAGTGGAACCTGGGGCAGCTGATGAAGGCATCAGGGTGGCTGGGGGACAAGCCTCAAAGAAGGCCTAGCCTCAGTAAGATATCCTTACAGAGAAATTCTCTTCCATTTTCTAGAGTAATGAACTCACCTTGCCAGCCTCTAGATGTGGCATGGAAGTGAGTCTCAAATGACTTCCTGGGCCAGCACTTCAGCGGGGGTTTGGGGAAGAATCCAGAGGGCAGGTGGTGCGGAAACATAGCTAGCATGAAGGTTCTGTGGGTAGACACTTCAAAACGAACTACTGCAGGCAGCCCGGGGGTCCACAAGGGCCACAGTCATGGAAGGAGTGAGGGGGAGTCACTGAGGAACGGGGCTCTGAAAAAACCTTTCCTGCCCACTCCCATGCAAGGTTCTAGGTGGTTCCCATCTCAGGGCCCTCCGCATGTTCACATCTTAGCACTGTGCAGCACAGCAGCAAGGCCTGTGGTTTATACTAAGTAGTGAATGACTGATACTTAGAATGATAGCAGGGCACCCAGAGAGATAAGGAGGCCAGTGGATACCCAGCAGGGACGGAGGGAGGCCGGTGTCAGCGTGGAGGGGATTTCAAACGAATGCTCCTAGCCATCTTCATCTGTAGCCCCAAAGCATTTAGGAGACAGGGAATTACCCCTTACGGGTATGTTTCTCCCCAGAGCAGCAGGGGGAGCCCCCTGGGCCAGGCGTCACCCAGGGGATATGGTTTGGGATCCACACCGAGAAGCGAGCTGCATCTGAAAGTGATGCCATATCCTCCACGGGACCCAGAATGGGCCCTGACAAAGGACATTAGTGGAAACAACAGGCAGGTCCACATAAAGTCTGCAGTTTAGTTACCAGCCACGTTCAAAGTTGTTCTCTCCATTTTGACCGACTTACCATGGTCGGAAAGATGAACACGTGAGAACTCCTTGAACTAGCTTTGCAATGTTTCTGCACATTTAAAATCATTCCAAGAAAGAAAAATGAACCTGATTTAAAAAACGCAGACCAAGCCTCAGGTGCACCACTGGAGGCTGGAGAGTGTGGAGCTCAGATGGCTGAGGATAGGCCTGCAGGCGAGGCTGCTGGGGAAGGAGCTGGGTCTGTCTGCATAAGTACAGGGGTTGGCAAGCCCCGGCTCTTCCCTGTGCTCGGCCTAGATGGTGGGGTGGTAATGCTGAAGGTTTCCATTATGATTAGAAGACCGCAAATGTCGGCTTTTCCCCACCTGGCAGGCAGGAAGGAGGCTTCTTCCTGCACCGTATGTTATCAGAACAGTTGAGCAAACAGTAACATGGGTTTCCATAGACACCCGAGACACGGGGCGATGGTGACGCCGGGGGCTTGTCCCCTTCCTGGATCACAGAAGCCTGCACGGGGCCCAGGCTCCACCGTCCCCCTTCCGTGCCCGCTCTGCGCGCCAAGGAGTGGGGGCTCCACACCCTCCCTCCATGGGCCCTGTAAACCCGCGGCCGAACCCGTACGGCTGCCCCTCCTTACAAGCAAAGAACAAACGCGGCTTCTGGCACACCCCTCAACCAGGAGGCAGGGGCCACTTTTCCCAACCCCCTCCTGCCCGGGACTCCTGGTGGGCCGGCCGCAGGTGCCTCCGCGCGGGCGCCGCGCCCGGATGACGCAAGAGCGCCCACGAGGCCGGGGGCGCGGAGCCCGCCCCCTGGCGGCCGCGGCCGGCGGCGCCGCTCCAGCCAACTTCCCGGCGGTGTTGCATCAGCCAACGGGAGCCGAGCACTCAGGCCCCGCGGGGTCCCGGCGGCCGCTGCGCCGGGAGGCTGTGGGCGGGGTGAAGCGCACCCGAGGCCCCTTTCTCCCGCCGAGAGGACCCAGCCCGCCGCCCCGCGGCCCCAGGCCTACCCCCGACGGGGAGCTGGTGGCCCACCAGGACCGCAGCGCCGCGCTGACCTCCCGTCCCTCGGCCCTTTGGGCCCAAGTCCTCGTACCAGTGAAGGGTCAGAAATGGGGAGGGGCCGGGGGCAGGGGGACGATGCCCAGTTCGCAGGAATGGTAATTTTTAAATATGGTCACGTTTTTTCTTTTTTTTTTCTTCTTCAAATGTATGAATGGGAACGGGTCCACGTGCGCCTGTGGGCGAGGCCCCTTTCCCTTGTGCCTGTCGCCCCCTGCTGCCCGGCCGCAGCATGGTGTGGAAGTGGGGCGCCCCCAGCAATGGGGGAAGACGGGGGCGACCCGCAAGGATGCGTGGACAGCCATCGGTCGAGGGGGCAGGCTGTGATGAGACCACGAGCCTCGCGTGCTACCCGTGTGAGCCTGCGGGGTCACCCGTGTGTTCCGGGGAGGGTGTCCCCAGCCCTCCTTTCTGGAGGTGGGCACTGGCGTCTGAGACCCCACCCGCTGCGCCCTGACCTCACAGCCCTGTTCTCACAGGTCTGCTGCTCTTTGGGGGTGAATCGAGGGTGACGCTAAATGCACGTGTCGCGTGAGAAGGTGCTCCATCCCCGCCACCACGTCGTCCTGGACTTGGGCTGTTCTAGCTGGTGCGTGGTGTCCTCTTGTGTTTTACTTCGCACTTCCCTGGTGACACGCAACAGGGAGGGATCCGCATTTCCTACAGTCATCAGTGAGCTGTTCTACGTGGTGAAAGGATATTTGAGGGAATGGGACACGGAGACGTTCTGAGCGGCTGCTCAGGGGGACCGTCCAGGCGCCAGAGGAAGCATGAGGGCCTCATGGCCCCCTGGGTACATGGTGTCTCTGTCTTGCTTCAGACCAGCTTCCACCCATGCTCTGGAAGGACCCATGGTGTGTTTCTGCTCTCAGCTCTGACAGTGTTTCTGGGGCCATCCATTGCTGCAGAATTCCCTTCTCCCAACCTGAGGCCTTCTTTCTCAAGCTAGAGCAAAAAATAAAAAGGAGGGAGGAAGGCAGGCAAATGGGAGATACTGTTCCGTGTGGGAGCTGACACCCAGTTCATTCCTGAGGACCTGGGCGGTCAGTTACAAGTCTACAAGGAGACTTCAAGCTTCCTGTCATCAAGGCCCATTTATGGGGAAGACCTGGCTGATTTCTCCTTCTAGCAACTGTAAATTTATCCAGTGGTCTTGCATTCCCCTTTCTAAATCTTTTTCATTGCATTTGAGTTTCAATTTCAAAAGTGTGTGGCTCTAAGTCTTTGGAAATGAATGATGTGGGTATAGCATATTATACTAAAGCATTTGCCCAACTGAAATATTCACTTCCTCTGACCCATATGGGACAAACATTCTCTGTATCCCATGGTGAGTCATTTGGGAACTTTATTTATTCACAGTTTATTCATAATTTGTTAACATTTAACAAATAATGCAGTATTTTCTGAATATAGAAAAGTGAATAAACAAGGTCTGAGGGAGATTAAAATCTAGGGTAAGAGAGATACAGCACATGGATAATTATAACACAATAAGTTTCTAGCACATTCTCAGGACCATTCAAGGAAATGCACTAATGTGAAAATCTTGGTTTACTTGGAAATCAGATAACCTGAATGTTATTCCTGGTATGGCTTTGAAAAGCTGGGCAGAGACTTAATACTCCAGCCCAGTTTCTGAATGCCTCTTACTACATACCAACCCTCAGAATCTGATGTAGAAGTCTTTGTTGTATTTCACATATTTTATGTTAATTGCATCATTCACTGGTGTGACCAAGAATAGGAGGATGTGGTTAGCGCTGCATCCATAATGTCGTTTCAGGGCTGAGCTTCCATGAGGGGTTAACACCTGGCCTCCCCCAGGTGCTGAGGTTAGAGCCTCATGGAGGAACAGTGAGAGGAAAGCCCACCTTGGGAATTAGGTTTCAGCTGTGGGGTCTGTTTGCATTGCCAGGCAGCTGGGATTTAAGGGGCTACCTCCCTGAAACTAAGCCTTAGTGGTTGAAAATGGAGCTGGTTCCTGGATCAGCTGGGATTAGAGAGGCAGATGCTTAAAACTGTGATACTATAGGGATTTTACAAATTGACTCACTTTAAGAATCATCAATATCTTCAATTATTTGGTCAAGGAGTTTTACCTTCTTAAAAAGAAGAGTTAGCATTAGGGACTGATCTGGCCTGTTGGACAAACTGTATTTTCTTCAGTCTGGTGTCTCTGATGGCTGACGGAGGGAGAGGGAGTGTAGGGGACACGCTTGTTGGGAAACAGGCATGAGCCAGCAGGGGCACACCGGGGCATACATGGCCCATGGCTTCATTACAGTCTGCTCACCGACTCACTGTCCACGTGACATTAAAGGGCGCTGCCTCAGTTGCATTGAGCATGTCCAGCCCGGCTTCTGACTTTTGTACCCTTTTCTGTGCTATCATCTAGGTTTTGGTGTTTCCTTTTCCCCAGTTTTTGCATCTGACGACTTACAAGATTCCCATAATCATCATGTGATGCTTCTGAGATCCAGTGATAAAGCAGACCCGGAAGAGCAAGAATGAAGGCAGCGCGGCACAGGGGAGCGAAGCGGATGAGTGAGCCGGCCACGCAGACCTGTGCCGAGCAACGGTCAGCAGGAAATTCCCCTGAACGCTGAGTAGTTGTGTGTGGGAGCAAAGCCTGTGGGTCACTTTGAGGTTTCCTTCTTAGACTTGCTTGCATTTTCCAAATTTTAAAAATAAGTATATATTAATTACACACTAAAAGATGCAGTTTAAAAAATGAAGCAGTGCTGTAATATGGTAACCTAGGTCATTTGGACCAGTCCTCCCATTCTGAACAGCTGAAGAATACTGGATAAATATTGAAACACATCTTCTTAAAGGTATCAAAGAGCTAAAAAGCAATAAAGTATCACCAAATCAGATCACAGGGAAAGGAGAAACAAAAAAAAAATGGGGGTAGTAACTGGAAGATTTTGCTTCCGGCATGAGCAAGTGTGGTCACCTTTGACTTTGGCCTTGACGGCCTTGGGGGTGCATCACCGATTCCAAAGCCAGCACAGGTGGGCTCTAAGAGGAGATCCTCTGCAGATTAAGCTGAGATCCTCAGAGCTGTGCCTGGAGGATGAGGTTGAAACAGAAGTAATCCCACCCCTCAGAGCTGTGCCTGGAGGATGAGGGAGAAACGGAACCACAAGGGAGGCAGGACAGAGCAGGGGAGGGAGGCAAGATCCCTGAGCTGGTCATCACATCCCAGCGCTTCCCTGGATTTCAGCCTAAGTTTGCATCACCTTGTTCTTGACACCTGAAGCCATGAATCTGGACTCATGATGTCAAGAGCTGGCAGTGCCATGGTTGTCTGGCAGAAGCAAAAGCAATTTGCTTTGGAAAAAGATGCTTTCGATGAAATCTCTCAGAGGATATTCACAAGCAGCTCTCTAAGGATGATAAGCAGCACGGGGGCAGTGCAAGCTGATTAATGTACTTATTCTATTTAAGGAAACAAAAGAAAAGCTAGATGGCACCTGCAGGGGGCATGAAGCTATAAAAGTGACCTGGCAAACCTGAGAAAAGACACAGAACCTTTGAAAATATACTCATCCTAATTAAAAATTATATGGATGGGTGAGGCAGATTTGATAGGGCTGGGAAAGAATCCACTAACTAGCAGATCAATCAGAAAGAATTATCCAGAATGCAGCACAGAGAGGAGAATGGAGAAGAGAGGTTAAGAGACCCAGAGAAGTGAATCAGAAGGGATGGCACGCCTCCAGAAGGAGAGGAACAAGGGGAGCGGCAGTATTCTCCGAGGAGAAAATGTAAGAAATTCGAAGACATGATAAAGCTGCCATCCATAGGGTCATGAAGACCAGTACATCCCAAGCAGGATAATCATAAGAAATTAATATCTAAATATATCTTAGAGAAAGTGCAGGAAAAAATTTTAAAAAGGTAAGATAATTAAAGCAGTTGCAGGAAAAAAATTACCTTCCAGAAAGATTATTGGAAACACTCCAAATATCTGGAAACTAAGTTACATACTTCTAAGTAACGTAAGGGTGTAGGAAGAAATCATAAGGGAGATTAGGAAGTATCTGGAACTGAGTGAATATCAAAATACAACATATTAAAATTCATAGGATGCAGCAGAAGCAGTATTTGAAGGGGAATTGAGAGCAGTAAACTCTTAGAGATCTCAATCGATGAATTAAATTAGAAATAAACAACAAAACGTTTCCCAAATATTCGGATACTTTAACCCCAAAGAGGAGAGAATACTGCTTTCAGTTCTGATGCGGCAACAAGATCGTTTACCCTTTCTCTTCCGACAACTGGAAAACTGGACAAAATATATGATACAGTGGTTTGGTTTCACTTGTCTTCCCCATCAGCTCCTTTCCCTCTGCCTCCCTCCTTCCTTGCTTCATTTCACAAAGCATCTGAGGAATGTCATCCTATGGTCGCCTGTTTCATCAAAGCCAAACCTTCCAGAAGCTGATGCCTGGGTCTTCTGTTTTGTATCTCGTGTTCTAGTACAGTGTTCACGCATTGCAGTAGCCAATTAAAGCTGTTAAATTAAGTGATGGTCAGTTCAAAATCATGACCTCATTTCACAGCACGCAGAATCTCTTAAATTTGTATTTTGCTCAATTTTTTTTTTTTTTTTTTTTTTTTTTGCTATTTCACTTGGTTTTTCCAAGAATTCTCTGTAGTGCGTGGGCTGATTTAATTTTCTCACTTTTCAGATGGCAGTGAACCACCTTATCTGTACCACACTTGGGAGAATGTTCCAATTATACTCTTTGTGGTTAGTCTGGTCCATTGCCATTTTTTTTTCTCTTTGGATTTCAACTTGAAGTCAGCAGAGGGCGCCTGACCACACAAAAGATACGCTCTAAAAGTTAATAATGTATTAGGTTTAAAATCATCCATTAAAGTTTCAAAAATGTGAATTTCACTAAAATAGAACCCTCTCCTTAATCTTTTCACTATTTTAGGATTCTGTTCTCATTTTAAATGTTCTATTCTGTTTCTTTCTGGGTAATGAGAATTTCAATTTTAGGTTAATCACCATGACACATAATCCAAGGGCTTTCCAATTTAGCTTCAAGATTCCTTTGGATAATATAAAAGTATTAAACCGTGTGCCTACCAGATCCTTCTAAATCTTCAATGGGGAATTGCTATCCCTACTTACAGCCCTGAGAGGGGTCCACTGTAATGTACTACAGACAGTTGCATTGCAACCGTAGGGCCATTTTGCTTCTTGTGCATTGTCTCAGGTTACCAGTATTCTTAGAAAGGCATAAAAGGATTAGGTACATTTTTTAGGTCATATGGTGCTAGTAGGAAAGTGGCGGTTTCCATAAGGCAATAGGGAGGACATGGCCTTTTGTAGCTGACTGCTGAAGATGATTATGTCTGGAGGTTCAGGAGCCAGGTTAATGTGAAATTCTGCAGCTACTTTTCGATCAGCTTCTACCTGGTTCTTTCTTTCTATCACACATACTCTATTCTCCTGCAGGCAGTGCTGGAGACAATGGCAGCCTGAATCCTATTCTACCTTTTCTTCCTGTAGTTTCCCCCAATTTAAGTTTTCTTCTTAAAGAACTACGTTTATGGACAAGGCTTGGAGTTGGTTGGAAAAGGACTCCTCCTGGGCTGCCCAGTGATTAGTACCTGACTGGATCCAGGGTAATTTCTTTAAGACTGAGCTTTGTGGTGATTCACCCACAAAGTAAGAAACTAGACTATTTCCGGATTTATGCTTTCCCTCTGCCAAATGTTTGCTTGTCCTGTCCTTAATTGTTCCATTTTCTTGATGAAAAGCCTAAAGATGACATCTTCTAAGTAAGGATAGGCATCTTCCCTCTGCTCTGTCCAAACTATACCACCCCATGT